>JAQNCA010000006.1:2905332-2943033 GCA_029783725.1 Acanthurus tractus
TGTGATGGATTGTGATGGATGGAATTAATGCCTGTAGACTTTAATATAAACAAAAGCCGACCTCATCTAATACCTCAGACTGTTTTGCCTATGGGGTTGATTATCATTATCATTATTCTGCCATTGTAGGCTCACAAGTATCTCACAAGAAGCTACGCATCTCGCCCTTCACTCAATGTAAGTTACAGGACCTGAAATATCAGATTGTTCTTACAGTTCAATGTTTTGTCTGCAGTTATGATGCAGATTTTTTTAATGCCTGATTTCAGGAAGTCGTCATTGTCAGCGCAGTTCGCACACCAATAGGTTCCTTCAGAAGCAACCTTTCAGCAGTTCCAGCCACCAAACTTGGCTCCATTGCTATTAAGGGAGCAATAGATAAGGCAGGTATGTTCAACTGGTTCTTTATTTTTATTTATTTATTTTTTTTGTTAGATTTTCCTTTATTTGGGATTCAGTGCAACATAAGCTGATCATCATCATCAGATGCGTGCTGGCGTGGCTATGCTAAAACAATAGATGTAAAAACTGGCCTGAGTTTTCTGATTCTCTTAGTTGTACATGAAAGGTTGATGGCTGTGTCTTTTGTTCAGGAATCACTCCTGAGGATGTAAAGGAAGTCTACATGGGCAATGTGCTTCAGGCAGCAGAAGGACAGGCCCCCACAAGGCAAGCCTTGCTTGGAGCAGGTATGACCACACTGTCACACTGTAATGTTTTCATTCCAAACACTAGCAGTGCTCCAAAGCCCTGTCATCCCAAAACCAGCTGCACACACACACATATGCACACACGCACACACACTGGCTTTACCAACTGTTTTTAATTTATTTTTGACTCTGGACAGCCGTATACATTCACAATCGGAAGAGACATAACAGCTATGATTGACAGTTTTGTTTTCTATGACATTAGATCACTATGAATTAATGTAGAATTACTGTCAAATAAACACTTTTTATTGATCAAAATAACACACAAAAGCATGACTCAGTGTTTTCAGGAGATTTCTATTGTATCATCTCATATGTCTCTAGGTTTGCCCCTCGGCACTCCAGCAACAACCATCAACAAAGTCTGTGCCTCTGGAATGAAGTCCATCATGATGGCATCTCAGAGTCTAATGTGTGGACACCAGGTAGCTTTAGCATTAAATATTCTAATACACTGTCACTCCTGTAATGCTAGATGCTGCTTGTGGGTAAAGTGACAATGTTTGCTGACTGTACACATAAAGTAAGGGTGTAGTTATTCTCATTTCCAGGCCTTGGTTTTTTAAGGTGTTTGGGGGAGGTTGAATAAGAAAACAGAAACATTTTGAATATGGGCAACTCCAAAGAATGCAGTGAGAGAGATTAATATTTGAATACATTAATTAAACAAAATAACTCAATTAATGCAGACAGATAGTGAGAAACATAACATGGGGACTAATCTACATGACAACTAAACTACTTCAAATCAATAAATAAAAAAACACAGAAGCATTTTGAGTGATTTGAAGGCTCCAGGTAAAGACTAATGTGAGGTCCTTATTCATTTTACTCATTAGATTGATAGCAGTTAAAATGGAGTAATTGGACCCAACTCTTTGCAGTGAACAGAGCCACAGCACGAAAGGAACCCAAATTACAAATGTAACCATTTTTTAACTGTTTCAAGAAAGGGACAGATGTTCTCGTATCACGAAAAGTCGGTCAGTTCAGTCCAGCTCCACATCAGGCTTTGTACCCGTGATTGTTGCGTGCTCTTGCTTGTTTAATATGACAGACTATGTTTGAAGTGGTGTAGAACACTTTATTGTAAGCAACAAAACACTAACGGCAAAGGACATTTACAGCCAAACAGACCTGAACACTTTGGACTCTGAGCTGATTCTCCTCGGATTTGATGGAACTTTATGAGTTTATATTATTATTTTATATTCACAGTTGTGTAAATGGGCTTTATTTCAGAGAGCAGGTCTAACAAACTGTGAACCTGGTGTGACCTAAACCTGAACTCTGAGTTGACCATGCCCAGAAACTCGAGAGTTTTTGGTTTCAGAATAGCTGGTCCAAGGCCTGTAATACAGAGTGAGTCCAACACATCCAGGATCTGCTTCAGTTACCTGGCATCGCTCAACCCAACAAAAACAATCTGGCTAAGCAGCCGCACAGTGCTGACTGGCAGCTCAGTAATTCAACTGACGCGAGGGCACTGACACAGAGGGGAGTTTGAGGCCTGTGACCAATGGTAAAAATAGAAAGGTCTACTGGCAGCAGAGCAGCTCGTCTGAAACATATAAAGCACACGAGAATATTGGACAAATTAAAATGAATGTTGCATAATTCAGGCTAAAAACAGCATAATTACAGGTGCCAGACACAGAACAGCTGGCAAAAAGTGTGCATTGCTTAAAATATCACTCTAAAGATAAAAGATCTCTCATCCAATGGGATGGCTGCTGGATAATCACAGCACACCAAAGAGCTGCTCTGTAGAGAGTTTGTAGTCGCTGCTGTTTGACATTTTGAGCACAAGACCTTTCTCTGACTCCTTTTTATACCTAAATTCACTGACATCATTAGGGCATGACTGTCTGATGATCACACTTGAATAAACCATCATTTATTAATTTATTCTCTCATTTATTCAAACTTCTGTTTGAAACTCCGGTTCTGGTTCCTAACCCTAACCGTTAACGAGACAGGATGTCAACAAAAGGTCAAGGTTTAAAAAACATAAACGTCTTATAAGGTGAAAATTGTACCAGATACTAGCTTGTAGCTTGGTATTAGCCCGTTGATCAAACATGATGACTTCATTACCCAAGTCATTTAACTTGCAATTAAATTTTTTCATGAAATTTCTTAAAACATTTTAAAAGCATTAACTCCTGCTGCCACAAACATTTCACTTGCATGACATCATCTAGGTCTCATGACAAAATCATCAAATAGACTTAGCAAAAGTTTTAGGTACAAGAGGTACAAGACTCTGGTGCTTCACTCAGTTTCTGCAATACAGGGCTCAAGAAGCCGACACAGATAAGTTGTTCCCTCCGATAACAATCTCTGTCTCTCACCATAAAAATCACCAGGTCGTGCCAGAGAGGTTTGTCAGGCTGTGAGCACTCCTTAAAAGCTTCACAAGACTTTTTATAAATGATGCTCTGGCCAGTCTAGAATTGCTGGCTGAAATTGGTCAGTAGGTGGTGCTATTATACTTTTACAGTACAAGCAGGTGTGTTGGGAACAAAAAAAAGCCATCATCAACAGAGCTGCAGTGCTATGATTACAGGTGATGCAACAGGTAAATAAAAGACTGGGCTTCCATTTTAATGCAGTTTGTGTAGAGATATGACTGTGCACTTCAAAAAAGGCCTGATTTAGCATTCAGTACAATAAAGTTTTATTCAGTCTTGTCCATCAGTTAATCCATTATCTAACAGACTCAAGTTTTCATGATAGTTAATGAAGTCGTGGAATAGGACTGCATCAGATGATAGCTTTTATTCATCCAATATATTTTCTAAACAGACATGTAATATTATAATGTTCAGCTGCAACTGGAGGTGAACAATTGCAAATAGTTAAGAAATGCAAAAAATATGTAGATCAGGGTCATAAAAACCTGATTGTTGGATGATCGGATCCAGTAATGTTTTTTGTAATTTGCTCTTAAAAAGGTGAGGACGTTAAAAAACAGTCATTTTTAAATTGTAGAAATCAATTTTGTTCTCATCTCAGCAGCTTTCAGTTGCTCTATTTAGCCACTTGGACAAACGCTGTACGGAAGTGATTGTCTGTAAAATGCTGTTAATCTCAGATGTTGCACATTCTTTTTATTTTCAGGAAAACTGGCTCTCTAGGAATATGAGAGATATTAGATCGAGTTATGAATTATTTCTAAAATCTTAATCATCTCTTTATAAGTAAAAAAATCCTATGTTTTGTATGCTTAGAGGACACACATCAGCTGGAATTATTTTTGGACAACGCAGATAAAAGGAATCCAGGTCCAAACAATAATAGACTAAACACTTGTGACTACAGACAAATGAATGGCTGTCTGTGTGTAATTTTCAGGATGTGATGGTGGCAGGAGGCATGGAGAGCATGTCAAATGTACCTTTTGTGATGGCCAGAGAGGCCCCAGTCTACGGAGGAGTGAGGATGGAGGACCTCATCGTCAAGGACGGACTCACTGATGTGTACAACAAATTCCACATGGTAACTCTCAACGCTCACGACGACATGATGTGTGTACAGATGATCAGAGTACCAACATAAACATTTAAATTACATGAAGGACTACAGCCACATAGAAGATGGTCAATAAATTCCAAAATCATATTTTTATTTGTCTCCTGTTTCCGCAATTAAATGTATCTTAGAATCCACCACAGTTGACCTGTGAGCAGATTTAAATTGTAATTGTTAAATTACTTAATTAAGGAGTTTGGTTTAAAACTAGAATATTGTCACTTTTGTTTTTCCAAAAGTAAAATGAATGGGATTTGCCTTCTCTGCAATGTTGTATTTACTTTTTTATTATTACATAAGAAATTTGTGTACTAGGTGAAAAGTAAATCATGATTTGATGATGAGTAATAGACTGTGATTTGTAAAATCACGATTGCACGATTGCATAACAGAAGAGAGAGGCCCAGTAAATTTGTCCTTGAGTCATTTGATGTCGAACAAGTGCCACTGAATCAGTCTCTCTTCTCTTCCCTGTGCGTTTGCCTCTATGTCTTTAACAGGGAAACTGTGCAGAAAACACAGCCAAGACCAGCAAGATCTCCAGACAGGAGCAGGACGCCTACGCCATCGGCTCATACACTCGCAGCAAAGCAGCACATGAGTCTGGCACTCTGGCTAAGGAGATCGTACCAGTTAGCATTCCTCAGAGAGGTACAGCACGCTGCTGCAGGGACAGTGACCTTGAAGGACATTGAAGTACAGCATATCTAATGTTGACATGGTTTGTAGGCAAACCTGATGTGGTCATATCAGAGGATGAGGAGTGGAGGCGGGTCGACTTCAGCAAAGTGCCCAAGCTCAAGGCAGTGTTCCAGAGAGAGAATGGTAATGATGCTCTTTCTTTCTTTCTTTCTTTCTTTCTTTCTTTCTTTCTCTCTTTCTTTCTCTCTTTCTTTCTCTCTTTCTTTCTCTCTTTCTTTCTTTCTCTCTTTCTTTCTTTCTCTCTTTCTTTCTCTCTTTCTCTCTTTCTCTCTCTCTTTCTTTCCCTGAATTTGAGATTACATTAAGATCTAGAGTCGTACAGAATCAGTCAGCAATTGTTTGCACATGTAACGTCATATAAAAATATCTCATACTCTGCCCTTTTGTGCGGCACACTTAACTTTCATGCTGGAATTACTCACTGATTATACAGCTAGGCTTGTTATTTAACTTCTATGACTTAAAACTGCTGAAAGTGTCACTGTTGTGCACAGAATCAGTGCTGCATAATAAAGTGCACATAGCAGATGCAAATATTAACTTCATTATATGTTATAAATATTCCAAATAACATTGCTTAACCATCATCAGCACTTGAGTAACTTGTATATTTGTGGCCACTGGTATTACAGCTGTAGCTATTTCCCCATTGACCTGAAGTTTGGGTCTACAGCTACAACACAGAGACCAAACTTCATTTTTAGGAGAAGAAGATGTCATGGGGAGCCTTTTTTTTTTTTTTTACATTTACAATTACAGATCAAGAAACTTGCACACTTTGAACATGCTGCGACTGGGTATGTTGTCATGTTGAATAACTAGATCAAGTCCTTTGCATCGAATCTTCTCCCTCAAAAGCCTCTGCGCCTTCTGAGCACCTGCAGGTGAACTGGGTTCAACATTGTGGGCTGATGAGTTGTGACTGGGCTTAACCCCAGCAATGCGTGCACCTCGACCCTGAAGGGCGAACTTGTGGTGCACAACCCAACAAACGTCAAAGAAAACCACCACCACGCTTTTGGTTGCCATGTCCCTGACCTGATGGCCTTCCCTAACTTGGGCTCCTCCACTGTGGACCCTGTCGGTTGGACTCCAGGTTGTAGCTGTAGACTCTTATCATTAGTGGTGATCCTCAGCATGGAGTTAGTGTCATGTTGCCGGAAATCCTCATCAACTCCAACATGGTGCCGCCGGAAAAACTTTTTCGACTCTGTTAATGTGCTGATGCTGATCAAGTGATAAAACTTTGAATGTTTTGTGGAGCCGCTACATGTAAATTACTGTGCAGCTCACCGCTCATGTGTGACAGGAACAGTGTGGAAGGTTCCGGTCACACATCGCACTACTCTGCTACTCATTGACTTTGAAATGTGAAAACCTGGTTGATCTTTTGTCCATCAGGCACAGTGACAGCAGCCAATGCCAGCACGCTGAACGATGGAGCAGCCGCTCTTGTTTTGATGACAGCAGACGCTGCGAAGAGACTCAACGTTACTCCACTGGCCAGGGTTGTCTGTAAGCTCTCCAAACAAACACACTCATCAAACTGCTTGCTGAGCTTAAATGAAGTAGAAGTTTTAACATATTTCTGACCTACAGATTAAAAACACTGAGCAGTTTGGTTGCATTTATGCCACAAGTAAATAGGTTGGTTTGCCATTTGAAAGCAATAACAAGTTTGTTGGCTCAATTGGTTGTAATTTTTAGGTAACAAAAATGTATTTCTTACTCTAACATAAAATCCTGACGATGACCACATAAAAGCTATTTTCAGGTCAATATAGAAAAATGAAAACTGGTCGTAACAATTTGTGAACTCAAAGTGAAACATTTCATTACATGAGACACATTTCAAGGTGAAACAAACTCTTAAAAAGCTGTGAGCTCATGAGATATCCTATATTTTTTTGTTTTGATCACAAAGTGGAGAAATATGTTTTAGAGACACGTGTGTCTGCCAAGTTAAAATAAATAAATGCATTTGTTTGTGTGTTTCCTGTTGCCACAACAAGATGTTTTTAAAGCAAACTTGTCACAATTATTTTAGTTCATGTTAAATTAAATTATTAATGCTGTCATTAAAAAAATATATATATATTTTTTTGTTTTACACAGCTTTTGCTGATGCTGCAGTTGCACCCATTGATTTCCCTATTGCTCCTGCATTTGCCATACCGAAGGTGAGTAAGTGCATGTAATCAGAAGGCTTGTTTGTTTGTTTGTTTGTGGTTAGCTCCAATCCAATATGGAGACTGATCTAATACTTATTTTACATATTTACAGTTAATTTAAATATGTAATTATTTTTTTCTAAGCTTGTTGATCCAAATATTTTTTTTTAAATTACTCACATGATTTGAATTGAAGTCTTACTGGGAGAGTTTGATGGCTTGAACTTATGTAATGAGATCTGCTGGAGTAAACTTGCACCACTGGGTGCACAGGGCCCACAGGGCCCACAGAGACCACAACAGCTACTTGAGATGTTTGCCTGCAATCAAGTTACTCACAGAGTTAATGTCAGCAAATCATTCAGAACAGAGTCGATCTCAGCTGCTATCAAATCATTTTTTTCAGTTTTTCATACTTGTTTCGCTGAGGGAAATCACTCCCAGAGTACAGGCTGGCTTTCATGCAGGACAGCAGTACTTTGACAACAACAGGGGTTCTTGATTGGCACATTAGTCTGTGTATACTGTGTATACTGTGTATACTGTTGTCACTTCTTACTAAATCTCTCTGATTCAAATCTTATTTGCCCTCCTACATCCCTGTTTTTACATTCAAATATTTGCTGTATTGGACTGTTCCATCCTGTTCACTTGTATGGACATGTGTGAAGTTACTGCTGATAAAACTCAGTGTTTCCTGATATTGCTGCTTCATAATAAAAGCTTAACTTAACAAAAAACAGATAACACTTACTGTGATTAATTCATAAGAAATGAAATGTTTTAACACAAAATTAGAAACAAATATTTGTTAGCAACTTTCCTTCAACAAAAACAAATTTAGTTATGAACTGCAAGGAGGAAATGTACAAGAGAAAACAGCCAGAGTAAGATATCTGATGAAGAGCTGCAGACAACAGCCTCTAACTGCTCCTCTGCTAGCAGCTAACCTCCAACAGCTAAACTTCTTAACCCAGCAGACTGTGTGACGGAAAAAACCCCTGAGTCAAAAACAACGATCGTCATCAGTCAAAGACACACCTTACTGCAGGTGTCCCTGTTTTAATGGATATGCAAATCCCTGCTGTGACAGACTGATGACTCAAGACAAACCAGGTCAAGGCTGCATGTGTGTGTGGGAAAGGCAGAGCTCAGTAAACAATGAGCTGATTTGATGAGTTTTATTTGACTTGATAACCAACTCATTAAAATATGACTTGTTTGGCTTAACAAAGTTGCAGGATTGATGCAGGATGTCTGTCTGAGTAATAAGACACCTTTTTGAGCTGCTTCAGAATTTTATTTTATTTATTTATAACCATTTTATTTGGTCATCAAAGGAAATGCAGCAGTGTTGGTGTGTAGGGAACTTGGACTTTTTTATTTTTTGCTTGTGTATTTTCACCTTCTTTCAGTGTTTATGTAATGTGGCTAAACATGCATACAAAATAAAATCAGTGTTCAATCCAGGTTATGTTTATGCAAGCCTTATTCAAGACAAAGGCAGGACAGGTACTTTTTTTCATGTCTAAAGCCCAAAGCAGTAAGAAGTGTTTTACTGAAGTGTTAAAGGATGTGCTCTATCCTAAACCACGTTTATCTTCATTTCTGGTTTTGACATTTTCACTTCCACCCTGTGTGTGTTTGTCGGTCAGGTTCTGGATGCAGCTGGGCTGAAGAAGGATGATGTCGCCATGTGGGAGATCAATGAGGCCTTCAGTGTGGTCGTGCTGGCCAACGTCAAGATGTTGGACATTGACCCGGCAAAGGTCAATGTGAATGGAGGAGCTGTGTCACTGGGCCATCCCATTGGGTAAGCAGCCGAGAGGAACTCAGACTGACTTTTCAAAGATTTATGGAGGATTGAAATGTTATCATGCAGCTTTTTTTTCCCAGGACAAACTGAGAAATGTTTAGGAGCAAGTTGTTCCTTATGTTCCTTACCAAACTAAACCAAATTACCAAATGAAACCGAGAAAGCACAATGCACACTTACATACATGGCACAGCTGCTGTCACTTTAGGCAGGGTTGACAGGAATTAATGTTCTGTGTTCTGCTGCACATCTTCATAAATCAGCTGTTACAGACAGATTTTAGCTTTGTATTGTGGATTTGTCTGTAATGAAACAACCCTCACAGGCCTCCTCAAGCTCCTAAAAATATTGGAGATGCAGCTCTGATTGGGTTGAATTATGTAACATCCAAAACAGACCTATGATTAATAATAGACTCAATACAATGGAATTGAACAAGGTACACTTGTGCCCTGAGCTTTAACATATACTTTGGTCATAATTGGGTTTTTTTTTTGTTTTATTTTCTCCTCCATTGTCAGGATGTCCGGGGCAAGAATTGTGGGTCACATGGTCCACAATCTCAAGTCAGGCCAGTACGGGCTGGCAGGAATCTGCAATGGAGGAGGCGGAGCTTCAGCTATTCTGATCGAGAAACTGTAGGAGGTTGATGGGATACTTCTCTGTCCCTGACACGCTCGTGTGACCTGTGTGTTGACTTTTTTTTCTCTCCAAACGGTTGACACCTTTGTAAGCTTCCTTTCACTGTGAAGAATGCATTTGTTAGAACATTAATGTCAGTGGCCTTACTCAAACTGCAATGTAGGACTTGATTTACACAAAATCATGACTCCGGTATTTAAGACACTCCTGTATTTGATAAAATGTAAAAGGACAAATATTTGATTAAAAATAAACTCCAAAGTGAAAATGTTAAATAAACAGTTTTTAAAGAAACTACTTTTGTGTTATTTCTTTGATTCGTGTGGTTTATAGTCACTAATGGTTTGACCTACATAAAAAATGTTTCACAACAAGAACCTGCTGAATTCCTTATATCTCTATGTTTCGCCAGAGAGAGAGGGGTAACTCTTCCAATAATGTGTTATCACAGCTGTGATATTCAAATTGGCCACCAGATGCTGCAGTTTTTGCATATCAGAGCAGAATTTTGCTGTGCCCATTGTGGCTTCATACTATAGGTGTTAATTTTTAACTGCTATTATTTCAAGGAAATCCAACTTCACGTGCATGACAATAAACCAAACTTGGCACACTGGTCCAATTCCATGACAAACTTCCTTAGCTGTAAACACAAGCCAATAAAACTGAAGGTGGTGCTTCAGCATCCATCTTAATTTCAAAAGTTTGAATATTCCTTACAAATCATTCATGTGTGCTACAGCTTTGCAACTTACACCAAAATATACGCTCAGTTGTGAAGTAACTTTTGCACACTTTACTTTAGTACTAATTATAAAGCACATCACTTTCTTTATATTAAAAACCGTTAAACTAGTTTAACCTGTCTCCTCCCACATTTTTTTGCCCTATTGATACTAAAACTGCCCCAGGGCACCTTCAGACTGTCCTGCACAAACACTCCACATGGATTTTTGTTTTATCAAAAATTGAGCCCAGAGTGCATCAAAATGATTTGACTGTAAACAGTGTGGAAAACTTACACTTGCAAATTCTTGATAAATAAATCTTCAAGGTTCATCTAAAAAAAAAAAAAAATTCTGCTGTCATGGTAGATTAAGTGTGTAAAATTTCAGCATTTTATCTCAAAAACTGAATTTCTGACTGCATTTTATATTCTGCCCTCTTTTAAACAATGGCAGTCTCCGAGAAAATGACCTCTTTAAACACTTCACTCATGGAGCAAATCAGTCTTTGTATAAATAATTATCAACATTTCTTTGCTGTCTCGATATAATATGCAAATTCTCAAGATTTTGTCTTGAAAACTCATAGCATTTTAAAATCTGCCTTTTCATACACAGACAACTGAAAACCTGCACCTGCGGTGGTTGGCTCCGTCACAGTGTGAAGGCATACATTGTTGTCACGGTGTCTGAGGTTGTGCATCATGTGATGCACATTCTAAGGTGTAGTTGTTCATTACCTTCCACTTTGTTTGCCACTTGCTGCTAAAAATGCCCAGTCCAGACCCACTGTTTCACAGTAGCTATAATTTTATATATTTTTACTGCTAAAATACCTTTTTAACATTGGCAATTGGTGCTTAAAGGGTTTTGTGTTAGAGATGTCTCAAAAATGTATGTGTTCACCTCTGTATAGTGAAGCTGTTTTATATGCAGTTTAGTTTGTTGTAACCAAAGCAACAAAAACAAAAATATATCAAAGATAAGTTAAGATAAATGTGGAAGGGCATCAATTTGGGGGGAAAAAAATTCATTTGTGTGAACATGGTTTTAAATATGCAACAACATTACGTCCATAATACTGATGTCTTATTGTTTTTCCATGACAGCTTAGATACAGCACCACTGGCTGAGTTCATGTGAGACCATGTTGTTTCATAACGAAGTGGTGGGAGATGTCGCAAGACCCTCGGCATTTACTTTTACATCTTTTGCTGTATTTCTTTTTCATTGAAAATCAATTTGAGAGAAGTGACCTAAATTTGTTTTAGTTTATGAGTCTTTTAATGGGAAAAATGCAGTAATCTCAAACAGAACATGACCTTTCAGGACACGCCTTTTGTGTTTCCAATAACTAACCTTAGATTAACCTAAAGAAGCTTTGCTTACGCATATTTATCAAAAATGCACAAAGAAGGCCATAATCTTTATAACCCCTTACTGGATGACTTTTTCTTTCCTTTTCCCTTTCCTGTTAATTGACAGTCAAACATAAGGTTAATTTTTGACAGGGTCTGAAAGTCCTCTGGTTGTCACTGTTTTTCAGGGTACGTGCTCCTTTGCGTGGGTGTTACTGATTAAACACCACAAACTTTTCTCAGGAAGGCATACAGAAAGTATAAAGTAAAACTAATTCCATTATACTTTTTCTTTTGGCTCAGGATTTTTTACACTCATAAAGCCCAGTCTGAGTGGCAACTTTAGGTATGTCAAGAAACAAGCAGAAACCACTTATCTCTATTATAACAGGAGTGGCTTTAGCATTCCCTGGCATTTTAGTAATTTTGATGAAATTGTAACTCAATTATGGTTTTTGTTCCCTTTTCCCTTGTAAATAATGGAAAATAAGATTTGATGACAAACCTGTGCAGATGTGGGTTGCTCAGATGTGGTCAACCAATACTTACACAGGCTTTAATAATACTGCAAAAAATGCTGAAAGTGTATTAAAGAATGAAAGGAGGGGTTTGGACTTGGGGGTGGGATGCAACTTTTTGCTTCACAAAGTTACCACAAACATATGCACTAAAGATACACAGTGCCTCAGTGCATAAATGTTCACATATTACATATCACACTGTGGAACTGAATTCCTGAATTAGATTTCCTTGTACGAATCCATAAAAATCAGGACTGAATAAACAACTGTGTGCTCATTGTTTTCTCTTCACTGACATTGATCTAAAAGTCTGACTATTAACAGAAGATAATGAGTATCTACTGCTGGCCTTTATCAATACCTGCTGTTTGTTCACGTCAAGTGTCGTATAAAGAAAGCGGAGCACAATAGGAAAACTTGTGCACACAGTGGGAAAGGTGTGGTCATGGCTGTTGATTAACTGGGGAAATAATATGAACAGGAGAAAGAGAGAGAAACAGGGAGTGGAGGAACAGACAGGACCAGAGCGCTGAAGGATTCTGTAGGAAGATTTCAAGGTTGGTGGGAATCTAGAGTAAATGTGGATAAATACTTTTATAGACTAGAAAATAGTAAGTGAGCTATTTTGGTATTTTGCAATGTTGACCAGCTATGAAATCAGCTTGTTGCTTGTTTGTTAAAAAACCCCCTGCAAATTCTCAGTGTTTGTAGAGAAAAGAGTGTTTCTGGAGTTTATTGCGATGTTTAGGTAGTTTAATGTGAGCTCGTCTGTTAGATTTCTGATATTTTGTTGTTTTATGAATATTACATCAGTTAACGCTACAGCTTAGTCATTCATGATGCAATGTAAAAAACGTGTTTGACTCATGATTAATATTTTATTTATTTTGATTTGGACATAAGTCAGGGATAATCAACGAGTAGGCTAGGTGTGTATTAAACATTTAAAAGGTACGACATGGAGGCGTGGAGGGTGGGTGCCTCCACAATGTAGGTTACAGACTTGACAACTGTGCACTTTCATGTTGCTTTGGTTACAAGTTGGGTGAAGGATCATTTTTGAACTGTGATTACACTTGAGCCCAAATGGTTTTGACACATACCTGTCTACATGTCAGAAAAATTTTATTCACTGAGACAATGGCATGAAACTAAATTGAAACCTGTGATACCTTTTCAGGTTTGAGCGTCTCCTTCCTCAGGCAGTGCAACAAGTTACAAGATGAGTAATAATCAAGTAAGTTCAGTTTCTGGGTATGATCCAACGTTTCTGCTGGATATACATTGTCGTCATGTATTTTTTTTCTTCAAGAGTTAAAATTTTTTTATTTAATAATAATGTTGGCTACATGTTACTGAATGATTTTTGAAGCCAGATCACATTTGCCTAAAGTTATTTTAAGGAAATGTTTTTAATTCCTCCTCTTCTACTAAACCTCCAGAAAAATGTCCCCGTCTATGACAACGGAGGGTTTCAGCATGAGGAAAGAATAGCTCCATTTGCTCCACAGCACGGTTTATACCCTAACCTCCCACAAAAAGACCCCTTCTATGCTAACGCCACTGCAACAACCATCAACACTCACTACACTGTAACAGCTGGAACACCCCATCACACAGCACAGGGGAAAGGTACAGTGAGATTTCAATTATCTTGTGTCACAAACCTTTTAACCAGGAAGAAAAAGTAGGTTATTAAAGTCTTCCAGTGTCTTCTAGTCAGTCATAAAGACACTAATCCCTCATGTGACTGATACATTTCCTGGACTTTCACAGAATCATAAAACTTTTCAGTTTCCTACATCCGTAAAGATTAGAATTTCTTTATTGATGTATTTCTGGAAGTGACTTAGCTATGTTAGTGATGCATTGGAGAACTTAAGTTCTGTATTTTCGGTCGACAGTATGTTCAGTTGGTGCAGAAGAGTATCACTTAGTCTCGATATTTGCGTATGCAAATGCTGAGGATTGTGCAATTTGCATTTCATTCTTATCACTGAGTTTTTCTGCTACTGATATAATTCAGCCACATCACAAACTGTATTTTGCTGTTGCCTTGCAGGGAAAAGGAACAGTCAGAGCAAATACATACTTTGTGCAGCTCTGCTTGTGCTCGTCATCTTGGCAGTGGCTGGTGTCTTGATTTGGTACTTCAGTGAGTGAAATTTTTGTAGTTTCATAAAATGTTTCTTTGCCTTTTCAAATGAGCCTGTGAGACCTATACACTCTTGTATGTGTGCTGTACACTGTATATGCATGTGTGTTTGCAGTATTCTATCAATGTTTACTGGGCAAGTCGTGCAAAAGTGATGGGAAGTGTCTGAGCCCCTCTCAGTGGTGTGATGGTGTTCAGGACTGTTCTCATGGTGAAGATGAGTCTCAATGCTGTAAGACATCGACATTCCAATCTTCCACATATTCACAGAGAATCTACCTTTGTGCATCACATCAGTGAACAGCACAGTGCTTAACAGTAGTATTGTTCTCTCTGCTTCACAGTTCGTCTCCACGGGACCGACTCGATGCTAGAAAGCTACTCGTCTGACCACCAGATGTGGATTCCAGTGTGCGCTGAAAACTGGAACGATAACTACGGAAGAGCTGCGTGTGAGAACATGGGTTACAAGAGGTGCGGGTTTTCTTCTTTTCTATTGTCCGCGTTCCCCCTCCTGCAGAGTGTTATCTCTTTACTGTGAAAAATGTCCACACATACGACATAACCAGTGAGTTCTTGCAAGCCGGAGCTCATATTGCTGCTGGTATCTTACAAAAGAAAAGTTTCTGAAACAACACTGCAATTTTCATAAGATGCTAAAACTCACCGCTTTTTGTTTTTTGAAGATTAGCAGCAACACAAAGCAGCAAGATGCAGTGGTTTACAGACCATAATAGGTTATTTGCTAAAACAGAAGACAAAAAGGACACGCTAAAAGGCATTTCTTCAGATTTACACACAGATTTCAGTGGTGGTCCAGGAGAACACTGGATGACTTGACCAAACTTTTTACAAAGTCCAGTCTGATCTGAGTACAGTACAGTAGTCTTACCTTTCTAATCTCATGGTTCCACAGTCAGGACGGTGTTACCTACGGTGAAACAAGTGTGAGATCCTCTCAAAATGGATACCTGAAGCTGGAGTTTGGAAGTGACCATGAATCACCTTTACAGTCACAGCTCACTTACAGGTATTTCAGCCTACTGAAAGTATCGCCGGATAATAGTTTTATACATAAAAAGCAGTGATAAGATTTTCACTGAGAGTTCAGTTAATCTCATTTCACACACTGGAGTTTGGAAATCTTCAATCAATATTGACTTTTATAGTTGCTTTGAATCTCAAATTTCTGTCATCCTTTCCTTTGCAGCAAGAGTTGCTCATCTAAAGTCATCACACTCCAATGTATCGGTAAGCTACTGGTTTAACTGTGACATAACTACAACACTGAAATGTGTAAGGAAATAAAAAAAGGGAATCAGTCAGCCAGACAGGGACTAGTTGTTCAGGCCTTCTCTAGATAAGGAAACCAAACTTCTTAGAGGAAAGAACTTTTACTACATTGGAGTTTAAGTTTTTTCTCTTTTCCTCAGCATGTGGACAGAGCTCGGCAGGCCCCAGCAGTCGGATTGTGGGCGGTACAGAGGCAGTAGACGGGGCCTGGCCTTGGCAGGTCAGTCTCCAGATCAACAGGCAACATGTTTGTGGAGGCTCCATTATCAGCCCGTACTGGATCCTTTCTGCTGCACACTGCTTCCAAAGGTGAGCACTTTTTTTTTTAATACCATTAATGCTTACACATGCCATTTGCCTTCTTTGTTCCAAATTTTCAAAGTATTTTGAATGACTTTTATGAAAGAATGTAAGATTTGTGTTACCAGGATGAAACGTTTGCATTGTCCATTTCTGCAAACCACAGATATCTTAAGTATGTATGTTTCACTAATATGAAAGTTTCTACACAATGAATCAAAGGGAAGTGATTGTGAATATATGTATATGAGCTGACTTTCTTATCAGAAGAGGAAAGGAAAAGTAGCGGAGTTTCAGATAGATGGAAAGCCCTTAATCACTGTTCAATACCTCTTTGTCTTCCAATTTAACCAACACAAATGTGTATTTTTAACAAGACTTCAGGACATTATCAGCCATGTGTGCAGTGACAACACTTTATTTCAAGCAAAACATATTTTTTTACCTTAATCCTCACCAAATGTTTTTTTTTGTCTAAATCAAACCAGCACTTAATCACAGTTTTGTCATAATATAAACAAAAAAAAAAATACATTAAAAACATTCAGTTTCAACCTTTCTGGTTTACACAAACATACTCTTTCAACATGTATTTGGTAACTGGTTTTATGTTCCCTGTGTTTAACTATTTTATGTCATGGCAGGTTCTTCAGTCCTGGACTGTGGACAGTATACTCTGGTGATGTGAGCTTGAGTAGACTGGCCACAAAAACTGGCAATAGGGTGAGCCAAATCATTAATCATGAGGCATACGACCCTGAAACTAACGACAATGACATTGCTCTACTAAAGCTCAGTTCACCTCTGACATTTTCAAGTAAGTATGTGCTGGTAAAAATCATATTTTATAAATTACCGATGATAGAAAGTGCTTATTTGAACAGTGATGATAGCAATATACATGTTTATGTCTCAGGGACAGTGGCGCCAGTGTGTCTTCCCAACACTGGTGTGGACCTCTCTGCTGAACGTGAAGCCTGGATTACAGGATGGGGAACCTTGCGCTCATCTGGTAAACCAAATGCCAAATGCATATGTACATGCACAGACTATGTAAAGAATTTTGACTGAAACCTAGTGAACAAAACCTTTTTTAAACATGAACTTGTCATTACTCCCTGTAGATTATTTGTTCAAAAGTCTCACAGGTCACTGGTTTTTAAGGTTTAAAGTATGAGTAAGACAACAAGGCTTTTTAATGCTTGACTGAGCTAACTGTGGGTACACATCATTCTTTTTTTAGGACCATCCCCTGACATACTAAATCAGGCCGAAGTGACCATTTACAGCAGAGAGACCTGCAACCGTCCCCAGGTGTTGAATGGTTTAGTCACTGAGACCATGATCTGTGCTGGTGAGCTGCAGGGAGGAGTCGACTCCTGTCAGGTGAGTCTGAGTTGTTTCTCTTTTTGCCTCTGTCTGTCTCATTCTCTCACTGATTCTCACTGACTCTAAAACACACAAAAATTAACTGAACTGAGTTTTTTCCCTCTTGTGCTGCAGGGTGACAGTGGAGGACCCCTGGTGGTCAAAGAGGGAAATGTGTGGTGGCTGGCTGGAGACACCAGCTTTGGGATTGGATGTGCTCTGAGGAACAAGCCAGGAGTCTATGGCAATGTCACCTTCTTTCTCAACTGGGTTTATGAGCAAATGCAGGTACAGTATGTTTATGAAACAAAAATGCAATTCACTGTAATCCTATACATATCTAATTATGTAGAATTTTAAGAATCCATGTCGATTCTCTTTTACACTTAAAAGTTACCGAAGTTTTTGAGTTTCTGAGGGCTTCTTTTATTAGACAGAGGGCAAATAACAAACAACAAGGATAATTGTTTTACGACAAGCAGTATAACTGAAGATACTCTTGTCCTTACCTTTTGCTTGCAAGTCCAGTATTTACACATATTTTAATCTCTGTGAGGTCAATGAACCAAATGCTAAATTAAACCTCAACAAAGCTGACCCATAAGCACATAACAATTTTTTTTTAATTACATGTAATGATTTGATAAAATTTTCATTTAAAAAAATTAAAACAATGAAACTAAAAGTCTCATAGTAAGTTCTAGACCAGAGCATATTAAATCTAGCAGCAACTGAGGTGTAACAGGCGACTTGAGTTGCGGCAGGTGACCTGTCCAAACCTGGATTTGACTGAATGGGTTACGCATAAGTGACATGTAATGATTTTATTGTCATTATTTTACTCTACAGGTTAATGTATCTAATAATCCTTTTTTTTTTATCTCCACAGAATAACTGAGTTCTTCATGTGTCTGAAGAGAATCCTCTTTTAATTATCAGCAGTACTCGTTAACACAAGCTTTGCACTTTAATCTAAAGCACTGAGACAACCTATTGATCAGGAACATTCTCTTAAAAGACAAAACACAGGTAAGGTGGGGGAAAAAAACCTGAAGTATCATTTTATTGTTTTTATACACTCGTCATTAGTGCTAATTGAATGTTTATATTTGAACAAATCAAGCTATTTATTTGTTGTTATAAAATAATTGTACAAAGAGGTGAGTTTCAAATGGACACTTTTTGACAAATGTTTTGTAGAGATAGTCAAAGGCCTAATGTCTGCTTTAAACAACCGGAAAATGGAGCAAACCCTGCCAGCCATCGCAGGCAGACAGTTAGACTCTTACTGCAGAGCTCATGGCACACTCTACTCAACAATGCTGCAAAACTGTATCTATCCTAATCTCACTTTGCAAAGTTAAAACCCAAGTCTAATTCTTGGGATACTTGTGAATTTTTTAAAATATTGTCATTTTTTCACCTCTTCTGCAAATTTTGAGCAATCTGCATCAAAATTTGTCCCAAGCATAGCTGAACCAATCTATAAAAAAAACTCGTGCACTATTTTCATATCTCATGTGATTATGCAATAATACATTTTGGGCTATGTATTAAATAAAACTGTGTCCTTGTTTGTTTCTGCATATACACATTTAGAAATCTAAATTGACCTGAGTTATTGTAACCAAAGTTGGTGAAGGTCAAATGAGTGACAATCAGTGACAATCACTGCTGTAACCGTTTTTTCCATTTATTTGTTTATTTAAGTTATTTTTTCCTTTCTTTATTATGATGTTTGTTTTTTTTACCAGAATTTTTTTCTGAAGTTCTACTGTTTATATATTGTCACAATGGACCAATGGACTCCAAACTGTCAAAATTGTTTACTCTGTTTGTTATGCACACTTCAAAGTCATGATTCAGTTGAATAAATTTTGTTAATGACTGGTTAAAGTAACTGTGGTTTACTACAACAAATAATTTATTATCCCTATGTTCAAATAAGCTGAAATTTTTCAGTACATCTTCTGAATTGTGATTAAAGTTTGCCATGCTGTGATATAAGGTCCATTCTTCTTTATTTTTAATATCAGCTGACTTCTAAATATCCACAAGTCTTCGCTCGAATGCTACTAAAGTTCTATGCAAAAAAAAAACACATTCTGAATTTTTTTTAGATATGTCAAACAATGAGTCTGCAATTACTTTTAATGCATTATTGCAGATGGTAGGCTAGATTAAGTACATTTTCTGTTTTGTAAGATGCTGATCAGAAACCACCAAAATATAAAAATATATACTTGAGAAAAACAGGTTAATTAAAGTAGGTAGAGTTAAAGAGGGCATCGTGAAAGTACTTTTAGTCACAGCTTAATTGGACAGATTAAAACTCTTCTCTTCCTCTCAGGCCTCCACCAGCTATATGGGTCATGGTGTTGTGCTTTATTTGCATGCATCACACACAGACTACATTCTTCACTACCTCTACTATATAACTTACCGAGTGAATGCAGAACTCAGTTAATGTTTAGTAAAAACTGCTGTTAGTGACAGGTGTATTGTTCTAATAGTCAGTTGTTTTCAACCCATACCTGAAACAGTAAGGTCACCTGTTTTCTATTAAGTGTTCATGTGAATGTCCAAATAAAGATTTAGACTGATTTGTGGTTTTATAAAAGGTTCAGTGTTGTATGATTAACTGGAAAGTAAGTGACAGTACATCACATATGATGTTGTGGAGTAACAATAAAGTTATATATTCAAAAGTGCATCTCTTTTTTTTAATATTAGGAACAGCTTCCTCAGTTTAAAATCTTTTTGTGCACAATGTACACAGTGTACATACTGTAGATAGGCACCTTTACATTTTGTGACAAGGAGCATGCAAAATATCTCTCCTTCATTTCATGTGTCTCATGCATAGACTATAAGCTGAACAAAGCCTGGCTTACATTCGTCATCCTACTCATTTAATTTTCTTTTTAATTGAATGGTATTCTTAAAGGGCGCCCACAGCAGGTAGGATTAGTAATTCACCAGTAGGTGTCGCTGTTACTGCGTGCGCCTCGTGAAAGAATGCAGTTTGACCAGAGTGTGATGGTTATTGCGCGCGATCTAATCAAATTGCGAAGATGTGAGCAGGGGAGGAGAAGCTGAAGGTGCTGTTTTCAAACTGAAACATGATTTTTTTCACTTTGTAAAGGTGAGCTTTGGCTAGTTAGCTTTACCTGTGCTGTGTTAGAAACGTATTTTCTTTACTTTACTTTGTGCTCTGTTTTTGTGTCCTGGCAACTCATTAACTAACTTAAAAATGTTAGCAAGCTAACATTAGCAAACCATCTTGGGTGTTTGGGCCTGTTTTAATTGGTGTCACCTCAACATTTGAGCATTTACGCCCTCGTGGCTGCTTTAAGCATATTCATTGTCTATTAACTAAAGAATTAGTGGCTATACTGAGTAAGAAATCTATAGTCAATATTTAATGAACCTTAGCTGAGTGGGATGATGTTGTATATATGCACACAGATGCAGTACAATTAATACTATAATTGTATAATGTACAATTTTAATGATTTTTTACAATTTAAATGAGTGAACATTATTTGACAGTGTGCCAGCTGTGTAAGATGCAACTAAAGAATGAGGCTGACATCAGTCTAGCATGTTCTGCAAATGCCTCTATTATCCACAGACAATATTTAATTTATTATTATTTTAAGACACCTGTCTTTGTAGAGCATGGGTATGAAGGACTTCTTTATCTATGTCAGTGTGCAGATTGGACAATAAAAAATGTAGCAGAGGCTAGAAAAACTAAATTTGATCTTCACATTTTACAGAGATCAAGACACAACCCAAAACTGAGCCATATTTTGATGAGCCTACCAAGAGGAAGATCCATACAGTGAAGAACTATAGAGAGGAGACAAACCAAGGTCAGCATCTCTAAAAGCAAGTACTAGAGTGGTTACAGGGTGAGAACAGTTTCATTGACCAGGTGCCCAAATTTTTGTTTGTAATGATGGCAGTGAAGTTATTTTTGGTCCATTATTAGTTCTTAGAATGTAAAAAACATTCTAAAACCAATATTTTTTTTTTTTCAAATCTAAGAGTGACCTTTTATGTTTGTGAGCACCTACAAAGCATTGTGCAACTTGTTTTTCTTAGACTTTTAAACTTAAATTTAGACAGGGTTGTATAACAAAATTTAGTTGTAGCTAACAAGCTTTTCATTGTTAAAGAAAGGTATACTGTCAATGTATATGTCGTCAACTTGAAAAGAAAATACTTCAGCACAGTGTCAATGGCGGTATGATGGTATTATGAAAGTGCACTTTGTACATAGACATCTGCAGTATAGTTTTGGGATTTTCTCCTGTTACTTGTCACCAGAAGGACCTGCAAGGGTAAGAGATTATGATGCTTTTTTAGTTATCTACTTAATCAGGCGTACTCTTTTGACACAGATACTATTTATGTATGTGGTGACTGTAATACTTTGGTAAAGAGGATTATATTGGTGATTTGGGCCATGTGCCACCTAGAGTTGCCATAGATTTGTTTTATTAACCACTGGGGGATCTCTTCCTGGATTTCCCTAAGGATTCTAAGTGCTGTATTTTAAATGGCAGAATTAATCCTAATGATGAAAACGTTACATTAATATCAGCAAGAGGAAAGGCTGTGGTCAGTTACATAATAACACACCATGACTGTTTGGAGTCATGTGTTGATTTTAAAGTAACCACCCCAACAGGTCTTAGGGACAACACTGATGCAACCAGTATTGATCTTACTGGAGACAAATGTCATTCACCTGATCATTCCCTATGATGTTGAAATTTCAGATCAGTATTCAAATAAGAGAAGAGATCACATTCCAAACCCATTCTAAATCATTTATATATTTTGGTTTAATATGATAGTGTAAACTATATTACTATATAAATATTACTATATTACTATAAAAACTATAAAGAAGTATTTTGAATGTTAGACTGACCCACTACTTGGAAACTGCAGAATAATTGGTTGATGAGCGGAATGGGTTCACAGGAAAACAAGCCTGCACTGATCATATTTACTCAATTTCAACGACTGTCAGAACTCGAACTGAGGAAATTAAATCTACTTATGTGTGTATTTTGTTGATTTTCAAAGGGCCTTTAATTGATTTTTGGGAGATTAACTTGCTTAAAACCTCATAAAAGCATCAGTAGATGGTAGATTCTATAAGGCATTAAAATCACTGTATAGTTGCCCTGTGGCTTATATAGATTATTGGTTTGGTACTCCATTTGGGGTTGAACAAGGTAATGTTTTCTCTCCTACTTTGTTTACAATATAAAGTGATATAGGTCTTAAAATTAAAGAATCTTAATTAGCAAACATGAAAAGTCAACATTATATTTTATAGTTCTTCTGCCATCTGTGCCAGGGTCACTCTTTTCTCCCTCTTGTGTAGTGCACAGGCAATCAGTTTGCTGTGGCGTGGTGAGGAAGGAGGATTGGGGATTCTGTATCATGAGTTAGTGGCAAAACAGAGCACCTATGGTGTACCTCAAAACTACAAACTCTCCTGCAATCACCAAATAGAAAGCATTATTCTAGTCTTCCAGTAACATTTTTTTTGACTGAAAATGAGTCGGTAATGATCAAGGACCGCTCACTTTGGGCATCCCTTGTGCCCAGCTTAGTTTATAGTTATCTAGTGAACTGCAGAGCTGCCAGGCCAGCTAGCTAACATCACTTAGTCTTCAGTAAAGTTGAGCTGCCCTCCAGCAGATGCCACAGTTATTATCCCTTCATCTTTGTATTAACATTCGGAAACAAATTCATCCTCAGCTGTTGATGAATTTATGGTGCAGTGCAGTAGTAACATTAGTGCCCTCTCTGGACTTGGCCTGCCTGCATTCAAAGTAAACACAAGAAACTTGTGCTCCAGAAAATGGACCAGACTCAGTGAATAACTCCCTAAGCTTAACAACATCCACAATGACGACCTGCCCTAAGTAACCAGAAGATGAATATATTAGCATTGTCTTAGAGAACACTGCTATATAGCATTTTCTTAGAGAACACTGCTACATCTTGCAAATGTCACCAGTTAATGGTAAGTCAATTGTACAAGTTGCCAGCAGATGTCAGTGTTGCTACATGGACAGCATTCGAAGCATGGAAAGAGACATTCAATTCTTGCATGATCTCCTAACACAATGAGATAATCACATAATGTCTCTGCATAGCAAATACGTCTGCTTTTAAGCTACAGTTAGCCTTACAGCACTCTGTTTTATATATGTCGGATCCTGAAGTTTGACCGGCTGGTATTTGAGTGCTAACGTATACAAAGTGCAAACAGGCAGATGTTACATTTAAACTAAGGACCATTAAGAGAGTTTTTAATACTGTCTGTCAAAACAAGTGTACATAAAGTACTTGGAGTAAATTGCAGCTGTTACAGAATACAGAATAATTGTGTAACATCAATCTGTATGTTGCTATATTTCGATAACCAAAGCATTTTTGTTTTGAATTATCAGTAGCAAGATGATGAGAGAGAGCTTTCAGATCATGTAGCCTACCATGGGCTGCCATACTGTTGGGTGATGTTTTTTAATAGTCATCAGGATCAGTTTAATTTATGTATACATGTAAAACAATGATAAATCTTAATTTAAAAAAAGCAGTAGCTGTGGCTGTGGTTTGTGATTATTTTATTTTATTAATTAAAAAATAGAAAGGTAAAAAAAGGAGCTGAATTTTGAACAGATAAATTGTCGTATTAGATAACTTGTAAAAAACACATAGTTCCAGAGATAAAATATCCTACACATAGAACAAGGCACTGATTTGTTTTCAGATCAATCACCTTTACAGAAATAGGTTAAACACTAGGCAGTGTGTCAGGTATTTTAGGCCTTTTCTAGCTTTGCAAATGGGACGGAAAAAAGGAAAATCTTTTTCTTTGCTTTTATTACAAAATAATTTAAAAAATAAAAAAATATATATATTGCGTTTAATACTCAGTGTTAGTTAGTGATAGGAAAAACCATGTCTTAATAATTTTAGATATTCATCTATCTGCTTTTGTACAGAACAATATGAGATGTTACTTTGTTAATACCTAGCAAGTACCCTCTGCTTTCAAAAGTTACCATGACCGGTTAGGCCATAAACCTTATGTTACCATTCACGTGGGGCAATGAGTCTTTTCTGTGGTCATATGACAGTCAATCACTTCAACAGATGTATTTATTTATTTTCACCTTTTTTGGTGGTTGCTTTTGGGGGAAGCATTTTAGACTCAAGATTATGCTCTGATATTTGGTGGGCTTTGGATATTACAATTTAAAGTATCAATTTAGAGTGTTCAATTTGAAAATGCATGAAACTAAAAAAATTAATTTTGTTGCATTTATAAATAAAAGGGTGGAAATGCCTGTAATATATCTTAGTTAATTTTGTTTTATATTTCTGGGATACTTTAATTTAATGATCATTCAGTTAAATTTTAGTTCCTGATTCCTCACTCAATGAATTGATTAATGTAAAAAATGAATGATAAAGAAAGATTGGAAGATAGAATATACTTTGCTTTTGCAAAAATGCATTTTAAGGAGACACAAATAACTAAGAATCTGTGTTTTGTAAGCAGAATGTGCTGATCTAAATAGACAATTTATAGAGTTTTTTGTCTTTTTCTTTTTAAGATTTCTCTACTTCATGTTTCCACCTTCCTCCTCTCCTCTCCTCCTCTTTAATCTCTTTCCGTCAGCTTGGCATTCTAGTCACTGCTCCTGGAGGCTGGCTCACTAAATGGCAGATGCTCAATCTCAGAGCCTACATCTGCTACCTGTTTGTACCAATTAACAGACCCATGATACTGCACTGACACCTCTTCAGTGGGTTAACAGATGCCACAATTAGCCACTCATTTGAATAGCTGCCTGCTTAGTGAGAGGACCCTTGCTGCATCATCTCCAACTGTGGGGACCGCCTTTCATCTATTTGCCTTTTTTCTTGTTGCCTCTCAAATGAGGCGTGGGGAGGCCAGGGAACCCCGGTGTGTTGAGCAAACAGTCCTTTACCCAGATTCCTAAATTAGCTTTCCAGACTCACTGTCGCAGATACTCACTGTGAGGTAGCTGTAGAATTGCATGACACTGTATACATTTGAAAAACAAAAGAAAGGAGCTCAGTAGTCTTGCATGTGATAAAATTAGGCCCATTTCCCACAAGTTGGGCTTTTGTTTGTGCAAAGAGGGTCTGTATATTGTTCGGAACCCCCAATTTCTGCTTAGCTCAGGAGATTAGAGTAAATTTGGATTCCAGAAACCTAGCCTCATGGTTTTTATTGATCAACGTGTAAGAGCCTCTGCCTTTTCTGGTTATGTTTGTATGAGGCATCAGTTATTTCTTTTACCTATATTACATATATTAGTAGATGCCTTTCTATTTGCATATTTCAGTATGCTGAGCATTATTGCTTTTGTACCATGAGCTATTATCAGCAGCAATCTACAACATCCCTCTCATTCTAAAGTTAAATGTATCCTTTTAAATTAGCCTCTAATATACAGTCGTAATACATACCACTGTAAACAGTGGACACAAAAATTTGTATACTTCAGATACTGGTGATGATTGAGTGATACAACTTGAAATGCTTAATCAGAAAGACATGCTTTCACTTCTCCATTCATGCTCAGTGGAAGCAGTCTAAGAAGGTTTGATTGCTTCAGATAAAACACATCCAGAAGAGTTATAAAACATGAAGAAAAATACTGTGATCTGAGTAAAACAAAAAACACACAAAAAGAAAAAAACAAAGAAGTCCATCATTCAAAGTCCATGTGTAGTGTCCCTGTCCTGGAATTGTGCTAATGTTTGCTATTCATATGTATTATAGTCCTAGCTGTATAAGATTTTAACACACTGGCTTTTTTTGTCAAGACATTATTATAAGTTGTATTCTGCATCTTTAAACTTGATATATTATGACCACAAGACAAAAACCTGCATATTCAACATGTTTTTGTCTACTCAGGATATGGCATAGCAACAAGCTGTTTATATGTTAAATGTTATCTTTGCAAATATAGCCAGATCTGTTATGTTTCTTATTGATGAGAGATGAAAATTCTAGTATGTTCATTGAAAATTCAGTGATCATATGTTGTAGAGCCCTATTCTGAAGTACTGCTAGTCGGTTTGCAGCCAGTGCAGCCACTCAGGAGAAATCAATGTGTTGAACTTTTTATTACAATATAACAATGTGCATTTCAAATAATGTAGATGACATAATTTTTTATGTATTCATTCATTTATTTATTTATTAATTTTAGGCCTAAAAAAAATCTGTATGAATGGGGCTTCACATGTGGTCAGAACAATCATTTATCATAGTTACTGTACACACGAAGGTCATGGCTGTCTGTTCAATGACACAACTTTGCAACTAAGTAAGGTTTGACAGCAAATGTTTTCCTTTTTTTGGTCGCTAAGAGATTTCATTGATTTTTTCCTTATTGAGAACCTCTTGCACAACTTCTTCAGACTGCTGTCATCCAAGTTGTCATCCAGTCATGTTCAACATCATTTTAAATGTTTTCACTTAGAAGGTGAGATTATCTGGAGAATGCCCATATTATTGGAAATTTTTGTCTAAATAATTATCCTTGGTTAAAGGCCTAAAATAGGGGTTGATTTGAAAAGCAGCCAGTGGCAGTGGAAGATACAGTGTTTACATAAAGTATGAACCCGCAATAGGTGACGTGTAACAACAAAATGACAGCACTGTTACTAAGGGCTAAGTGCTAATCTTGAGCAGGAAAAAAAAGTGAATTCTGAATTCTCAGAGGATATTTAAGTAAAAAAGAGGCTTACTGGTGTGGTTCTGCCCTAGTTCTCACCACTACTCTGTCAGTGTGTGAATGTGAGATGTGCTTATGTGTAACTTGCGTGTGTGAATGTGTGTGAGGCTGATAAAGAGTGTGTTTGTGCACATCTAAGCCTCAGACTGTGCATGCACACTGACAAGCTGCTGTGTGTGTGAGCATTTCACTGTAATCCTGCCTGTGTGTATGTGGATCAAAACCACATGTGTCGTTTTTGCACAAAGAGTATGATCAATGCAACATTCTTCAGCAGCCAATGAGGAGAGAGCCCTTGTTACTGGGCAGTTATGTGTTTATTTTTTCTCCCCCCATTCTTTCGTGAGGTCGATGTCACGCGTCAAGCCTCATAGACTCTCAGATCAGCATGAGTCTTTACGACACACCAGGGTCCTGCGGTTGTGATGAACATCAGCACTCTCACTGGTTTTGTAGGTCAACCAGTATTGAGCTACGGGTGCAGCCCAGCTCACAACACATGTACATGTGTGCACAGCTTTTATACACAGAGCAAAGGTCATATAGGAAATTCTATTTACAAAAGTCCAGGATATTGGCTGGAGTTAGTGGAGGAAAATCTCCATTGATTTATTTTTACAATTATCTGCAAATCTAATTTCTCTTAATTCATTGTAAACAACCTAAACCATACCTATATCAGGGGCAAAAAAATATTCTCACAGGTATTGAAACTTTTTGGTTAATATTGGTAGATCACTGTCATGTGATAATAACTGACAAGAAATTAGAGGGGCTTTAACTACTCACTATAAAAGATATATACTGGTTCTAACACATACAAAATGCCAGTTGTGAGAAAGGTATTGAAATTTTTTACCTTCATGCAAGCATAGGCACACATGTGCTCTAATTGCACTTGTGCATTAATTTGTAACACAGTTTCTTTATTGTATCTCCTTATTAATTTGTATGACTTGTTTGGACCAGGTTGTATACTGCTTTTGATTTATAGACAGCTCGGATCAAGTTTTAGTCTGTTAGGTGTGCTATCCTGATGGAGGATTTTAAATAGAGTCAAATTTAGTCTAAATCTAAGAGTTACCTTGTTAATACAGTATCTTGTTAAAACCATGTTATAAATAATATATGCTGTTGCAGAAAGGAGCCTCTTCACATCCTTATAAAAACCCAGAAACTTCCATAAATTTTGCTGAAGGCATGACTGTACTATAGACACAGACCTGGCACTTATAAATGTCTGTTTCACTGTTTGAGGATATTTAATAGTCTGCATGATTGATCGAACAAATACTGATCAATGGATAATGACATTAACATTTAGTTACAGCTGTAATGTTTTGTATGTAAGGCATGGTGTTCAAAATTATGTAAACTCAAAAAAAAAAACATACAAAAAACCCCCACAATTAAGTGAAGAACAAACAATAATAAAAATTAGAAAAAAATCATTTCATCATTTCAAGAATAAATTCTTAGTTTTGTTTATTTCTGGAGAGGGCAGTACCTATCAACACAAACTCTTAAAAGTGTTGTGGTAAAATGCAATGATACTTCAGACTGGGGCTTCAGAAACAAACAAAGATGAAGACACTAACTGCAATAAGTTTACAGTTGATTGTAACAATCCTGATCTATTACTAATTTTGTTTTGTTCAAAGGGCAGCACTACCCCTGACCACAAGGTGGCATCAGTTCTCACTGACTCATCCATGAATACAGCATCACTTATGAGCTACATAGAGTGAAACCCTCTTCACTGGAAGGATTAAACTTAAATCTTAGCAATCTCTTTTCACCATTATGTACAACAATAAGACAAAAACATCTGCTTAAACCCACTAGACAAGAAAACAAGAGGAACAACAAAGAGCTTTACAAGTAAACCAGCTATTTATTAATCTGATCCTATTGTAGATTAACATTTCCATCTTATTTACAGAAGACAAATATATATTTATTTAATTAATATTTATTTTGCATTCAAAAAGCAACAGTCCTATTTTGTGAAGGAACTGTTGTGATTGTCTGCCATGGTCGTCCTGTGAACTATTAAAATAACCTTTGGATATATGGATACCCAGTTGAGGTATTTAAACTGATGCCATATTTGCAGAGTTAAATGTTTGTGTCCCCAGTGTTCTCTTTTGGTTGGTCAGTGTAGGATTGCTGTTGACAATTTTGTATTTAGGTCAGTGTGGCCCCCTCAGGGTCTGACAAACCACTTTCTCCTCGAGTCCCCATGATTGACACATTTTCTTATAGTAAATGAAGTCCTGCTCCTCCGGTTTTAAATTCTTGATGAGTAACATGTTATGAAATAAAACACTAAACGCTCCTCTTGTTGCATTCTCATTTAGGTATCCCTGACTACCATTTAATTATCTCCTTAATACTGCTGATAATAGCACTAAAAGTAATGAAAATAATATTGGAATTATTAACAAGGTGTTTTTAACATGTACATTGTATTTATTAACTCTATGAGTGTTAATCCCATCACTCTGTCCCATATTACAAACAGACATATGTCCCCTCTGGGTCCTCAAGCTCTTGTTTTGCATAGACTGCAGGACCACGTGATCCAGCCAGCAGAGATGGCTACCTGTTGTCTTCTGTGCTGCCTCTCATCCTCACCACATCTAGACAGCATGGTAATAATCAGCAGCCTGGCAAAAACCAGAATTACCAGGACATCCTCTAAGAACATAATGCCTGTCTTAGACACCAGGCATCTGTTGGCATTTCCTTGTGATATGCTGGATATAGGGGAGGGGGGTGAGATGAGAAGGAGGAGCGTGGGAGGGAAGGAGCTTCGGGCTTGGATTAAAAAGGAGCTGTGGGGGGGGGGTGAAGAGAAGGGAAAGATGACCTGACCACATGCTTCTTCAGTAAAGCGCTTTTCTTCTGTGTTGGCCCCATGCCCTGGACATCCAGTCCAGGTCAAACATAGAGCCCCCACTGGGTGATGCCCAATGTTGCAGTCAGTGACAATTGTAATCAGCAGGTCTGCCCAATTGGTCTCCTTAGGCTGATGATGCATACTTTAGGAAGGTCTTAGAAGGTCTGCATCTTAATACTTGACTTAGCACTGCAACATTGTCTTAAATTACAAAACAATGATGGTACAAAATAAACCTAAGAGCAAAATTATACATACTTGTGCGATAACTAGGACCACTACTAAACCATGTCAAATAAAGGTTTGATAATAACATGCAGTCATTTTTAGGGTTCTTGGGTTCTTCTCACAGTTGAGCATGTTCAGAGAGTTTGGTTATGACATTGACTTTCTATTGAGGTTTTAAATGTTTTTTATGTTAGTAATTATTATATATTATTACCTTTTTATGCACTCTTGTCTGTTTTAACAATTTTTCGAGGAGTTTCATTAGAGGGAATAACTTACTTATTAACTTATGGAATATTTCTGTGTTCAAGTAGCTTTTTGGCAAACTAGATAAAATAAAAAACAAAATGTTAAGGCACAATGCTAACTACAGTATGTCATATCTATTTCTAATACATGTAATGTCACTGCACTACATTTGGTGGTAAATATATTTTTCAAAGGTCAAATGTCCTTCAAAGGAGTAACTTACTTGACTAATATAACTGGAAATGCTTTAATATCCATCAATAAAATTTGTTTCTCAATTGAGGATTTTGATTTTGACTGTTTTGTGGAGACTTAGTAATATTTGGCTGTCAAGATATTTGTCCTGGAATTTGCCCTTTGAGTAATGATTTAGAAAAATCCCCCAAACATTTTTTTCAGCACAGTCTTGACCTCTGTCACCATGTCTCAAAGGTATATTTGTTTTGCTTTTGTTTGTTGAATAGAACAAATAGATATTTATTTCCAACTTGTGCTTCAAAAACTTTGTACTCAACACGAATAAAAACTATTTGAATATTTAAAAAAAAGTTTGAAACATGGAATCAAGGACAACTTTAAATTTATTCTTTTACACATAGTGGATTGTATTACCTTTATACATTCATATTAGCAATGGCAGTTGCACTCGCCATTGCTTACGAGATCTTACTCTTTTGGCTTCTGCCTGAGAGTTATAGCAAAACACAGCTAATTAGATAAACTCCTGTCATTGTTGTGATTGCAACATTTAACCAAACAAGTGTCATACTGGAGAATACTAGAACTTTAGCAGCCTTAGTTAGTTCCAACTCTTTCCCATCCAGTGTCTGCACCCACCCCCACCCCTCTTTACTTCAGTGAAACTGCCCAGAGAGTACACCGTTTTGTGCAAGGTGACTTCCAACTCTTGACAAGCTTTCTGTCGAGTAAACGTTGAAGATGCCCCAGGGCAAAGTGCCAGCACGGAGGCCAGATGGGAGCCCCTGTCTCTACCTGCCACCCCCCTCTACCCAGTGCCAGTCCCCTGACACCCCCTCCTGCCATCTGTGCCGACCTGCCCCAAGCTGTCAACAGTTCAAGAGCAGGTTTTGGCGTTCCTGCCTGTGCGTGGCTGCCGACAACACAGCTGTGCAGATGTTGTCAGGGCTAAAAGATGGCGAATGCGGCGACAGCAAGGCTAACATCTGTGCTCCCTGTGGGAACAACAGAGCAGCACTTTGTGAGAAAGCAGTCACTGTGATACTGTGTCAATGAGATGACAGACGTAGTGCTTAACGTCCTGTGTGGAATCATCAGCACTGCTCCTGGCTTAAAAAGGGCTGCAACCCCCCACCCATCATACACAGTACACCACTGCATAATACTTTGCCTGTTCCATAAATATGTTCTGGGGATTAGACCCAGATTTAGAGACTGTAAACTAGACAGATTTTGTCAACTAAGTAGATCACAGTGATGTGATACTGAAAACATCCCTGATCATAGGTTACACAGCACATAATCCAAATGTCATTATGTTTCTTACATCTGCATCCCCTGCATTTTTTTTTTATCTTTAGTGTCATGATAACAATGTTTCAGTGAAATCCTCTGCTGTTTTCCTGTAAGACTTGTGACTGCTGATTTTCCTGTCACTGGATGCTCTCCCCCACCTCACTCTCTTCATGCTGCTTGATGCAGTCTGTGGCATGTGTCAGGTATAGCCCTTCATTACCATCCTGCTGCTCTCTCTCTCTCTCCCTCTTTCACCAACACACACACAAAAGAAAAATGCATAGGATGTGGATGTGTTTGTCTAGATTGTGTATTTTTGCTTGTGTGTGTGTGAGACAGAGGGAGAGCACAGGAGACAAGGGAAAATGAATAAAAGGACTTCATACATTTTTATGACCGCACCGATAAGGTCAGTCATGTGCTGTGGTTACTAAGCAACACTGCCACCCCATGTTGGACAGTTACGGACCAGAAGAGTCAAACTCAAACATATCTCCTATTGCTCTATGAATGACAGTCGACTAGTCTCTTACTTCCCAGATAGAGTATGTCAGTGTAGTACTATCACAGTCACTATAAAAAACAAACATTATGAACATACATAGCTCATTTCAGTGATGTAAAATGCATTATTTTTGGTTCACACCATATTACATAATCATCTTCCTCTCTGTGATATGGAAGTAACATATGGACATGATCACATTTATGCTTAAATCATATGAAACATATTAGAGATAAAACTCAGCTGATCGCAGTCAAATCTTTGTCATGATTAATTATTCATTAGGTAACTCTGAGTTCACTCCTAGTTTATCCTTGCATGTTCCTAGAATTGCATTTAAACTTACAATATGTGGCAATTTTTTACATTAAAATGTTCGGCTCTGTTGGCTCTGACTCAGTTAGTGAAGCTTTACCTGAAACAGGAGAAAAGGAAGAGAAACTTCTGGGCTCAAGTTTTTAAAAAAAATAATGCAAGACTTCCTCAGTGATAAAACAGACTGAAAAAGGAAATATAGTTTCTCCAACAACCACAAGCTGTGAATGTTCATCTTTTTAAACTAAACAACAGCAACATTTGCTCTGAGAGAGCAGGGAGCAAGAAGGCAAGTCAGTGACTTGGCGAAATGGTAGAGATGTAAATCTTTGAAAATTTCTAGATTGCATTTGTTTTTGCTTGATTCTTAGAGTAACAATTCAAAACCAACCAACCAACCAACCCCATTTTTTAAATTTAAATCAATTCCCAATTTAAAAATTTATAACAGTTGAATGTATATGTATATGTATAATAAGGGAGGGAATATTTACAGTATCTTACTCCAGTGTACAGTTTCTCAAGCACCAACTGAGCTGATGGTACTTTTTTTTCTTTGAACAAAAATTACTTAAGCTTGTGCCTTTTAAATTTAACACAGTTATTCAGTGTGTAGGGCAGGGGTGTCAGTCATCTCGTGGGCTGGATTAAACCTGTTCGCGACCTGGGTCAGGCCCACAGGTCGTTTGACACCCCTGGTGTAGGGTATATACTTTGATTGGCATGCAGCCTTGTTCAAAGTTTGATTTAAGCTGTTGGTGTGATCATTGTCTAGACCAGAGGAAGGTCTGTATGTGGGAATGTAGTCAATACTGGCAGGGACCCTTAACAGACGTAAACTGTGTCAGACCCACATGTGCATCATGACTAGGGTTACACACTTAACTTGGTAGTAAGGCTGGAGAGGAGAGTTGCAGTGATTATGTGGTACCTAGCAACAGGTCAGCATTTATTTTGACGTTTCTCTGCTGATGTTGTTGTTGTTTTGAACAATGCACCTGTGTTTATGCTTGTGTTCAGTATGGTCACAATGAAACCATGTCTGGATGTAGGTTTACACATCCAGTCACAATCTGTTTTTAATACTCCCCGGTTGCATTTACACCTGACCTTTCATGAAGTGAAGCACAATGTGATTGCGATCTAATCACCCAAAATGCATTTTGAGGCAAAATTTTAAGAGGTTATAGGTAGGTCATTCTCAGGATTGATGAGTTTGGCTTCATCAGCATTTAATCTCATCCAGTAAACTTGAGTAAAAGCAAAAGCATAGCTTAGAAACTGAACAGTAAAAAGCAATGGTCATGTAAACCTTTAGAAGGGGCGAGGTTTTCCAGTGTTGTGAGTAAGATTGTTGCTGACTTGCATGGCCTAGACAATGTCGATGGTGTTGTCAAGTCTTTTTGACTTTGACTTTTTGACTTTCCACAGTGCTACAATCAATCAGTACAATTCAATAAATAGACACATGTTGTCCACATGCATACAAAATAAATGTTATATTAAATTTACATATTTGCATAATCATGTTGACAATATATGTATTTCGGCTCTAAAAACTGGATAAGTTTCATAAGTCTCTCCCTTCTTACTCAACTTAAAATACTCAGGTCTCTGAATTGTGCTATTTGAAATCTAAAGCTCTTAATTCCTTGAATTACCTCTGGATGACCCTGCTTTCCACTCAGTTAGGACTGAACAGGAGTGCACTGAGCTGTAAGATGCAGAGTAGTCAATAAGGAGAATCCATATGTAGATCCCCTGAGGTGGGCCATCAAGGAGCTCCTCACTGTCCACTCAGGTGGTTACTATTTTATGTGGTGGGGTTATTAGGACAATGTAAGTGGAGAATATTGTTTTTCAGTCTTGGTACAAAAGCTCTACCAAACATTTAGTTTGACACCGCCCTTCAAAAGAACCCTCATACATAACAGGGGTAGTTTAGCATTAGAAAGTTCTTCTACATCTGGGACAGGGTGGAGTAATTTGTGATGACTCTCTGGTGTGGACTGGCACTCAAGTCAGTGATCCACATGGGAAATGAAAAATTCCTTGAAAAACTGAAGCACATATTTCTGATGTTGTTCTGTAGTTTGTAGCTGTGGTTTGCTGATTAAACATTAAAAGCATGATGGAACACTGAGACATATCCATCTGTCTTTAACAGTTGCATATAGATATATGTATGTATTCAGTCGATACGCTATCTTGATATGAGGAACATAAACAGTTCTTGAGTCAATGAGGCTGAAGACTGCATTTGTAAATGAGTCTGTTCCAACCAGCCACAAAAAATGAACGCCTTAGCAATCGTTTAAGGGGTAAAATCAGACCCAAAGCCTGTCCAGTTATCCTCGACTGCGGAGCCATTTTAATTCAGTAGTTAAGGCTGAAATTTTTGCATTACGTAGGGTGTGGTGGCTTTAAGTGGCAGCAGTTGCTAATTTTCTGCTAGGTGTCATACAGTCATTGAAAGCAGTGCATATTCTCTCAAGCTCCAGCCTCATGCAAATATGATTCCTGTTGTCTCCAATAATATAAATGGTTCAAATAAGCCAAGAAGGTGTCAGCCATTAAGCCAAATGAGGGTATCACAATGGTACTCCAAAAACCAGTTGGTGTTGTCATAGTGGCTCTGTCCACCACTTATTAAACAGTCTATTATTGCTGTGTGGATTCTTTGTTGCTCTGCCTTGGAGAACAGACGGAAAACCTGCAGTAGAAAGTCTATGGCACAGGGTGTATTTTTAAGCAGACACAGCACTTTCAACCCTCTAATGGCCAGGAATTACTCTCAAAGGGAACACGATTTCTCCATTTCTTTATTCTGGAGACATGTCAACTCATTAAAGTTGAATTGTGACTTTGTCTCACATTCTGTTCAGAATTTATGGGCGGAGGGGAGGATTCAAAGATGATCTGACAAAATGAGTGTCTCAGGACGTACGTTCGACTACTGTTCCTCCATTTCTACCTCATAACGTGGTGTGAATTATTCAGCACTCTGACCCAGGCAGCAGGGCTCCCCTATTCCTCATGAGAAGGAGATATAGATGATTCTGCCATGATTGGTCATCCTTAAGACATTTTAAGATGCATATTTTATCATTCAGATGTTATCAAGTACTTAGGAGTATTTTGTTAGTAAGAGCCACAAGGAGTCCCTTGGAAAATGTTGCTCTGTTTGTTAAGATTATTGTATAATATCACCCCCCTTGTATTCAGGCTTGGTGTAGAATGCATAGAAATATAATGTGTTTTAAATGAGCTGCTACAAACCTAAAGCACACAGAAATGGTGGTAAAAAGAACAACAGACTAAACCTTAGTCTTAATGAATGAAATGTAACATCTGGAATAAAGTAGCATTATGTTACGAATACAAACCTGTCCATAGTTTATTATATAATTATTATTCAGTTTAAAAATGCATTTATATTGTCTCCCAATTGCTGCACAGTAAACGCCAGTATTAGTTTAAAAAAAGTGTCATAAATATCCGTGAAGGTTTAACATGTAAATAACAGAAGGTTTTAAAGTGGATAATACCTTTTGATTTGATCTCACCCTCACAACATATCATGGGGTTAAAGCAAGGATTAGAGAAATAAGGACTGAGCTCTTTATGACCATGCTGCCAGTGATTTTTAATCCAATCTCTGTACTTAAACAGTCCACTGCAGTTAACACTGAAGAGAATGATTCACCATATGGCTGAAGTGAGGACATAGCAAGAAAAAAGGCATCAGTTAGACTGGTGAGAAAAGGGCAGTGCCAAATAATTGGTTGTCTTTGTTTCATGTGTGTATTTTGTTAACAGTGCAAACCAGCACTGTGTGTCAGTTGTGAATAGGTTGCTACTAGTTGGTTGGATTTCACTCATCATAAAAACCGAGTCAGAGATTTTCTTGAAGCAACAGAAATATCTATCACATAAAGAAAAAATGGCAGCCTAAAAGTAACGATATGTACAGTATGTAACAGGAATGAAACACACCAAAATGTAAGCCAGGTTATCTAACGAGTGTAATGATTGCATTCGCAGGCAGTAGGTACTGTAACTGCCTGCAGGGTAGGGTATGGTTTCTAATAATAATCCATTTGAAAAACCTAGTGTGGTGCTGAGAGTGCCAAGCTGCAGACCAGTGCTGTACAGTGGCAAATAGTGAAAGAGGAGGCGTGCACATTAGAATAAACACAACACCAGAAGTGGCAGAACAACAAACCCCCTCACTGCTGGCAGCCAATGAGACTGACAGGGAGGGGGATTAGGCAAATTCAACACAAACAAAATAATACTTTGTATTCAGTGTGTGAGGAAAAGCGCATGTTTTCCTTTCTGCCATCTTGGTTCAGATGGTTGGAGTCATAAATAATGATCTGTTTTATTTTGGAGTTGCCTGGCTGGAAGCACACGGGGCAGGCAGTGACAGGTCCTGTATTCCTGGTGCATCGCATGTTCATGTGCAGGTCTGATGTGGATGCTAAGTCTAAGAGACAGACACTGTTTCTGGGTGGAGGGCTAAAGTCTGAATTTCCTGCGACAGTATTTGAACATAAATGGGCCACGCTAAATCAAACAGTCACATGGCATCGGATGTCACTGCAGCTACCATTGTGTCAGAGCTTTCAAAATCCTTTCAGTTTCAACACGTAATACAAATGTGACTCTCTTATCACAACACAATGGATGTATACTTGCTGAGAATTCAAAAGGAAGCATTTTTCTTCTGCCTGTTCCCTTATTGTCACTTTAGTTAAAATAATCGGGCAAAAAATAACGTAAGTAGTTTACACTAGGAGGTTCATGCTTCAGTGTAACACATTTTTGGGAGTCATGTCTAATCATTTCAAGCAAAAAATATTTACAGTATTAAGTTTACAGCATGGAGT
>JAQNCA010000006.1:2943902-2974041 GCA_029783725.1 Acanthurus tractus
TGTCACTTTAGTTAAAATAATCGGGCAAAAAATAACGTAAGTCGTTTACACTAGGAGGTTCATGCTTCAGTGTAACACATTTTTGGGAGTGAGTCATGTCTAATCATTTCAAGAAAAAAATATTTACAGTATTAAGTTTACAGCATGGAGTGTGTTTACTTTTGTTTTCCCATATAATTCTGAAGCCTCCTGTGTGGCTTGAATAGAGGTGAACTCATGCAGGGGACTGTGGATGCTTGACATGGCCTCAGTTTGATGCCCCCTGGTGCATGGGGAGGTGGGGGGGGGGTGTTTCTCTCTGCTTATATTTGTCAAGGTCAATTAATGAGTGCAGGGGTAAGGCTGGCAGATTCCCCAAAATGCCCCAGAGGCTCATAAATTATCCAGAAAACATATTAAAAGAAAGGATCTGATCTCCTCCAATTAAGATAATTTAGCCTTTTTTTCCCTCACCAAATGCTTACATAGTATCCAGTCAGGTGTGGCCTACATCACTCCCTCCCTCCGTGCCTCCCTCCCTTCCTCAGCATCTATCCACCAGCCTGCTACACCACAGCAGTGCCCGCAAACCATAGAAGGATGTCCTGCATGGGCTAATTCTCTCTTGCTTATGTTAATATACAGTTTTCCCTCTCTATGTGGGACACTGTGATCCGTCTTCTCCGTGATAAGACAAAAGAAAGAGTTTTTTTTTTTTGTAACGCTCCTTCAGAGGTTCAGCTTTGCACCCCCCACCCCACCCTGCACCTTTAAGGCAATGGAGAGGGAGAAAAGCGGCTGCGGAGGAGGCGAGGGTTTATTCCACAATGCTCTGAGGCAGGGCAGGTTTTAAGCGCAGGGACTAGTGTGCGCAGTTTGTGTGTGCGGCTGCGGGGCGAAGATGCGTGTGCTTGTTGCTCGCCGGACGGAGAGAGGCGGCGAAGAGAGAATGAGTTTTCAGCGCAGCTAACAATCAACTCCATGCGCTCTTTAATCCTCGGAAAAATTCCAACTTTAACTCATTTTTTTCCGTACACCTGAGATGACACGTTTCGCTGTTTTTAGTGCATAGACTTCTAATTTATTAATTAATTTATTATTTATTGATTCTTTTTTTTTTCGACTTCGGAGCCTTTTTGTTTTTTGATTTTGTTATTTTAATTGTTTGAACGTGGAGTTGGGTGTGCGCATAGGCAGTTTGTCCTATGCGTCTCCAGCCTCTGACTCAGCAGCAGCAGCAACAGCGGCACAGCTCACCTGGACCGGAGCGCACCGAGCCGAGCTCCCTCATGTTCCACGCAGAGCAGCGCTCCGACACGGGGGGACGGCTGCACTGAGGCCCGGCGCGGTGCGGTGCGGTCAGTCCAGAAAAGGGGAGACGCACAGTTCTGGATCATATACTATCTCCCGCCGTACCAGGAGACAATCATTAGCAGGAAGAAGCTCAGTCCTCCTCCTCCACTTCATCTTCTTTCCAACGTGAAGGATTGAGAGAAAGAGAGGGGGGAAAGAGAGAGAGAGAGAGGGAGGGAGGGAGAAAGAGAGGGATTTGCAAGCTCCCCTTTCTTTCATTGCAATTGACTTGTTGAAGAAATAAAAGGAAGAAATAAGAAGACAGAGTGCAGGGAGAGAAGAAGAAAAAGCATAAGCTTGGATATTGAACGGAGCGGGGCATGTGGATATTGGCTCTCATCTTTTCCCAGTGCATCTTGAATGGTAGGTTATGCGTCTGTGCACCTTAAACTTCGAGTTCATGTTAATTATACCACCGCACTGAGTGTACAAATAATACTGTAAAGCATCTGCAGGCATTTTCTCACTTAATATATTGATTTTTTTTCATTTATTTCATTTTTTTAATGGAAAATTGAATGGAAGAATAGGCTGTTGCTATGTCCTAACACAGGCAGTGGGGTTTTGAGGGGGTGGGGGTAGGGGTTGATAGTTACATCAACATTAACCTTTACAGATGATAAGTATTTTAACGTTTACCCACTAATGCATTGCCAGCCTTTAGGATCTCCCTTTTATCAAAAAGAAAGGGGAGAGAGAGAAGCACACAGAGGAGAAATGATAGGTGCAGCCTTTACAGCAAGAGGAACAAGCCATTTTTATGTATTTTTCATTTGAGTATTTTTGTAGTGATTTTTTTTTTTAATTCTAGGCCTTAAATAAAATCTTGTATTTAATTTGTTTTATTCTCAGTTTATACCATAAATAATTATTCATTGTCTTTCATCAGACTGCACTGGGCCTCAGTCTGGGTGCATTTACCCACATCATTTTTAGATAATGTGCATTTGAACATTTTTTTAATCACTTTTTTACACAAACGGCTTTTGAAAAATAATGTCTTTAGTGGATAATTTTGTTGTAAAACATTTGCATGTTTACCTGGTGTATTCACCATTATTGATATCTCAAACCTGTTTTTGACCTGCATTCAAACAGAACAATAACTTGCAATTTCTATTTGTTTCTAATTTCTTTTTAAACAACAACACCAACAACAACAAAAAAAAATTAGAAATACACTCCTAAACCTAACTGTGTGCCGATGAAAAACGTGGTGTATTTACTTTAATGCTTCAGCATAAGTAAATTTGTTTGAATATTTCAAGTATTAGATTTAATTTAGCATGTTTTAATGAATCCTGTTTGATCTATGTAATATATTCTAGAAAAAGGTTTAAATAGGTTGGCTGTGCTTTTTTCTGGCATTGCACCCGCCATATTAGAAGCTCAGACATGGAGTCATTTTGGATTGAAAAAAATAGAGACAAGCCCTTATCACCCTTACCCAAGTGCATGTCTTGCAAAAAGCATCCAGCCCCCTTTTTTAACACAGATTTCTTCAAAAGATGAGTTTGATAAGTGCCAATTGTGATTGTTTTTACGGCTAAATGCAACTGATTTTTTCAGCGAATACAAGCAGGGTGTGTGAGAAAGGGGGGGCAATGAGGAGAACAGGGGGGTAGGGGTGGGATGTGCGTTTGTTGGGGGGCAGAAATCAGCTCGAAAAATAACTGGGGTATTTACCAGATCTTTTGAAAGGTAGATGGAGTGCGAAGGGTTAAAAAAATCAAATGTGAAAACAATGTAAACTGAGAGTAGAGGGCGATGCGTCAAGCAAAGATGACAGGAAAACCATTTTGTGGCCATGCTGAAGGGTTCAATGAAGGCAGTGGTTATTTATAGGAGAGAATGGAGTAAAAGCAGTGATGGTGGTGGAGGAAAGACTCTTTTCCGTAACCGAGGCAAGATGTTTTTTACGAAACAGAAAACACCACTGTCCATTTATACATCTCACTCAATGCTGTGCTGAAATATCTGTTTGCTGAGCACAATGCATTGCTCTGCTTTTGAATGGCTTTTCAGACTCTTTGGTCCAGGCTACAGCGTTGCAAAATGGCTGCTGCTAGAGACATCTACATGGAAACTTTGAGTGGCAGCAACAGCACTTGTAATTGTGATGAATGCAATGTTTGCTGCTGATGCAGTACCATTTATATCGACATACACTGTTCATTTCACACTGACCTTTTTCTGTTGATTCAAAGACTCAGATGTTGTTTTTGTGGCAGAAATTAGAAGTATGTAGGCTGCTTTAAGACAAGATTCTCTTTGTATTCTACTGCTTTTTGTACCATGCTAAAATGGACTGTGTGTAGAATTACAGGGCCATGATTGTTGATCTTAGACAGTATTCTTCCTGCTGCATATGTGGTTTTCCTTGACAGAACCAAAAAGATTTGTTTTAATAAGCAGTTTATGTCAGAAATGTTCATTTTGCACTCCCTCTGGACAGAGAAATGTAGCTTCCTGAAATAAAGGCTTTTAGGGCTCTGGTCCAGTACAGGCTGTTGAGGTAGTCTCTATGGAGACCTGGGTAATGAGTGTTGCTGCAGTGTAGGCTTTAGGCTTGAGCAACACTGCACTCTGTTCAGGTGACCCTGGCAATGCCTCCTGATAGATTTCAGCCTGTCACTCTAATGAGAGTCTTGTTTTATTTTAACACTTAATCTAATTTAAGTTCTTAATGGCTTAAGTGCCTAAATTTATTTTGTCTGTTTATATTCTTAAAAAGCTGTTTAGGTAGATGTTGATATTTACATTGCTATTAGTTAAATTTATCTTTATAAGATTACGCCAGCTCAAGCTCTTGAGTGGTCATTTATGAATAATATAAACTGTATACACTCAATTTTACTCTGAATTGCCGTTTGCCAATCTGAGAACACATTTGCAAGCTAATCTACTGTAGATATAAACAATTCACCACTGTAGAGAGTAATATCTGCTGTAGAGTTCACTTCAGTGGTGCTTGAGCTTTTAAAGTGCTCTTGCAGAAGTGTCGATTAAAACCTAAATGGAATGGGAACAACATATTCCAGTTATGAAGAGATGAAATTGGGGAAATGGCATAATGTTGTTTTTGCTCAGCTACGCCGGGGGGGAAACTGACACATGCTCAATTGACACTAATAAGCTGTGTAAATATACAGCGAAGCTCCTCAATTGGCTCTTAGTATCACTCTGTGCGTGCGTATTTTTAGCTTTCATTTTTGGATGACAAGGGGCTAATACAGAAACATACCTCCATTTACCAAAACATAAACATTTCTCATGACTTAATCCAGACTTGATTGAACATGATTGATGTAGAAGCAAAATTTACTTTACCTTTCAATTTGTCCTAATTTGGTTTATTGTAACAACAGATTGAGGACAGAAAGCAATCCCCAAGCTCCCTCATGCTGTGCGACATTTTCTAGTGGATTAAACATACAAAAGGCCAAGCATCTGAATACCTGTCATCAGCACTTAGACTTTTGATCTTGATTAGAGCAAATTAAGGCACAGTGCACTAAGCTAAGAACCATGATTATTATATATCAAAAACATAAGAGAGATGGGATTGCAGTTAAGGTGTCACACACATCATTCAGTGGTGTGTATTCATTACTCAGGAAAAACTGATTGATTTTAATCCGTAGTTAATTGAGTAAAATATTTTTATGTCTGTTCTCATAGTTTCAAGACATCTAGATATAATAAACATGTATATACTATTTTTAACAATATAATAAAGAGTTGATTTCAATGAGAGTGTTCACCAATTGGAGATTGGTCGTAGTGAATGTATCTGCAAACCATCACTGGCATTGTACTTTTCATGGTTTTTAATTTATTTTAATTTATTTTATTTTTTAAATTTTTATATATTGATAGATTTTTTTCTATTGTTCAATCGCACAATACTTTATCTGCTTGTAGCACCTAAAGCAAGATACAAATTGTTATGATTAGGAAAAGATGGTGGAAATGGTTGATTGTTCAAAAAGTGGCTTAAAACATGATGCACACCATGTTTGATTTTTAAAAATGTAACCAAAACCATACTTTTTACCTTGCTTAAACCAAGTGTGTTTGCTACCTAAAAGTAACGCGTGAGGATGCAAACTCTGATTTAAAATGTTTTTCAGCCACCATTTATCTTTCTAGTCCCCCTTGACTTGCTTTCAATACAAAACATAGCCCCCCTTCACTGTCAAAAAAAGTTGCTGGTGAACATATTTCAGGCAGCTATACTTTCTTTTTTTTAGAAAAATACATTTGGCTAAAGACATTTGTAGCGTACAGCATGATCATAAAGTCTGGGAGACAGGGTAGGGGTACAATACGATCTTAAAGGTCAGCATGAATTTTTTGAGGAGGGACTGTATGAAGTACTTATCTAAAGATCTTTTAGGCAAGACAGTGTATGACCTACAGACGATACAGGCAAACAAAACAGCCAAGACAGCAGTAGACCAGCAATTTAAGAGCTCTCTGAGATGCAATTACTGTTTTTTTTCAGATGAATATGGTTACTTTAAAGAGAGCATTGATGGATAAAACAAAAAGGTTGCCTGACAGCAGAATGAAGCGCTAAAAAAAATCTAAATATAGGGTACACTAATACAGTTTTTTTTTAAGGTTAGCCTTCTTTATGTGGGGAAAATATGAAGAGCTGTTCCTCCCTATCCACAGTGCTGTTTTTTTCTCCAAGCTGGAAGCACTTTTTTAACAAACTATCTATTTTATCTCAGATGCTTTACATAAAAGTATATGTGTCTCATATTGGAGGCATATATTTGCTGTGCTTTGTGGAACCCTAGCCCTAAACCTAGAACCCACTGATTGCTGACTTAACATTTCTAACTAAGTCTGCAATTCTGTAGCTCAGAAACAGACACTGACCTGCTACAGCAACTTCGAAGGGTCAGAAGCAACTTAAAATTCTGATTGTGTTTAAAAATAAAATCACTATTAGGACATTTTGTGCCAGGAGAGGGCAGCGCAAATATGCAGGTAAGTCAAGGGTTTAATTTCATATGGGAGGGATATTAATTTGAAGGTTCATATTTGTGCTGTGTGCAGTTCTCAAATGCTCTATTAATTATCACCCAACATGTTATTTTATCATTTTTTAAGGCTCCAACTTTATAAGCAGAAACATCTAAAGGTACTAGTTTACTTAATAAGTATGTTATATATTACTTTTTTTACAGCATAGCATTGATGCTGTTGAAATCAAACTCAGAAAGACTGACTGATTGGAGATATGACTCATGATGTTCAGGCTTTAGAAGTGTAGAAGTCATTTATTTCCATGGTATAGTATTAAAAGTCAAACCAAATCCCATAAATTGTATTACTGAATTGCAGTTAGGATTGCAGTTCTATTGGATCTGCACCAAAGTAACATGGTATCGGAGAGGTAATCCCAGTGGTAGTATTTAAGAGGAGCTTATTAAATCTGTGTTGTATAATAAGTTTGGTTGTTTTTTTTTCTTGTTTTGTTTTTATAAATTCTTCCCAGTCAAAACATCTTTGCTCGTAGGTCACACTAAGGCCAGTGGGAAACTAGGTCTGTGCAGACTGGTGTCTTTTGGTATACATCTGTCACTTCACATAGCCAGGATGGGTTGACAAAGTCACGGCAACACACATCAGCAAACAACTGAGCTCAGCTCCTCAGTTGCACATTAATATTAGAACATGGGTCAACACAATGTGGACCGTTTGAAATCCTTTGATTACTCTCTTAGACATCAGCAATTATGTGTTGATGTGTTTCAGTTCTGACAAGAGCTACATTTTACTACTGTTTACTAATAATAAAGTACATTTGTCAAAAAAGGATTTTTGACAGTGGTAGTATATTAATATATATATTTAACATGTATATTTCAGCATAAAATTTAATTTAATTTGTAATCACTACAGGTCATTATTTCTTCACTGTAAGACCTGGTAGAAGGCTAATAAGGACAGAATTGAAGCTTTGATATATGACATCATGAAAGGATTTGTCAGTGCCATTGGGTGAAGATTTTTGTTGTTCCACTGTGTGTGCTTGCGCCTTAGCTTTGCTGTTCAAATGAGAGTAGACTCAAGCATATGTTAATGGATGCACATTGAACTGTTAAAGGTTTCATTTAACCCAGACCAGAATGCTTGAGGAGATGATAGTGTGTAGTGACGCAGAAAGAGAGGAGGGAGAGAGGGGGAAGAGGGACACAGAGTTAGCTTGTGTAATGTGGTTTCTAAAGCTCAAATAATATGAAATTAGCCTGAGTTTTTATGCAAAAACACTGTTTTTTTAGGCACTGTCCAGTATATCAGACAGTCATTCTGTTGGTCAATGATTAGGAATCAACAGTCTTTTGCTGAAAATCAAACAAGAGAAAGAAACAACTTTTACCTTATCATCTCTTTCAGTTAATGCACATGATGCTATACATAATGAGTTTCACCATCTACTTTTACTGGTTAAAGTGACAGAAGATGCTTAAGCCTTTTGTACTTATTAATGTCAACACGTTGCTCCCCACTGCTTTTGCTAGTGACAGAATTGCATCATGATTCAGCTGAATTGAGAACAGTGTAATGATTTATTAAATGTCAATAAAATTTAATAAGGTCAAGGCAAATAGGGTAGAAAAATGTTATGCAGTCCTTAGAAAGCCATTTACTTAGAGACTTCTGAGCTTGTGAATGTTTTACAGACAAAGTAAATTTTCTTAAAGTTGCTTATAAAAATCTGGCATTAATATACTGTATATCAGCCACTTATCATAATCACAGATTACAGATTGTTAATTTATTAAAGAACTTTTACCTCACTGAAAATATTTTTTTAAAAATTGGTTCTACATGACGAGAAAAACAGTGAAATGCCTGTGATATTTTGATCAAGAAGTAGAAAACCCAAAACAATCTAAATGCACCGCTCAGCACTTGGTCAATATGCACTTTGGCCGTTTGGTAACTACAGTGAACTTCTGTTTGTTGGACAATGCAAGGTTTAGTCTCCTCTATTTTGATGAAGGAAACATTATGGTGCTGACTTTTTCTGTTGATTCAATACATATAGCAACAACAAAAACTTGGTTCTATTTGATTAGCGCTGCCCAGTGTTTGACCTGAGTTTGGCATGCCTAGCTAAATGGTCAGAGATAGAAAGAGGTGGTTGTCCCTCACAACCCAACTACTATATTATTTGTATCTGTGGAAATAAAATTGATAACTTGGGCAAAATCCCTAGAGCCATCAAAAGTCGGCCAAATAACACCAAGCACGTCACCTGGCAGACTTTTGACAACAAGCTTTTATTGCAGGTGGCATGTAGGGAAGTTTACCATTGTTCATTTTCACAAACGGACCACAGTGTAAAAGCATTCAACTCCTGTTAAATATTAGTTAAGTTTCTCTTTGATAACTCATCAACTGTAAGACAAAAGCCAGAAATCATTTGATGTTATCTTTTGAGTGAGGCTTGTAGGCTGATACATCACCACTATTTCTTGATATAGCATTGCATCTAGAATTCCTGTGAAAATTCCTCTTCAATTTTGTGTGAGATGTGTTTTTGTTTTCTTTAGTGCATTGAATAAAGGTACAGTTTTACAATAAGACAGTCATACAGTTTTGGTGAGTAAACAGTGTGAAAATGATCATAAAATGAAATGATGACCATAGCTTAATGAATCTGTTAACTTGGCTGGTGATTCAACAAAATGACCATTCGTTTTGTTGTTGTTCTGTAAGTTTTTTCTTAAAATAGGGCAGTAGGTTAATGCTGCGGCAATGCAGGTACAGTGAGATGTAAGCTCATTTGTGTCCAGGCTACTCTTTACCAAAGGCCCTGGCCTTTGCTTATTATCTAGTTTATATTTGATGTCAAACATGACTGATAGTGAACAGAGGGCTAGTTATATTACAATTGAAGAAACAAACATAAAAAAGATCTGCTTTCTCCGTTAAAACCAACACAAGGAAATTTTTGGCTGGTTGTCAAATCTAGCACAGATAGGATCTTCCATCATGACTGTTCAATAGCACAAGGCCCTTCTTAAGACATAGTGGTCATCTAGACTGTCCTCAACGTATAATATATACATGTATTATCTTGTTGTGACTACAGCCTCTTTTGAGATAACAAAATATACAGTCATTATAAAGACAGAAAGGAAAGAGCTTAGAGCTTTGTTTGCAGAAGTTGGAAAAGGGATCTGCTCAGCTGTTTGTGTCAGGTAAAAAGCTAAAAAAGCAAAAATTAAATGTATCAAGGATCAGCTTTCTCTATAGTTGCCTGCAAAATATGCACAATGTTTGTATGCAGCCATTTAACACCAATACTTTTTGTTTACTGGCAACATTTAGTCCAAGGCAAGATGACCTTCATAAAGTGTTGCTGTGTTTGATCCCACTCCAGAGATCAAAGGTTTTCTTCTTCCTCTGAGTCAGCATTGACATTTAAATATATAACCAGAGTGTCATTTCTTGCAGAATCTTATGCAGTTATTTTGGTTGCTAATCATGCTTTAGTAATCAAAAAGATGAAATGTGGTGAATTAGCAAATATTGATAGTGAATCATTTTTTGAAGATCTTGATAAATTTCCCTTTTAACTTCTTCAAAATTACAAATTTTGTCTATGCTCAGTCTTATTATTCCTTACCTGTTGACCCCCCAACTCTGATTTTGTAATGCAAAATAGGGATTCAAGAAGCATTACAAGCAATAATGCTGTTTGACATGCACCAGCACTATCCAGCCCACTCTGCCGATGAAGAATAGTAGCGAAATGTTGTGATTGCATTCATACCGAACTGGAAAATTCAAAACTGGAACTTTATTTCTATCTCAGCTACTATCTCAGCTGTCTTCACTATTGAGCTCTAAACAGAAAAAATTCACATACTTCACATTTATTTCTTTAAAAGACAATTTATGTTTCCATAGCCACACCTTAATGTGTAAAAACGTGTTGTACAGTTGTACTACTTCTTTGATATAACCACCATTCCTAAGTGCTCCATAATGGCCACTATTTGTATGAAACTTGACCAACTATACGTATCAGCAACCACAGAGAATTAGTGCTAACCCAAAATACAGATTGTGATGTAGAGTCATTTCTACAGTTGGCTACATTTTGTCACTATTGAACTTTGCCAGTCTGCTGAATTTTTTCAAAAATGTATGGCTTTTAATCCACCAAGGCCAGATAGTCTGTCTGGCGATAGGAAAGGTCCAGTGTGTAGTCTGGTAGCATTTCCTGGTGAGGTCCGCTCTTGGCCACCTTAGAAACTGACTGAAAATGGCTGACTACATGGGAGAGGACCTGCTGTCTCTCTATATAAAAACTCACTTGAAGGAAATGATATGCTAATGAAAACATAATTGTAAATATAATATTCCATTGCGACCAATAGTTCTCTGTAAATCATACACACAGGACCTTCAGTGTAAGTGAAAAATAACTAATGTATCTGCCTAATGTATCTTTGGATCCACTCCAAAATTTAATGAGTTCCTTTTTTGGCCCATGTTATACCCTTCCACTAACTACCATGAATATCGGGGCTGTATTACACAAGGAGCAACCAACAAAGCGATCAGCAAAAAAGAAAGAGCCTAAACATTAAAAGAAAAATCCTCCCTCAGAGAGATAACATTGCCGAACCCATCTTTCTAAGATGTATTACATAGAAGGTGAACTTGCACTGCAGTGATTAGCTACTCACTATTTATGCCCTTTAAAAGGACAGTTCACCCAAAATTGAAATTTCGCGCAATTTCCACTCACCACTGTGTCGACGCAGGTTCAGATGACGTTTTTTAATCCACACAGCCTTTCTGGAGTTTCACTGATGTAAAGAATTTTGCACCATGCCGATTTAATAGATGCCTGTAGTAGCCACTGGCTCAAACAGAAAAAATCCACAGAAGAAAAACCTAACATGCCTCCATACTGCTCATGTGGTGTCACCCAAGTGTTTGAAAGAATTGGCTGTCCAATTTAACTCAGAACAGCAACGTTAACATTGTGTTTTAAGCCAAGATATCCACCTTAGCCTTCTAGGAGCCACGTTTAGGTTAGCCCACACATAGTACAAAAACTGCCATGAGACATGAGATCAGCAAGGACGCGACTCAGCTGCAGATGTGTGTCTCATGTCTCGCAAGAGCTTTTGAACTATGTGCGGGCTAACTTGAATGTGACTCCTAGACTAGAAGGCCACAGTTGATATTTTGGTTAGAAACACAAATTTACAATGTTTCAAGTCAAACTGGAAAGTTGATTCTTCCGCACCCTTGGGTGACACCACATGAGCACTATGGAGGCATGTTATGTTTTTCTTCTTTTGTTTTTTTCCATTTAAGTGCATGGCCACTGTAGGCTTCCATTGTATCAGCATGGTATGGAATCCTTTATCTCAGTGAAACTCCAGAAAAACTATGTGGGCTAGAAAATGTCACCAGAGCCTTTGTCAACATAGTGGTGAGTGGAAATTGTGTAATATTTCAATTTCGGGTGAACTGTCTCTTTAATTCTTTGATTCTTTAATGCTCTACATGTTAGACATAAAGATGTGGTCTACAGTTTTAAAACAATTAAAAAGTAAATCATTAAAAAAGTAAATAAATTAAAGTAATTAGTAAAATAACTTCATTTATCAAGAATTTTCTTATGTGTTTATAAATGTTTAACATTCTAATTTACAAAGTTATTTTACCCAAAAACTTCAACTACAAAAGACATCAAATAAGACATGTACAAAGTGATTAATAAAAGCACACTTCATTTTAAACCTACAACTTTTAAGTGATTAGGTCCCTGTGACTTTGGTAGTAAAAAATCAATGGTTGAAATATCTATAATATACTGCCCTATAAAAATGTGGTTTTATCAGATCAAATGGGGAAAAGGGAATTAAAAAAGGAATTAAAACCATGCAACGCACTACCGAGAAGAAATTGTAAGATTAGGACCTGGCAAATTCTTCCCCAGTGGCTGACTATTCGACATATTCATTCAACATAACTAAACCATCCTAATTAGCATTCAGAATCCAGATCTGTTCTTGTAGCCTGAAATGTGTAACATTTTCAAACATTCTGGCAAATGTTTCATTAAAATATTGCTAGCCTGCAGCTCCATTGCGCTCCAGTCTCCACTCTATCAGGCCTTCCCCAGAAGTGATTATGCTAATTGCTGTTTGATCAGATGATTAAATTATAATTTGATTAATCCCAGGCACTAAACGCTCTGAATACATTGATATGTATTTTGCTGCCCGGCAGTGTTTGCAGAGCCCCTTGTCACCAGGCAGGCTGTCTGATACACACAATCCAGGTATAAGACATGAAGAGATGTATGTAAAGCTGCATTGGGAGGTAGTTATGAACATGAATGACACCGTTCTTGATGTACTGTGGTCTAGTAATCATTGAAAACATTATGATTTAATAAAGAATCACTCGTCACTGTGCAGATTGAGTGCATCTGTAATGCAGATCACTGTCATTTTCTCAGCCTTTGCCTGTCTCTGTTACTCTCAATTGACTGTGTATCCATCAGGGTAATTTATAATGGTGCTGTGTAGACAAGCTCCTCCAGTACAATAATGAGGGTCCTATATTATAAGCCAACTGTAGAATTTAATGTCACTCTGGCAACGCAAGATGTATTTTTGGAATGACTGTTCTTTGACTTTAGTCTTACTATGCTCATTGATTTAAGGCAAATTTATAAATGTGAATTGAAGTAATGTTTAATTAAAAGCAGATACGTTCAAGATTTCTAAAAATTACACAGAGATCCATGCAATAGATTGGCTTACTATGTGTTTTCAGAATAGCAATAAGGGAGAATTCTCTTGCAGTGGGGTTACAGAAGATGAAATGCTCCCGCCTTGAAGGCAAATGGAAGGCTGTTGAGGGAGGGGGCAGGGATGGAGGGACAGAATAGTGGTGGTGGGGGGTTAATATTTTTCTGAGGCACGAGAGGATGGCTGTGAGCGGAAAGGCAACGATGTCTAGTCATCTGACCCACAATCCCATTTAACCTCAGGACTTTGATTTGCCCTCCACTGTCAACTGCCAGCTCGTTTCACCTCTTTGTTTCTCTCCTGCAAATGCCTATTGTTTTTACCACTTAGAGAGGATACAAAACAACATGGCAATAAAGCAAAATTCCTCCTTGTTGTATTACTTTCTCTATTTATCCATTGTGACACAATTAAACCAGATGAGATTTTTTGGTAATTACTTGTTAATACTGTATATATTAAATACCACCATTATTAAGATGAAAGAAAGTCTGTACTATTTGTTATCTCCTTAAGACTTATAAATTAAAATATAGTAATGCATGCAGCGATAACAAGGAACACTTTCACTTGTTCATACCAAATTTATAACTCGGTGTTAATATTTGCATTGACATCACATGGATTAGGTAAAAAAAATGTCTTTGTAAAAATAATATATTGTCTTGCATTTGTACACCACTGAAAGCTTACTTCCCTCTTTCTCTTTTGAATGTTTTGGATGGATATCCATCCAAAAAGGACATATGTGCTTTTTCTCTCTTTTTTTTAGAATTCATTTGATACCAATTTTATTTCAAAAAATTTTAATTCAAAAATGTTTATTTGTTTAAATGGAGATCCATCTGTGATAAACTGACACATAGCCTCTGTGTTACATGGATTCTTTTTGATAGGAATAAGTGACCTCAAAAACAGCAGGCCGGCCGAACATATCATTGCCTCCTAACTTTAGTAATTCATCTCCCAGTTACATTTTTTGTGGTGGTTTTCTTATGTTACATTTCAGCTTATTCATGTAACCACTTGAATAGTGTTGAGTCACCACTTGCCTTCAGTCGTATGTCAAATGAGGTTATATTTTTTTGTTAAAAAACAATTTTTGGAAAAACAGGTCAGTCATTGAGCTCATTACAGGTGTTGAAACAATTTTGCTTTTGAAGAAAGCTTTCATGATAGACCAGGTTTTAATAGCTATGACCATCCTGTTATGCAGAATTTGTTGTTTTTCTTTCACTTAGTGCCCTTATAACTCATTGGAGAAATAATATAAAATTCTGTTCAGAAATGTATTCAATATGTAAAAAAAATATTCCTCTGTATATGGTAGGCTTATGTTGGCTATAGGCACCTGTGCTGTGCTATAATATGTAGATGCTCTTTAAGCTGTGAGCCTTACTTCCTCAACTAATCTCTTCATTCCTCCCTTTCTGCTGGGCTTAATGTCTTCCCTCTCAGCTCACCTCTTCCTCACTCTGTCTGTCATCTCACTCAGAGTTGCACTTGACAGTATCACAATCAGAGGTCGGAGGAAGAGGAAGAGAAATGATGCCTCTTTTCCACTGTCTTAAAGCATGCACATTGTGCTGGAATACACTGGAATACACATTTGAGCCAAGCACTGCAAAACTGTTCATAGAAGAAAGTCAACAACCAAAATCTTTCACTAAAATTTTCTCACAAAAAATAATTCAGCACTTTTTTGAAAGACAGGAACTAAATTTTTACATCACCAAATTTCACCACCAACTGGGAAATCTGCAATTTGTCAGTCAAGACAGTTAATTGATTAATGATTGTGAGAGGCTGATTGTACTTTCCTAAGTATTGAAAAACACTGTAAAATGCTCAGTTTGTCTCTAACCAAAAGACAAACAAATTAAAAATTTAAATAAATTAAGGCAGAGGTTGCAGGTAATCCCGAAGAGGACATGAATGTTTATATAAAGGCAATCAATTTGGTAGGCACTGAAATATTTTTTTTCATATTTTTTTGAGATAGTAAAGACACAGCTTTTGGTGGCTATAATGTCTTCACCATAAAAACTACAGATGAAAGGTCAGAGGATCATCAGAGTCAAAAGACGTGATCTTCTAAGGAACTTTCTGCAAAATTCATTGACGTGCTGCCCATGTGTTACATACATATTAGTCTGGACCAAAGTGATGGGCCAACTGGCAGAGTAGCATTGCCATTCACAGAGCTATGCTGCTAGCATAGCTTTCAACCTGCTTGAGGAGAACCAAGGACTCTCTTATGATAAGTTTCTTATCTCAGCTAAAAGTGATTAAAAAGAAGATTTCAGTCCCATGACAAAAACATCAGGCATACACGGCTACTCATTGGCTATGTGTTTAAAGTGGCACTCTAATACAGTACATGTGCTAATTTCTGTGGCTCAGAGCTCTAAAATAAATCAGTGTTTATATTAAGCTCTGAATCATACTTTGATATTCATGTGGAATAATTTTAGAGTTGCTACATCGGAGAACATCCTGTCGTTTCAGTGCTCTGTCACTTAGAGGGGGATAATGGAGCATTATGAATGCCTCATATGGTTGTTTTTACCTCTTTTTCTTCTTTTTCTTGATGCGCCTTTGCATTTTAGCAGCAGTGAGAGTTTCTTTTCGTCTTTGCAGGAGTTTCTCTTCCTCACATCTTTTCCATCTGCTTTATTATTTATCTCTCTCCTACTGCCTCAGTTAATTTGCAGTGTTTGTCTGTTTTCACATAGGTGATTAAGGTTTTCATAGTACATAGGAACTCCGTGCTCTTACTCTTAGTGCTCATGTAAATGCATCAGCTAACCCACTCCAGAGTGACTCTTGTCTTGCCCTCTAGAGACTCGACATCAGAGGAGGGTATCATTGTTTTACATAGTGGCTCCATGGCACTGAGCACACCCCTCAACATTATTCATGAAGGCAAAATGGGAGTCAGTGATTTGGGAGAGTGAGGGGACCCTGTTCTCCGATTTGCATCCCGGATCATCGCAGCACTTCTCTTTACCGCTTATTGTATAAACCCCCTGGGGCAGGAGAGGAGGGGAAGAACGTTGTGGGGTTGGAGGGGGGCTTGGATGCTTACTCACTGTCATCATGAAGCCATCCTGTCCTCCAACCCTCCCTATTCCTCCTCCTTTTGCACTCCCCCACCCCCTCTCTTTCCCGCGGTCTCTGCAGAGCTTTGCCTTAATTACCTGCATTGCCTGCCATGAGCTGTCAGTGTGGCTCAGTGCTTGTTTGCCCCAGTGGAGTTGCCCTAATGTCTTGATGCCCGGGTGCCCACTGTAGCACCACAGTGATCCCTGACCTGGTAAGGGCCACACTGTGGCTGAGAGCCAAGAGGACGATAATGTTTTAATACATAAGCAGGCCTTGGGCAGGGAAGACATGTTGTGGTTAATAGTTATTTCAGAGTGATAAACTCATAGGAGACAATGTAAATATCAGGTTGTTGTTGCAACAAAGACAACCAGTCAACAGGGATATTGTGGAACAATGTGATGAATCGGTGTAACTTTTGTCATTTCAACAAGAATACAAGAGACTTCCAACCATAGTCATTTAAGTTTGATTAATGGTGTTTGGTTGAGGTAAACACAGGCTGAGCAAAAAGCCCCTGACACATCAGTGGGCTAATGCACAGGCTAATGCATAGGCCTATTCATGTTGTGTGTTAGTGGGACTTGTATTGATCATACATTTACTTAAATAAATTGCCTGAGTGATTTGGAAGCATCCATGATGCACGTTGTCAGAGTGTTCAAGTGTCCTACTGAGCACATTACAGGAAAAAAAGGCTTGTTTCCTTAATTATTTGGAAAAAATAGTATTGGTGGGTTTCTTTGCAGATAAAGCTCCTAAAACCAATCACTCAATGTTTAATATCACCTGTTTGATATAGTATATCCACACTGATATACTTACAAAATAAATGTCTACTGGCAACATCGCAGGCTGCGCTGACAGCTCAGTGTTTCACCTGTCAACCGAACCCATGTCAGTCTCTATGTTTTGTGGGCCCCTCAGCATAAAGGCTCATCCCCCCACATCTCTCTGACACGCCTGCATGCACTCTCCTTGACCGAAGCACGTCTGGTGCCCTTGAGCTCCAAACACAGTTGCAGAGGCTCTTATATTGAAGGGGTTGCATTGGGAGTCACCTGCAATCTATGGAGAGAGGTTTCAGCAGGGCCTGCCACCAAAAGGTGCTGACATCTAGGACTTTGCCGAGCATTATTTCAAATGGCACAAAGAAGGGACACACCTCACGAACCTGCTCTGAGCTTTGCTATGACAGAAAACGCAGGGAAGAAAAATAGCTCATCTATTATACATGTATGGAATTCATAATTGAACAATATCAGTTTTTCCTCTTTGTGGTTTTGGCTCATGCTAAAATGATGTTGATTAAAGCGGGCTCTGGCACAGGCGGGCATATGGTAACCGTTGTTGAGAGCATGTGTGAGTGTGGGCATGATAGGCATGAGAGTGCGTTGGTGTTCAGCATATGTGTGTTCGATGCCAAAGCCGTCTTAAAAACACTGAGACAGAATAACTTTAAAGTTTGTACAGTTTTTTTACATTTGACAAAGTAGATATAGAAATAAGTATGCAGCAAATTGTTTATTTAAAATATCCTTAGTGAGCAGCGTGGACAGGATACAAGAAGACACAAGAAGACCAACCATACTTTTTAGATCTATTCAATAGGCAATCACAACATTAATGTAACGTTTAATGTTAGTCATGATTATTAAAGTATGATTTTTTTAAGTGTGATTCAGAGAGCAGGCACAATCAGCAGTGGCAGAAAAATTCCCTAAGATGTGAATCTTTGCAAACTGCAGCCGTAATCTGGCAAACAGGCTGAAAACTGACCAAATATCGATAGTGTCCACATAAATTTTTCATCTGTCATTTCAAGATACGGGCTGCTCTTGTTTTGATCTTGTTCCTGTGTTTCCAGTAATATCAACAGATTGCAAAAACAATCCCTTTGAAAAAAAAAAGCGTTACATACTGTATCTCAGAGATGCGCATTTGTATGTCTTACATCTTACTATTTTATGACAGGCGTTAATCAGATTATTATTTAACGCTGCTGTACACAAACACACTTGATAACAGCCAACAGCCACCCACATACTGTCTCATTTGCTTGCAAGCAAACATTATGATTAATCGTGCTGGTTTTTCTTGGCGTATTAATATAAATCTGAATATTCACATAATATCTCCCAAAAATGAAAAAAAATATTTGTTTATGTAATTTTTGCTATATATGCCAAATCTCAGTAAAAGTGATGTTAATATACTGCAAAAAAAGGTGCACCATTTAACCGATTTGGGTTTTTGGAAGATGATCCATGTAGAGTAACGTGATGTTGAGGGGTTTTTAAAATTATTTTTAAATCTTCTGACCAAGCGGTACGTAACAAAACAGAGTGTATTTCTATTTGTTTATTTTTTTTCTTCAGTTCTTACAGCATTTTGAATTAGACCTTCACTCATTTTAAGTTACAGGGACTTGTGATGGTCCAGCGGCTGATATATACAGAGCAGCAGACTCAGATTCAGTCAGTTGGTAGCTGGGTGCATTGTGGAACTCAAATCTCTCCCTGGTTTCTCCCTTCACATGCATTGTTTTTCACCAGCATCCTTGTATAAAGGTGTAGTAAGTTTGAATGTGAGAGATACGGTCAGAGGAGCGTGGAGGAGAGATGAAGGTCAGAGAGGAATACAGACATGCAAAGTCAAGAATGCAAACAAAGATATAGGGAAATAAAATGAAAAGAAATGAAATGAAGAAAAATGAAAATTCATTGATGGTGGCTCTGTGATACAGTTATGTGAGATTATGCCTTTGACCTCTGTCATGGCACCTCTTCTACCCTTCACCCCTTTCTCTCATTCTCTTTCAGTCTCTGTTAATAGCAGCCTGCGTGTCACTGTCTCAGAGCTTTCCTGCTTCCCCACCTCCCCACTCAACCCCCACCCTCAGTGTTTTCTTTTGCACAGCACTAAAAAATAAATGCACTCCCACTGTATCTATCTGAACTATTGGGCTCCAGCGGGGTTTTTGCGTCCGTCAGGCTTTCTCATCTTAAGGAATCAGCCACCCAGAAATTGATGGTGGTGGAAGTGGAGGTGGTGGGGGTCTCAATTTTTTATGAGTTGGTGCAAAGCGGATTGAGACAAAAGCAGTTATGAGGCAGCCTCTCTTCTCCGCTCAGTCACCTTTCAGACACACTCAGACCAGAGGCTGCGTGATGGCTGTTTGTCTTCATTTAGAGAATGTCTGCTACCGCAATACCTATCACAATGTCTCGTGGACGAGCATAGAGACGTCATTATTGGTATTTGTATATGTTTCGCTAACAAAATTGTGTCTTTGTATCTGTATGTGGTTTATGCCAAAAGTCTCATTTAATCAGATAAATTTGTATTTTCTAACCTAATTCCATGGCAATGCATTTGTTGTGCCTTTGTGTCATATCAAAGCGTCACATCCTCAGGAGAAGAGCAAAACACTTTTGGTGGAAAAAACATCTTTTCTTCCACTAAAGAAAAAAATAAGCCGTTTTTGTGTAACTGCTGCTATATCAGTGTCAGTGCTAACTTCTTTTGGAGCAACCATTGTTGTTTTCCCATTGAAAGTTGTGCTGTCATCATACCTGCCTCAAAAACCAAACCATGCCTGCCAGTAGTTAATAGTATGCTGATTGATTTGAACCACTGTGGCTCCTCCTGCACATGAATTGAAACCTGGAAAGATGGATTTTTACATTGCGTGACCTTCGGTAATCTCAAAAATTCAGCTGCCTTATGAGGTAGATAATACCTATTCAAAGTTGTCTAATAATACTTGTTATATTCTCCCACTTAACTGTCTGACAAGAGGAGTTTGAACCAGATTTATTGGTCAGTGTAAGATAAAGCCAGACTGATGTTGCACAGCTGTTATTGTTATGTTATGATCTGATATGAAAGCTTGGTAAGTTGGTAGGTTGAGAGTCAAAAAAAAAGCACAAAGCACATACAAAATGCCAAGAGAGACTTTTTAGATTCTTTGCATGCGTAACCTCCTTTTTATCATTGAAAGGCTGGGGTTCCTCTTATTATATAAATAACCTGTACTTCTTGAAGAAAAATCGTGCATTCTTACCCAAAACAATCATGTCACTATACCAGCTTGCTCTTAAGTTGGGGTTTAAATACAAATCCTGCATACTCTTTTTCTTCGTGAGCAGAGAAAGATATGCTTTATACCCTTTCACTCTGCTTTCCATGACGCTTTTCAGTGTGTTACTTTAAACTAGAAAAAAGCCCAACTTGTGCAGCAAGATTGATGATGATGAACAGCACTAAAGTTCCTTTTTTTCTATCTGGAGGATCATAATTATAAATTCAAATTTTATGCTGATGACAGAGTCTATTTTAGAGCCAAATAAAGTGAATTGTGGTAAAACAGCCTGACAAGTCAGACGTGTACAGTGGCTCCCTGTTACCCATAACAGAAGCTGAGAGTTATGATCATCTTGATGGCACATTTTCCTACTTCAGAAAACTACTGACAAGCTGTTACTCTGATTACATGGCCATAAATTAACATGTTATAGGTTCCCCATATATTATTAGGGGCTGAAGCCCTTTCTACATAAAATGTTGTTGTTTTTTGTGCTTGAACCGTACGGTTCTTTGCCTTTTTGCTGTTCATTTTTCTAAATGTGCAGCACATTAACGCCTTTTTTCTGTGACAAAATGATTTGTTTCTCAAATGTACCGTTCTCAGGAAATAAGATATATTGATAAAAGTAACAAGCAGTCTGTCTTCAGAGGGTCAGTGTAATTGGTTGAGTGAACCAATGCCTGATCCTTCAAACATATTTTTAAGTAAAACTTAAAACTGATGATTGAGTTTGTGCACTGAGAGTAGCAAAACAGGGAGTCATACAACTTTCCAGTTTCTTTGTACAAAGGCAGAGAAATTTGAGTAGAGTCATGTGATCACACTCACATTACAGGTCTAAGGTTATTTATCAAAGTTTCAGTGATAAACAGGATAGCTTATCTAAGAACACACAAAGTTCAATCTCATACATACACCTCACGCTACACGCAAGTATCTGTGTTACCAAGCCTCAACAGCAGGCTTGTTTTTGTTGTCATGTCATGTTTGTCATGAATAGGTGAAAGGACCCCTCAGTGTTTGATGCTTGAGTTCAGCCATTTAGGTTTTTCGGATTCAACTTGGCCAAGCTTGCAGTCAATAAATAATCTCCTAGAACTGATGCGTGTCATGGCTCTGCTGCCTCTCCTCACCACCTCTCGTATGAGAAGCTACCATCTCGGAGCTGTTGACAACTACAGCACTTTTCAACACCTCCAAGCCTGGTCCCTCTGAGTGCATGTGTGAAGTGAGTGCAGCTAGAATGTGCGGAAACACGTGTACACCATGATGTTTGTTTGTCGTAACAGGTTGAACAACCAGTGGGTGGAAGTGGCTGGTGATTTGAGCGCGCTCATTAGGAATTTATGAAGCGCTAAAATGTTTGGTCTCTGGGGAGGGGGGATTGGCAGCTGTCGCAAAGGCAGGCAGGCAGGCTGGCAACAAGAGGGGAGAGCCCACGATATGCAGTGGACATGCCTGAAATATTTACAGTGGCTGCTCACAGAAAACCACTGTTTGCATTAGCCTTAAGTATCCACACTGTACCTTATTTTTATCCGTACCACTGTTTGTTCACTGTTGAATTATAATTTGCAAATTATATATTAACAAATAATTGTATGAACTTCTATTGTTTACCTATAGACACACAAAGTTTAAGTTGCACAGCCTGGCAGGCATCAAACATGTATTACTTTCCTGCTTCTGTTGTTTCGCTTTTTTTAGTCAATACGCAGTCAGATGATGAACGCCACAGTAACGTTAGTCCGTTCCGTATAGCAGCCATACAGCAGCTGGTAACTGAGTCGTTTCAGAGAAGTAAGAGTTTTACTTTTCAGGTGGTGATCTTAAGGAACATTCACAGACAAGATGATGGCAGAGGATTTAGTTTCAAGTAAATAGCAAAAGCACCTATTATGCAGAATTTTCAGGTATAAAGTCAGTTTTGTACACTGTTCACTGTCGTTACAGAAAACAAGAAACTCTGGAATTGCTTATTTGTATTTGCTTACTATTGCCACTTGTGTAGACAATCTAGATTGCATAAAAGGCAGATAAAAGGAGAAAATGAGATAGTTACCACAATATATGACTTAAAGACACTGAATGAGTCCTCAAAACTGTATATTCAGTGTGCAGCAATTAAAATACCACAGTTAGATCTGGCATTGTGACTGTTCATCTTCTTCACAGCCGAAATAACAGAAAGAAGTTAGTGGACATATTAAACGAGTCTTTTACCCTTCCTGGGAAACAGCCAGTGTATGTATCCTGGCTTCATGCCAGCAGTGTGGGTTGTCCATTACAGCAGAGAGTTGCATTGTCAGTTTTTATCCAACACAGTAACTACTACCGCGGAAGTGCATCACATTACATTGACTTGCTTCATTAGTTAAGATGACTTGGAAACATCCTCTGCTACACAGTGTGCTGAGAACATGACACATTGACTGCATATCAGTTTTTTCTTTCTTTTTTTTTTTGCAAATACCCAAACAGTAAGTGGAAATTGTTATTAAGATTCTCAGTGAGTGTTTAACAGCAGAGCAACATCATCCTACATAGAGATCCAAAAAAAAAAAAAAAAAAAAACTCTTGGAGGTAAAGGAAGCCATAACAGATTGTAATTCTGAAAAAAGCATAAATGCAAATCAGTTTGTCAAGAGAGAATATAGAGATGTTTGGCTGTGTGGGGGTAAACAGAGAAATAGTCCTAAAAAACAAGACAAATAAAAACCTTAAGACGCTTCTTTGTGAACACTTACACAGGCAGAATGCAACATAGCTAATTCTGTTTCACATAGAAATGCATCTTTTTCTGAAAAATGACCCTTGAGGCTTCAGGCAAAAAGAATTTTGGAGAACTATGTTGTTTGCCCTTGGAACTTTCCGCTTGTTGCCAAAAAGGATTGTGTTTTGTTGTCTAGGTGTCATTAAGCTGCAGTTAACAGTTTACTGTTTAGCCTATGAGCAACCAAAAAGTACAGTTTCAACTTGAAAAATTAAATGTCTAATGGGTTATCACAATATTTCTAGTTTATTTTTCTGTCAGTTGATTAGCTTTGTGTTGTGTTGTGCATGTTTTGGAGGAAGGGTGTGGCTGCAGAAATGCGTGTTGTGGAGGCAGGTCTGGTGCTATGCTGGCTCTGTAACTTCACAATCACTGCTGCTCTTCCAGGGGTTTGCTGCAATGTCTCTTTATGGACGACAACAACAACAACAAAAAGAAACCACTCCCGCAACCTCCCTCCCCTGCAGTGTGCACAAACACAATGGTCAGCTAGAAAGGAACACACTCGGCCTAAATTTAGAGAAGAGCATAGATGCAGTATGGCACAATTCTGTCAAATACAATAGTTATTCTTTTATATGGTGGGGTTTAACAGCAGTGGGTTTAGCTTGTCAGTTTAATTATTTAAGACTCTGTCTGAAATTGTTAAATTGTTTGTTTTTTTTCTCCTTGCAGTTTTCTGTGAAGATCTACGTTCCAGCTTATATTTTGTCAATGCATCTGTGCAAGAGGTAGTGTTTGCCAGCACCACAGGGACATCGGTGCCCTGTCCCGCCGCAGGCGTGCCCCCTGTCTCACTGCGCTGGTACCTGGCCACTGGCGAGGAGATCTATGATGTGCCAGGGATCCGCCATGTGCACCCCAATGGCACCCTTCAGATCTTCCACATCCCCCCTTCCAGCTTCAGCAAACTCATCCATGATAACACCTACTATTGCACAGCGGAGAACCCCTCAGGGAGAATCAGGAGCCAAGATGTCCACATTAAGGCTGGTCAGTTTCTCTGCCCATGAATGTCTACACTTGTGCTTTGTTGCAACCTGAATGATCATGGTCCATTGTGAGGAGCAGCTTTTCTTATATACAGTTTTCTGTCTTACTCATAACACGCTTCTCTGTCCCCTCCTGCAGTCTTACGAGAGCCCTACACTGTCCGGGTGGAGGACCAGAAAGCCATGAGAGGCAATGTGGCGGTCTTCAAGTGCATTATCCCTGCCTCAGTGGAGGCCTACATCACTGTTGTGTCCTGGGAGAAAGACACAATGTCAATCAACGCTGAAAGTAAGTCATGGCATCTTTTTTTACTGCACGAAGGTGTGAAGTGGATGTGTGGTATTTGTGATCAGTGTGTAGGAACTGATGAAGATCATGTTTGCCTTGTTCTTGTAAGATCATTATTTATTATTTTTTATGAGAGATAATAGTGAATAAACTTTGGCCTGATAACTGACTACAAACAAAGGAGAACAAAGCACTGAACTGCAAATTAGCTCTAAATTAGAGCCGTAAATTAGCTCTGCTTTTGAAGAGGTGAAAAGTTTGTTTGAAAAATTGAAAATACACCTGAAACTCATAGAAAGAAGATCAAGACAGATACATCTTCTTCAGCTCATGACAAACATGGATTATTATCTGTAAATCTTTAATGCCACTAGCATTCACACTGAAGCTGAAGTAAAATAAAGATCCCCCTTTTGTTGTTACTGTGATACAAAAGTTCATGTTTTTCAAAAAAAGCTATTGTTAACACCTTACACGAAGTTTATTCCGGCCAGATGAAGTGGTGTCCATCATGGGATGGGCTTTGTGACTGTAGAGGTGTGTGTGGTCTGACCTGACTGTATGAATCTTCTGACATAAACCAACACAGAGGCCTGGCTTTGGGAGGTCCGACGTGTGCATGTGTGTCTGTATTTTCATGTCTGTCTGACCCAATGACAGTGAGGTCCCGCTCCCCTTCCCTTGCCTGGTCTTCCATGAGAGCGCAGGCTGCCAGCCATGTCACTTAGTCTCTGTGTATTGACCCATTTCTCTGGCTGATAGGAAGCACCGCAGCTCTCCGATCATTCAAATCACTTAAATGGAACGCTCGCCTGCGTGATTGTTTCCCAGCCCTGAGGGGCAAATTCAGTTTATGTGGGGCATTTAGCAAACTCAATAGACAAGAGCTAATGTCATTTTGCTTTTGGATAGAGGGCAAATGCTGGCTAGCGACTGCTCTTTTTTTTTTTTTGTTGACGTTTCACATTTGTCCGCTGAGGCGAAATCGGCCATGTTGAAATCTATAGCAATCTCTTAATTGTCCATAAATGGATTTGCCGCAAGCGTGTTTTCATATGGGTATATCCCAGGGTTCTGTTGATGATGAATATTCACTGAGCTGTAGGTTTTCTATTTTGAAAAGAATTTCGGACTTTTTCAACTTAACACTGAAATGTTTTTTTGTAGTATGGCTGCAAGTTTTAACTAAATATTTTAGAATGCTAAACTTTTGAGAGGTAAAAAGTTTTAACCCCGACAAATCAAAGTGTTTATCTTGGGGGATAAAAATCATCACATCTGTAGCCGTCAGCCTTGTAAAACGCTGTCAGAAAAATCATCCAGCCACCGATCTACTGCTTTTCTCCATGTTTAATAATGGATGACAGAAGCCCATGAATCCACGAGCAAATGGTCTTTATTCACGTATCAGTGCACGCATCCTACTGACGCACCGTCCATTCCCCTTATCCTCTAGTTCACACATTTTAAGTGCACTTTGTGTGTGTGTATCCATGTCTCTGAGTCTATATGCACACCGACTGACAGCTCGACGCAAGATGGCTCAACCTCTCCTCTCGATGGGCTTCAATATTTTAATTTTTAACAAAGAAAAATAATATGAACGCTTGGACTTTATACAAAAAAAAGTTTGTGAAATATAGATTTTTGTCTCTGCCATCAATAATTTAATTGGCTTTTCAGTTTGGAAGGTGTAGCTGGATGCACAGGGCCCATCAAATGGGCCCTCTATAAGTCTCAATGGACAGAGTCCCTTTGAGTTGATGCAGGGTAGACTAACAAAGCACCACTTAAAGAACCCCAGTGACCATTAGAAAAGAATGGAAAATTATGATGAAAAATGCATATGGTCAGGATATCCGGTAAAAGTAACAGTAGAGTATAGCTTTGTGATAAAGTGGTTGTATAGTGGTCTGGAATTTTGACAGAAAAGATCTTTTCTTTGTCTCTTAACTGCTATAGAAAAGAAATAGTTCATGCTCTTACCTTTTTTTTGGCAATGCTGCAGCTGACCTAGTATTTTAAAATGTGTGAGATCACTATGTTAAAGTTGATACCAATAGATTTTTTTCTTTTGGTTTATTTTCGTTTCCTTTATTTTCTGGTTCTGATGCTGTTACACACACAAGTTGATTTAGTATTATGAAGTGCTTATGTTTTTTGTAAAGCCTGAGATCCAAGATGTTGCAGCAGACTAATAAACAGGGCATTGGTTGTTAGACAATCAAATCTGGCAGACAAGCAATAAGTAAAAATTAAGGTTTGGCTGTAGAAACAGTGTTGTTTTTCCTTAGATAATAAAAAGGACAATGGCCAGGAGTGAATTTGATATGAAAGTTCATTAATTAGTTTTACTTCATTTTTGCAGATCTTGGTCACAATATGAGGAAGAATTACACGTAATTGTGATGATTCTTACAACTGAATCTATACTGAGGTAATGCTGAGAAAATGTGTCCTTTATTCTGTGTGTGCAATGAGCCAAACCTGTTTAAAAAATGACTGGTTTTGGCAATGATGGAATGAATTAGAGTAAAGAAGTACAGTATCCTGGTACCTACACGCATGTGTGCGCGGTTCTGTTATTAAAGTATCAAAGAAAAATGATTAAACCTTGCTTGTACACACCTGCGGGTAATATTTCCTGTAAAAATCATAGTCCACTCTCTTCATGCCCACTTTCAACTAATGAATGGTCAATTCAAAGCACCTCATGAGTGTTGCTGCATAATAATGAGCCTGCTGATCAATGGTTCTTTACAATGAATCTTGGCAACAACTGACAGGAGGACCAAGAAGAGGAATTTTTTCTGAGAGAAATCAAGGTGTTTGTGGGTGAAGTGGAGGTTAAACAGCACATTCTCAGCTCTTGCAGTCACGTAATCCTCTAGCAATGCCAGTGCATCCATCATGCAGCATAATGCAGGAGTGTCACTGCAGTATTTATATGTTTACATCAATCAGACTGAATGCTTGACACCTTGTCAAAGTGATCACGGCAGTCGGTGGTGTCAGTGTTCCCTGTCCTGCGATTTCATTTGAAAATGGAAATTTGATAAGGGGACACACTTTACAAACAGAAGTTTTGCCTTTGGGCAGTTTGGCCTACATTAACACTCATTACGAGGATGTGCATTGTAATGTTGGTGCAGGAGATACCACCGACTTCATTTCCAGACTTGGATCATCAATGAATGAAAAGCATCTTTTCACATACAGTGATTTCTCTCACATTTAATCCCTCCAATCTGGCTCCGATTGCCCACCTTACCATCTGCATCCTGACTTTTCTCTGCCTCCAAAGTATGCGTAAGAGAATATAGGTCAGAGTTTATTTACAGGTGCGCACCATCTGCTGCCAGGTTTGTCTTCATAGATAACAACTTTTGTGTTGGAGGTGGCACACGCCTCTTTCAGCCCCTGTTTGTGCACACAGCTTTAAATGAGACCTCAGATCACCACCATGATGGTGATTAAGACTGTTATATCTTACCAAATCAAAAAAAAAGGGAAAAGTCATATGTGCTATGGACCAAATCTGGTAGATGTGTTGCTTTTGCTTTATGTGATGCATTGTGATGGACTGTGGCTGACTGCGGCTGTGCTGCTGTGCAGGGCCATTCCCCAGGTGCAGCCTGTGCTGCAGTCACTGAGGAGGCCTTGTAGTCATTTGCCTTGGCCTGATGCTGCCTGCTCTGCATTCAGCACCAGTAGGGCCGAGAGGGGGCCGACCCCCCAGCACTACTGCAGAGACTCACACACATACAAAAACATGCACACCCACACGGAGGCTTCTTTTCATTCAGCACACGAGCAAAGCACAAGGGCCGTCGGCCATCACACAGATTCTCTTTGCTCTGCTCAGTCCTCCCTCATCTCTCCTGCATTTAAATCTTTTCTGTTTTGCTCTTGCCCCCTCTTTGCACCGTTTCTATCACTCTATCACACGCACATATATGAACTATTGCGTTGGTTAACGTGCGTCTAAGACCTACTCATTTCTTCCACAGTAACAGGGAATGAACAGTGATCAAAGGTTACCCAGTTAATGCTGCTGGGTTTGGCAGCATGTAGAGACATTTGTTGAAGAACAATGTAGATTACTCTAACGCTGTCGGTCTGGCCATTTGCTTAGCCATCTTGTGCATTTCACAGTTTCTTTCATGTTTGTTGACATTTGGATTGTGTGTTGGAGTTATTTCTGCAGCCAGTCTCGATCCCCGCAGCCATTGCCGAGAGGGAGAAGAGGCAGCCACACTATGTTGGTTTAATTGGCTGTGTATAATAGGCCTTTGAAGTAAATATCAAGAGTTAGTATCAAAAGGCTGCCGGACGTTATCATGTGTTTCCACAGTGCCCACTGTTTCACAGCCATTCCTCCTCCTTTATTTCAAGACAGCTACAAAGCAGGCTGATGTGAATCCTTTCAAACGTCTGTGGGTTTAGAGATGCTCAGTTGATGGCAGTTAATGTAAGCAGAACTAAGCTTACCTGTGTTTTCATTCCCTGTCACTATGGATACACTCAATCAACCTTGTGATGTCCTGATGTCAGTGCGTTTGGCCACAACTGTGTTAACAGTGAAAACATGTTATCAGTTTACATAAAATGCCTCATAAACATGTAAAAGCAGCATAAATTATAATGTGAATACATTTTTTCTTATGTTTTTCTTCTTGCATCAAAGCCTACATGTGTATTCTTGGAGACACACTGACTTTTTAACATAGCTGCTGCCCTCCTGTAAACATTTGTCTGGAGGCTAGAATGGGAGATAATAATTTGTGTGCTGTAGCCTACAGGTATTGAGGTATAATGAATGTCTTTTGTTAGCAGCAGCCTTGCAGCTCACTCGCTATCGGTTTTGCCCTTTTCTTCATATGCTGTGTAAGAGGCGCAGCCATTGGTGCAGTGGAACCTTGAGTTGGGGGCTGGGATGGGCGGGTAATGGTTTTACTGGTCCCTGTGTGGTGGTGGTGGTGGAGATGTGAGGGAGAGGGAGGGGAAGTAGGGAGGGGGAGAGCAGAGAAGGGATAAGTTACTCTCTCCCTCCTTACCGCTCTCTCTCTCTCCATCCACTCTGTCGACAGAGAGGTTTGGGACGCTGATGTGTGACAGGCTGGATGCAGAGTCTTTTCCAGCATTTGCCAAAATTCTGTGTGTGTCCATGATTGGCTGGAGTCTTGTTATCCACACAGAAAAATGGGTCAGGTGGCCTGTGGAGAATGGAGTGTTTGTATGGACAGACGGATGGACAGCACAAACACAAACACATACCTACACATGCATCCCACACAGAGTAGGATTATACTCTGCAGCAGAGCAGTGGTGGCAGATAAATAACAGATAAATGAAAATAAATCCAGGTTATGTGGTAAGCGTCTCTCATGTTGAATTCACTGTGTTCTCTCACAAGCAGCGCGCTGGTTCTCTCCTCACACCCAGTGGCAGGGGCTTAGCGAGATAAATAAAGGGTTGCACTGAAGGAAAAAAAAAATGGGAAGAAAATCAATACCAGTGTGCATGAATCTGGCTGCAGCTGCCACAAAGCATTATGGGAACATGACGGGTAGATACACTTGGGCTGGGCGGTGAGCAGGTAGCAGGATAGGCTCTAAGGGTAGAGAAAAACAGAAACACACAAGCCTGCTAAACCCTCAAGAAAAAGGTGTTTGTGCATGTATGGATGGATGGATGGACGGACGGACGGACGGACGGACGGACGGACGGACGGACGGACAGACA
>JAQNCA010000006.1:2976389-2992291 GCA_029783725.1 Acanthurus tractus
GGATGGAACTACCTGTAATGCAGTGCAGAGATAGTAATTTTAACATTCTTCTGTCAATACATGACTGTAATTTTTAGCATTTAAACAATTCTTTTTTGAGTGTAAAGTCTGTCAGACTCAGTGGTGGCTGCTATTTACCGCTTGATAAGAGTCAGTCAAAGCTCTGTTAAAACTCTCGTGTATCTGCTTGCTGAGTGCTACATGATTGCTCTCTGTCAGTGATAAAAAAAGGTGATCCCCCCCCACACTTCTCCATCTCATCCATGTTTAACCCTGCTGTAGTTTGACGTCATAGAACATTTTTTTTTAAAAACAAAATGATTCACAGGGAAGACCTTTGACTAGCCACAAAGACTGCTGGAAATCACAGAACCTACAGAGCGACTGATGTGCATGCAAACGTGTGTTGGTGTGTGTGTGTTGTGTGTGTGTGTGTGTGTGTTGTTGTGTGTCTGCGTGTGTGTGTTGGTGTGTAGGAGGAGAAAAAGGGGGAGTTGACTGTGAATGGTTGCTCTTATCGCGTGCAGGCAGCTGCTGCAGTGTCTTTGAGAGACAGAGGGGCTGTCCATGCATGCCACTCACTCTGCCTATTCACAGCCTCTCTCTCCCTCTCTGTATCCTTCTCTCTTTTTCACTCTTTCTCTCTTCCTTATTCCATCCTTGTCTGAGATGCATTCTACGTAAAAGAACTGAGCAAAAGAAGAAAGGGGAAAAAGAAAATCATGACTTGATCTTTAATGCAGACTCATGACGCGCAGGCCCTCGTATTCACTTCCTAGTCATGATTCCTATAACAGGGGACAGGCAAGAAATTAAATGTCATTGGACATCACCACATCGCCTCGACTAGCATGATTGTATGTGTGGGTGCACACCAGTATCCCCCTTTGTTGACGCAGACGTTTTAAAATTTGAATAAATCGTGTTTTTTTTCACATGCAAAAGCTCAGTGGGCCTTGAATGTGGCTTTTACTGTTATTTTGTAGATTGAGTCACTAGATTGAATTATTTCCTGTAAAGAGTTAAATATACATTTAAATCATATGTTAAATCTGTTTTGTTTTTTTTTAAATCACCATAGTTTAAAGTACATCAGGAAGACTGTTTTGAAGAATAATACTGTAGGTAACCAAGAAGCATTTATATTGACCTGAGCAGTGAAGATCCCCCCCCCACTCCAAAATGCTAATCAAACCTACGAGTCATGAAGTGGTTTCGTTTGGTGAGGAGCCGGTGCTGGTAGAAAGGTGACCTGTGGTGAGGTATATCCAAGACAAGCCGCCATGGGAAATCACCTTGATAGATGGACGTCTCAGGCAGCAAGGGAAGTGATATCCCCAAGCAATGCATGTTGCATGCAAAGTGCATTCTGGGATTTGTGAACCCCCCCCCCCCCCCACCTCACCCATCTTTGCCCAGGTGCCCTGTCATGTATTGCTGCACTCCTGCAGCAGTGTTTTTTTCTCGTTGTGATATGTAACCTTGACTCTGAAAGGAGCAGATGGTGAGAAAGGATGATTAAGAATCAGTTCTGACCAGAAGATCTGTAAACCTCGGAGACAGACAGTTCATATGTTAATTAGAGGTGATTTTTAACAGAGACTTTTATTTTTTATTTATTTTTGTTAAGAATTACATTTTTTAGCCATTTTAGTATTTGTTCGTCAACTAAACTGATTTAACTTACTAAGAAAAAAAATGTTTTCTGTTTGTTATGGTGATCATTTAGTTATTGCAATCTAAAAAAAAATATTACAATTAAATATTTGTGGATTAATAGTTTAAATAAAATGTTTATAGTTTTTATTTAAATGGAGGTTTTACAAAATTTAAAAACAATTTCTTTACAAATTCAAGGCAAAAAAGAAATTCATTGCTAGATATTTTAAGTTTTTCTAAAATAAAGAATTCATCTTATTAATATAGATTTAAATTTAAAAAACATGCACAGTTTTTAGAAATGAATAAATTCTTTTTCAAATTAACCTTCTGGAGTCTATGCTATTTTTTCCCGTTTTTGGAGGGTCTTGACTTTTTGTGTAATAATGAATGTTAAACCTAAACCCTGTAATGCTTAATCAAGTAATATGCTCCTTTTTTTTTAGCACCACCTGAGCTATCAGAATATTTATGCTGCAGGAGTGTCGCTTGAATGTGTAAATAGTAATATAACCATTTAGACAAGGAAGAAAAACAAGATGGAAATTGAATAAAAAGAAAATATTAATAATATATTGAAACCCTAAAATAGTTAAATTCATATTTATTGAACTATTATTTGAGGAGCATAACCAAGGCTTGCCTTTATTTTAAGGGCAAGATTTAAAACAGTTCTTTAGCATTTTGTTAGATGTTTAAGTTACATGTTTAAAATAAATGATTTAAAATAATGTTATTGTATAATAACTCTCTGGTGTTGAAAACAGTAATATATAATGGTCTCATCAACCAGCGCTTTACATTATTTTGTCCAAGGTGAGGAAACCTAATTTTTTGGAAATGCTTGCATAATCCTTTAGTTCCACTTAGCAACTATTGAGAGATACAATGCAGAAGGAGTCTGTGTAAAAATAATTCAGAGGACAAAGAAATTAAACTGATAAGTGAGCGCGTGAAGGCTCCTTTGCATAATCCGAGTTAATCCATAATGCAGAATACAGAGTGAACTGTCTAAAAATATCTTTAACTGCCTTCAGAAAGCAAAAGGAACATGTTTAACAGGCATGTTCAGAGCTACTGCTTTCTCTGCCAATGTTTAAAATTATATGACATTTACAGCTGTTGTTTTTACACTGCTTTGTTCCACAATTACATTTAATTAATAGTACATATAAATATTAAATGTAACAAAATCAAATAAATCTGTTATATTAATGTGTACAGGCAGTTGTATTTTATGTTTTTTGTGTGTGTTTTTGTCGGACGAGCTGTATTGAACCCCAAATAGAAATTTCTCTTGCATACAGTAAATAGTCAGGTTGTTGCTGAGGGCCTGAGTTGACGCTGTCAGCTCCGCCTGATTGGCTGGAGCCTGCTATGACTCGTTGTGCGCTTAGCCAATACGGTTTGCTTGGGTTCCTCTCTTTTTTTTTTTCCACACCCTAAATAAATTGCCTGGAGAAATTGAACAAAAAATTAGAGAGAGAGAGAGAGAGAGCCTTTCATCTAATTGAGAAGCTCATATTAGCTGTGGTGGGAAGATAAGCTCCTCTCTCTCTGCAGCTAATGAACTCACTGTATGTTAGCCAGTTTCTTCTTTTTTGCCACTCTTGCATGATTTTTTTATGCTTTCTCCTTGATGCACTTAGTGTCAGTGAGGAGCAAGTTTAAGTTATGTGTGTGTGTGTGTGTGTGTGTGTGTGTGTGTGTGTGTGTGTGTGTGTGTGCGTGCGTTTTTCCCCTGTCTCCCAGGTATGTATTCTTGGCTGCTGTACCTGCACGACACTCATACACAAAAATACACACACACTTTCCCCAGTTCATCTGTTTTTTCAACCAATCGTGGCACCCTCCTATACATGTGAGAACAATTTATTGTAAGCATGTTTTTGTTTCTGTATCAAAAACAGTGCTATCTTTAATAACCCTAATACTCACATCCAATACACTATATATATAAAAATACACACACACACATATATAGGTATATGTGTAAATATACATGTATTTAGGAAATGAGCAAGACTTGGTTTTTAAATGTAACTACAAACTTGCAAAAAAAGGGTGTTTTCCCAACATGTGTGAGTTGCCAACATTTCGTAAGTGTGTCACGCATTAATTGATGTGTCCCAACATATGTTCTCATTGACATTGTGGATAAACCTCTGCTTAGATTTATCTGGTGGTCTGATTCTTGGGGTGTAGACGTTCTTGCTGATTACATTGTGTCTTCTAGTGCCTTGATCCTTTTAGCCCCCAAACCAGGATTACATTTCCACAATATAATTCCTGGCCGGGTGGCCCGGGGCACACGCTGCAACCCCCAGATGTCTTGGTGGGTTGGTGATACTATAGGGCTCTTGGAGGGAGGGGAAAAAAAAGCAATCAAGTGGTGGTTTGCCGGTGTTCATCTTCTCCCAAAAGGAGTGAGGAAAGAAGGGAGATCTGTACAGGGTTAGCTCTGTCTGGGCTGTTGCTACTGCTGCTGCTGCTGTGGCTTTACTGCCTCTTTCAGTCAGCCATTTTGTGTCAGCCAGTCTCTGTTGCTAAAATAGTGCTGGGTCTCAGTTCATATTGAAAAGTATGGCTGATCTGACAAATGTTGAACAGTTCTTTTTTTTTCCATTTCTAACAAAGGCATTTTTTCTGCTTGGAAAGAGAACATTTAGTCAAATGATGCATTATTAATGTGGTGGAGACCCTTTAGGCATTGTGTAGCAAAAGAACAAAGTGATGCTCAATGCTTGGGTTGTCTCAGTCTGGTTTCAGTGGCTGTTTGTTTATGGAAAACAGATACATTAAAACAGTTCTGATCAAATCTACTACAAGCCAAAGCCTTAAACTAGAACAGAAAAACTTCATATCATATCAAGGTTTCACTGCAGTTTCTGCTGAGTTAAAGTATTAGACCTGTTTTTATTTTCTTTTTAGTTTAAGGAGAGAAGGTCCATTTTAGTAACCCCCCCCCCATATTCACACATACATACACACACACTACCATACACCTGCTTCTCCTCTCCAAAGGCAGACGCTAATCACCTGCAATCATTTTCCTGCAGTTCAAACAGTTCCTGATCAGTGTGAAAATAGCAGCGCTGTAGTGTGCCTGTGTAGGGCCTGAGCAAACACACTGTCTGCATCAAAGGTCAGTTGGCCCATTGAAAGAGGCCCCATAATGGCCAGTTTCTTCTTGCCTTGTTTGCTTTGTGTTTTGTGGTTTAGGTCTGACAGATGGGCCATCAGGGATTATACCTGCTAATGAAGAGAGGTGGAAGAGGGTGGTATGTGGGGGGGGGGTGAGGAGGTGAAGGTTTATTACCAGTTACAAGGTATGATGTGACAAAGTGGAGGACAAACCCTTTGGTCCTGGGCGGAACTTGCTGGACTAGTTGTGTGTTTTTTTTGTTGACAGTCCTTGATCTCTAATTAACTGAGCACATCTATTTGTTTGTAATTTACAGGGTGAAGACTGTAAAGTTAATAGCTTTTGTGATGCAGGTTGCTTTGCTGAAAACTGTACGGAGTTGTTGAAAATTATGACTAGCTTCCTGAAAGACTGGCCTACAGCAGCATGAGCAAACCTCAATATATACTCCTCTAATTTTCACTGGCACAAATGTTGGGATACAAAATGAAAAGTCTGATTTTATGATACATAGGACAGGTGTGTAAATTACTTGCATATATTTAATAATATTTTAGTTTTCTCGATTTCACAATTTTATGATTTACTTTCTAGTAGAGCTTTTTAGGCAGCTCTCTGTTTGGCAGTTGCTGCAGTCTTTTTTAAAGTGTAAATGGGGAAAAGGAGTTTTAATTTGTATTTTTTGGGTGATTATTGAGGTTATGATGGGGGACCTAAAAGCACAGACTCAAACTGGACAGAGATGAACAATGACCAGCTCTTCCGGCATGATTACACAAGGCGTATGTCCAGACAGTATGGCCTAATCCTTGACAACACACACACACATACTCTCACACACACACAAACACGCACATGCACTGCCCCCTCCCTCTCCACCCCTTAACATATGGAGATGGAAGGAATTAGCGCAGTGGAAGAAAATAAATGAGTTAAAGCGGCCAGCAGCTTAGATCACACAGTATTTGTTCTTGGGTGACCTGTCTGTGAGTTTCTTGGAAGTGATGCGCTCAGAGAGGAAAGGCTTTCCTGCTTTCATTTTGTCGTTGCTGTTCAGCAATAAAAAAACAACAAAAGAAAACACTTAGCTTGGACATGCGTTAGTTTGATAACATTGTTCACGAGCGTGTCACAGGCATTTACCTCAGTGATTATGGCTGAGGACAGGTGGCAATGTTTGGTGTGCATTGTTTTTAAGATGCACAATGTTTGGGACCACACCTCCTACAAAGCCACAGGCTGACCCTGATGGGCTCCTCGTGTGACCCCACCAACACACCCCACCCCAGATTCAGTCCAGATCTTGTTAAATAGGATTAAGCTGGCTACCTGCCATTCAGTGGCTTGGACAGGACCACTTATCTCCTGTCTTCAGATGGCTGCCAAGAACAACATAATGCACAGCGACCTACATTAAACAATGCCACACTCAGGTTTGTACTAGGCCTATATCTTATGGTCAGTGTAGGTATTGTCTTCCTGATGCTGATTTATCTGGCTAAGTGTAGGTCACTAGGCTGCTTACATGCCTAATTGGGATCTAATGATCGGTGTCAAGCCAATTAAATGTTTTGATGCTAGTCGTGGCCAGTCATGTAAATCCGAATGTGTTAGTTTATGTGAGGATATCTGTCTGTCTTATGTAAATTCTTGTCTAAGCAACTGAAAAAAGGCCAAAATGCATTCATTCTTTGTAAAGCTCGTCTTAACCCAGCAGCCCCCTCCCCCCTTTCAAAACATTTTTTTTACTTTGCTTCACAATTATGTTTTTGTATTTAGCAGGGCAGAGCCCTGAGGAAGACTAGAGAGCGCAGTGGAGTCCATGTCCTCCAAAGCACATGTGACATGTCTCGAGCATCCTCCCATACTCTCCCTCGAAGCAGGGACACCAATTCAGCAGCGTAAGAGGCTTTGTGGCCAAATCCTCAGTTGATCTTCATAAAGTTTGTGTCTTACAATTAAGTACAGATGGTTTGCAGCTGGTTGTAAGGCTAGTAAATAACTTGGGCCTCTATTTTCGCCAGGGATTTGGTGGGTAATCCCTCTCTCTGACAGTTTACCAGATTCAAATCAGTTCGGCTTTGCTTTCCTTCTTCCACTTCTTTAACCATTTTTTCTCTCCTGCTATCCCCCTCATTCCATCAAAGCTCCTTATCCTCATTTGAATATGCGATCACTGAGCGGGAGCAAACACATGACATGACTGTATTTAAGAACAGGGGAGTGGGTGAAGCAAGAACCTTACTCAGTTAGTCCAAAAGACCCCTTTTTAATCTAAAAAAAAAACATAGTTTAGGTTGTAAACAGTGTTAATGAGGATGAGGATGTTTATGGATTTGTTGCACTATAAACTAGACAGAAGGATTAGAAACTTGCAAAGCAGATACTAATAGGGATCCAATGAAATAAACAAATGAATTTCAAGCAGAGCACCGTATGTTAATACAAATACAATTTGCTCTCTTTTACTTGTATGATGAACACAGGGTTTATTTTAGATAATCTGTACTGTAAATGTGGCTAGAGAGTCATTCAATATGTTGACTGTCACTTTTGACCCTGTTACCTAATTCAGATAAGTTGAAAGAAGCCAACAGCCACTATTGTCAAACCAAATGAATCACTTCCTGTACCAAAGATCTGTTTTTCTCCTTACAAACACCTACAGGTACCTTCTGTTTGGAATAGCAAATGTAAATGGTTTCGGTAAATGGTTAAATGTTCCTTTTTTATTATATAGTGGAATGTTATATTATGCTATTTTTAATTATATAGCATAATATAACATTCCACGATAGCCTCATACCTCATATAATACATGTCAGTTTGTATAGCGGACTCCTGTTAAGTAGATCTCTCTCCCGGGACGGTGTTGGGCCCAGAGAAAAGCAAATCCTAATGAGGACATAGTTATGGCACTCACACATCCTGTGAGGGCTGTGATCATTGAGTGGTAAAAAGCAAACGCTCCCTAGGAAACAGCTTGACCCTGCTACTCCTTGTTTCCCCATCCTGCCAGTCCTATTATTCAAATGTACTTATATATTTATATCATTAGTTATCCTCTGTTAGTGAAAGGAGTCGGCACAGCAACACCTCATCTGCATAAGACAGTAGCTAACTGCCTGAGTAGCGCCTCGGGATACGAACAGATGGGAGTGTTTAGCAACCTCACCCACCTCCCCCCTCCCAACCAAAACACACACACGTACCAGAACCCACATACCTCCTCCACCTCTCTTCTTCCCCACCTCGCCTCTACCCTTTTTTTTCCCCTTGCACCCCTACCGCTCACTACCCTCTGCCAAATGTTCAGTTAACCTGTCAGTTCTCATCGCCCAAAATTCAAGATGCCATATGCTGCGCTCTGACTTCTAACCCTCCGCCGCCGCTCCTCCCAGTCTCCTTCATGGTGACATGAAAGTCCCCCTTGAAACACGAGGATGTCTCTCCTTTGCTGTTTGATTCGGAATGCCTGGCTGAGATCACAGCGATTGTAGGCGTAGCTTGTCTTGTATTATAAAAGCAGTCACTTAGTGCTACATGACACAGTAGGAGTGCATTTACCACGGCAGCATGGGACTTTTGATGATCTACCTGAGTAAATACAACAAATAATGTACCATGTTACATCCTCAGTTTCCAATATGCTGTGTCATGAAAGGTAAAAACAAATGACGTCTGTAACATTTAACATCTGACAAAGGTGCTCTCATCACCTAGTTAATGGATAATTTTATACGTTTCATTTATCACTGTTATTGACTGATTATTCAAACAAGTGAGCAATAAACCCAGGCCGCACCAAGAGCTGGTCCTGTGCTTTAACATCTAATAACAGTCCCTCCTCTGCAAGCTTTGGCAGTCCTGTCCAGTGAATGCAGGGCCGTTTGCCCTTGCACAGAGGGCAGCTCCCAGCAGGCTTGGCCATAGTGACAGTTTGTTGTTGTTTATAAGGTCATCCCCACCATAGGGGGCAGCATATTCATTACACCCACCCCATGGCTCTGTTTGTCTCTGGCAGTCTGTTTCTCTGTGGGCTTCTGTCATAAGGTCAGAGGGTACTTACTATCATCGTCCTCTTGTCTTCACAACAGGCCAGGAAAGTCACAGTGCCTCTGGAAAGAGTTAAAAGGGTAATTGGCCTCAACTGAGCAAAATGCAAAGTTTATTTGAGGAGTGGGGGAAAAAATCTATAATAATCAGTTTTTCTGTGGATGTAGCAGGACTCAGGTAAATTATTGAATTTAGAGCTGCAAAGATTAATCAGTCGGTGACATTAAATTACCTGGCAAGAGCTAATATATTTTCTACTAAAAGTAATACATTTAAATGTATAAACCTGCACTATCTTAGTTCAATTACGGAGAGGCTTTACTACTGTAGCCTTGTCTTGGTCAGTTAAGACCTGTAGCCTAGTGTAGTGAATATTCTATAGTAATTATAGTTAGCTAACATTAGCTAACACAAGCCACTAATCTTACTTTACTGAGTAAGTAGAAAATAACTTTGAATATATTCATTTGAGTATTTGTTAGTTTTATGGTTTGTAAGTTTAATTTTCAAAAGGAATAGAGGAAAAATATTAGTATTCCTCTTTTTACATTTTTTACAGGTTTGCTTTGAGTCATTCCGAATGAAAAAATGCCTAACATTGATTGGTTTTGGCCTCTCTGATATGAAAATTTTGGCATTGAAAAACACTGAATCTTCTTTGCCTTTTGCACTATTCGTTTTCTATTAGATTTAGTATTAGACTCATGAAAAACTTAAAGGCATTTCTATGGTTTTATGACGTTGTAGAGAAAAAACAATTGACCAGTTAATAACATTTGATTACACTGTACATCAATGTGAAGCGTATTTCATAATTTTAATGCTTTAATCCAGCAGTCACATCCCAGCAGTCGGTATTAACATCAGTGGTAAATTTCAATCTGAAAATCACCTGCAATAACGTTCAGTGTTCTGAAAGAGAAACACAGCGAGACACAGAGTAAGGAAGTGTCTGCGAGTGGGAGCAGCAAGCTAAGTGAGGTTGTTAGGAGAAAGCGCTGACAGTCCAATCCAGCACAGCGACCATTCAAAAGACAGCTCCTTTTGTTTCTGCCTCCCTTTCTTCTGCCAGGGTAGAAAAAGAGGGTGAATCTCTCTGTGCGCAGTAACCCACTGACACCTCCCTCTGATCTGCCTCCTGCACTCTACCTCCTCCACCCCGCCATCACCCCCCCGCCCTCCCCTCCCCTCCCCTCGTACATCCCTTCACTAGCACTCTCCTCTCTCCACCTCCTCTCCCTCCACCATTCTATCTCTCTCTTTCTCCATCCCTTTGCATATGCCATTGCCTAAGAGTCACTCTCCTGGTTGCCACAGTAACCAGCTCACCTCTTTCTCTTTCTCTGTCTTTCTCCCTCTCACAATGCACCTAAACAGGAGAATCTGTCTCAGTCTGACAGAGACAGAAAGAAGGGAAATTGGGGGGGGTAGGCATATTTCAGAAAGATCGCTGTTGCACGATTGTCTTTCTTTCTACAGTTGTTATCTGAGCGTGCACCACAAAGTAGACAGGGCAAGACAAGCAAAAAAAAGAACAAGGTTAAAAAAAAACAACAGGAGGAAATAAAGACATGATATAAAAAAAAGTTCTGAATAACAAGGAGACCACATATGTACGAAGCAAGTGTTCCTAGAATGACAACCTTTTTTTTATTTGCAGCATCAGTAGCACCACTACTACCAAGCATTTTCAACCTGCTCCAGCCATGTTTCCCCATCCCCCCTCTCCGAATCAGTCCTCCAGCCTCCCTCAACCCCCTCTCCTCTTCCTTGTCGTCTGTGAGGGGCAGTCAGGTGGTGGTGGAGGGGGGAGAATCTGTCCATCAGCGCTGTCCCTTAGATAAGTCTTTCTTTAAGCACCTGAGCACTCTATCTGTCTGTCTGTCTGTGTGTCTGTCTGTCTATCTGTGTCTCTTGCTCTAAATCTGCCCAATGCCCAATTACACTCTAATTACCTCGTAATTACCCTGGACACAACAGCAACTGGTAGCACAATCACAGAGAGAGCAGAATGTAAATCAGTTACATTCATTGTGACATTATTTGTGGGACTTTTTTTTCCAATGGGTGGTGGCATGTTAAATGTTCCCCCTGTGATTGTTGCAATTTAGAGCAATATGGTAATTGAGGTGCTGATGGCTATTTCTCATCTCACCAGACGCTGTTTTTGTCCTTTCATGAGCTGTTGTCGGCTAAATTACATTGAAGGCTTAATTGGGTATTTTACATTACAGGAATCAGTTGATGGATGATAAAAATCAGCTCAGTGACCATTGATTATGACTTTTTAGAGCATGCATCATAAATTAGATCATCTTTGGCTGGTGCTGTTTTGGTCATATGGGTTAAATAAAAATAGCAGGTCACTATCTGATTGCTATCATTCAAAGCAAAGAGATCCTTTTTCTGATTTTGCTTATACCTGCAGTGGTTGTATACCAGCATAGATAGACTTGTGTTTCTAATGATCTTTTTTTATGATTTATTACTTTGGAAGAATTTCTAATGATCATGGGAATAAATGCTGTCATAAATCAAACATTTTAGCTGCCATGTTATTATATTTGGGTGTAGTTCATGTGGTCATTTAGGAGCTTTTAAGGATAACATTTTCATCCTAACTGGTTAAGTTTTAAGTAGGTTTACAAACAAATGGTATTTGTAAAGGATTTGGGGGAAAAAAATCATGGTTTGGTTTAAAATAACAACGTATTTACATTAAAAGGATCTTTGTTGTCAAAATTAAAATAGTCACTAAGTCAAGAATAGAGAACCGTTGTCATGAGAAAACAACTAGCTTCGAATATCACAGGGTAATGGAGAAACTGCTTTCTGTCTGAAATTCAAACATTCTGTTTACTGGTATAATCAACCAGCCAGCCTCCAACTTATTTCCTCTGTGGACTCGCTTTGTAAATATTCCTACATTACATTTTTGGGCATTTGCTGAAGCATAATATGCTATTTTGCGTGGGAGGAAAGTCCCTAACATTGTATTTTCTGTGCACAGAGAAAGTAGCTGCTGTGTTGTATTTACTTTAAACATTTAGTGTAATTAAAAATGATGATCCGTTTGATCTTCTGCTGGCTCTCTTTGCCTACTTCAGTGCATGGTCTTGTCTCAGAAGATCACCCTGATCTGAGCAATTTTCTTCCTGAGGATGGTGATTTGAAAGGTTTTTACTAAACAGAGTGCAGCCGCTCTGCCCACACATCAGTGCTTTAATTGCACAGTTGATCTTTTGCCAGACAGTACTGTCCTCCTTGATGAAGGCTGCACACCTTAATAGATCTGAAAAAAGTAGCCATGGAAAAATACATGAAGGGATTACCTGCAGCCGTGTTAAGAAATCTTTTATCTCCTCCTGTTGGTTCCAGGCTTATCTTTACATTTAAGAAACAAATATATCATTAACTTTGAACTGCTAACACAAACAAGTTGGATGGACTCGAGGTGCCTAAAAACTTCATTATCTGTATCTGTTCAACCTTAAAAAATAACTGTATTTCTATATCCAAATAGAAAAAAAACTTGAGTTTGGCATGGTTTATATCTGAAGTCATATTAGCCTAACATTAATTTGTGTGCCTTTTAAGCACAATTCATTTAAAATTGACATTTTAAGTACATGTTTTTTTTTTTCTCCACCTTTTGATTGAATTAAGTTAAATATACAGTTGGAACCCCACCACCACCTTCCTTTAGCAAGGGGACATTGAACAATCAGAAACTGGAGAAAAAGGTTTTATGACCGGAGAGAATATTTTTTGCATCAGAGGTAGCGTTTACGTGTCCACAACCGGACACTAGCATGCTACCACGGTCCATAATCAGACATGTTTGGTAAGACTGTAACATCTTCACTATAAAATGGCTTGTTGTGTAATTTTGTACTTACATTCCCGCTCTGCAGAGGATGAATCAAAATAACCTACCTTTTTTTCAAGTGCCACGAGCATCTCTGCATTTGACTTGTTTATTACTTTTGTTCAATACCGGTTATCTACAAATCAGGGACATTCCCATCAGACTCAACTATTAATTCCATTAATTGCTAATTATGAAATGCTGCCATGCTTTAATGCTACACTAAGGCAATAAACATTAGAAAACATTACACTTTCTTAATGTAAGCATGTTTAAGTATTGTAATGTGAGTATGTAAGTATGATTATGTTAATATTTAGATCAATCTATTAGTCACACAGTGATACTTCTCTTGAGTGTCAATCCATCAATCCATCCCTCCTTCCTCCACCCATGCAGGCTGGTATCTGGTGTTTATGGGCTTCCTCAGCAGACGGGGTTGTTTAACGAGGGCAGGGGGACAGCGTGGCACTAATTGCTGTGTGTGATTTATACCAGGCTGGGACTAGGCAGGAACACAGGCAGACGATGGTACTCTGAGAGCAGCTGCTTCGCCCAATATTTACTTAACCCTCCGCTGGCGGGCCTGGAACTGGTGCCACTGACGATGGGTCTGTGGGGAGTCATTTCACTGCTTAGTATTATGTATAACAGCAGGGTTAGGGCTATGTTTGGGGAGTGTGTGCTGTATGGGAAGGTAGATTGGAGCAATTATAGGAAAGAATGTGATTGGTCTCCTGACAGTTTGGCTATCCGGGAGGAATTGTTGTTAGGTGATATATTCAAAATCTCTTTTCAAAGCATTTTATTTCATTTTTTTCATTTTTTTCTTTTAAGACATTCCAGCCTTTTAGCTTAAAATCGTAATACAATAAATTTTATTCATTTTTTGGTAAATAAATAAATACAATAAAATATATGACAAAAGAATTTTACCTTAAAGTTTTGTCGACATGAATGAAAGAGTCTTTAATTGTGATTAGTAGCGCTTTAACTGTGGTCCTATATTGAGCGGCATGATTTGTACAGTGCTAACTCTTCTGTCATGTGTTAGCAGTGATAGACAATCTCATCCCACGCCTGTCTGCCCGGCTCTTCTGGAGTGATAGTCTGAGACACCATGGGGTTTGCATCCGCAACTCAATTAGTCACACCTCAAATAAATTAGCAGAAAAGGCTACCAGTGTATGCTCCCAGAGAACTCAGAGGTATCTAAATATTCACACTTTGTGTGAGCTTAATGATCCATTTACACTTTAGAGAATAAAACAAACACTGAATCATAGTTGGTCTATGCACAACCACATGTAAGACAAATGGAAGAAAGAGAAGGGTGGAAAATAAAGGAGGGGAGCCTGATTCTGTCTCCACAGCAACATTGATTGATATTCTTCAGGTGGAGCAGCTGTCAAGCGGCCTGACCACTGCAAGCTAATGCTCTGCAGGGAGAGAGAGGGGGGGACGGGTGGAGGAGTAGGAGGAGGGACACGAAAGAAAAAGCACGAGATGAAAAGCAAGGAGACAGAGGGGACCACGACAAAGAAGGAGACGGGGTAGGGAGGGAGATGGAATTGAAAGGCGATGATATAAAAGGAGGGAAAGATTTTTTTTCTAATCATTTAGAACCTCAGCAGAAAAGATGAAGGCTTCTTTGAGAATTTGATTTAATGGTAGTAGAGTCGTACTGTAAACGAGGGGTGTGTCTCAATTCTCTCCTGTAGAGAATTAAAGGGGTGTAACAGTGTGTGGAGTCTGGTTGTTAAAGACTTTTGCTGATGTTAGTCATGTATGCGTTCAGGTTCACTCTCCTATTAATGCTTTGATATTTCCAGAAGGTCATTTTCCTTGAAGTTACCTTATGATAAGTAGTTTATTTAATTGAATATTTAATATTCTTGTATAATATCCCACCAGTGGTTGGCTGGTTGGCTGAAACCATCTGCCTTGATTTACTAATATATATATATATATATATATATATATATATGCACATATACATTTAAAACATTTTGTCATTTTCTGTGACATTGTTTTGAATCATAATTAAAGCCATTATCTTCAAGCACTAATGTGCACCCACTTTGAGTTTTCCTGTACAAATGAGTGTGAGCGTGCGTCATTCTCTTAATCTGTGAAGCTCGACCATAAATATCCAGTTTTACTAATAAATGAATGTAGGTCTGAGTAAAACCTTGTAATCTAACTGTTGCTACAGCACATTTCTGAAACCTTCGCAAGAAAGTTGGTCAATAGCCAGTCCTGCTGAGAGAGGAGTATCTACTCTCAAGAACCTTCTTTAATCCTCCCTTCGTGCTCATGGAGATCACGTTTGACTGGCGAAGAGATTTATGTTGTGTTGTCTGTCTGGAACCGTTTACCAGTTACATGCAACTGTGATTACTCCAACAGGTATACATATTACAATGCTCCAGCAGATGCTCACAGCTTTACAGGATTTATTTACAGCGGTCAGAAACATGTTTAAGAAGAAAGCCAAAAGGGTCTGTAAAAACAATATAATGAGCTTTATATATTACATTGTTATGTTATAGTAGTGGGATAGATATGCTCACTTACTATGTTTTTTTTACATTAAAATTATTAATTTCACAAGTAAATATTCAGACAATTAAGAAGGGGTACAGAATGCACATTAACACTCAAGCTCGAAGTTCTGAGTGAAGAAATTATTATTATCACTGTTGTTGTAATTGTTGTTTTTAGATTGGCTAGTTAGTTAGAGTTGTTACAAACAAAGTAATTGTAATGTTACAGAGGACATTGACTCAAGCACTGGAATTAATTCACCTCTGAGATACTTTTTTTACACCTTTACCCAAAGTGTCCAAGAAGTCTGTAAGTCACTCAGCAGAAATGTGTGTGTCCATCAGAGTAACCCTATTTTCAATATTAAGATAAAATGCAATTCTGAAGTGTTTAAGCTACTGCTGATAAGATTCAAATCTCAGTTAATTAAAATTTTTCAGGGAAGAACATTAGATAACAAAGTAAAGCTTTGAGTTAACCTAGGTAGATTTTATTCTATTTCCAAATTAAGTTTACTTCTCCTCAATTACATTTCAGAGGAAAATATTGAGGGATTACTTTTTTACAGTTATCCAACAGCTAGTTACTTTTACATACAAGATACATATATGTGTATATATATATATA
>JAQNCA010000006.1:3025729-3036657 GCA_029783725.1 Acanthurus tractus
CAAAGAGGCGCACGGCACAGAATGAGAGATTTGTGGGGATATATCACAACCTAGTGGAGATCAGAGGGAGCTGCTACTTCACCATCATCTGTCTCCTGACTTTTCCCCCCAGTGCCCAGTCGTCCACCAGAGAATGTCCAGGCCACTGCAACGTCCCCTGAGGTCATCTCCCTGTCCTGGCTGACCCCACCCAAAGATGCCCTGAATGGCAACCTGCTGGGTTTCAGGGTCATCTACTGGGCAAACCTGCCTGATGGAGGTACACATTCATATCAGTACCCTACTTTAAGACATGTGCTGTTTTTATACATTGTTTAGTGTTTAAGGCATTGGAAAATACAGTGTTAATACAGGAAATATTATAATGAGTTTATTGCTAGCCTTTAACGCTTTGCATCCTGCCATTTCAGTATTTGGTAGAGTTCCTTTTTTTTCATAGAAATTGTTCTTGAGGTTAATTACATGTTAATTACAACTGAGCAACAATGAGTTTCCAGTTTAGTCAAATAAATATAAAAAAACATAACAAGTAGCAAAAACAAAACATTGCAAAACATTCATTGCTAATTTTGTCTCATGCTGCTCTACAGGGAACATATATAACTGTGATTAAAAAACATTCTTTTTTACCTTCATCGTAAGTCTTTTTCAGCCAGACACTGGCTCATCCTCATAGTTGATAATTCCCTGCTTTCACATGGCTGATAGGGATAACGTATCTGATCATTTCACAAACATCCACACGGGCAATTACATGTGTGGCTCTGTACTCTGCACTGCATGGCTCCACTCACCTGCAACAGTTTGACGTCATAACCACCACAAAAGCATTTTGTGCTTCTTCATGTTTAATGACAGATTAGAAACAACTTTAAAGATGCAAACCATCACCCACTGTAGTGTGTGGATGCTGTGCTTGTTACCTGTTGTACACCTTTAATTGCTCAGGTTTGTTGTTCTTATTTTATGTGTCTCTTCCTCTGCAAGTCATTGAGAGCAATGAAATATAAACTTGCTTGTCTGTGGATCCACACTTGACCAATATAGGCTACTGCTATGGTATGACTCTGAAATGTAATAATAATAAAAATAATAATAATAATATCTTGCTTTCCAAAATGCTTTAAAGGCCAATTTTTTTTCCGACTAGTTTTTTATGATCATTATTCCTATTACCACTTACACCATCACTTGGTGCATCAATGTAATCAATAATCTTTCGACTGCAAGTTGTGGGATCAGGCTCTGTGTGCTTACCAGCTCAGATTCCGTCTCGATGTGAGGTAGCATTTATTTATCCACTTTTCTCTGAATGTAAACGGTTGGGAGCTTAACACTGTGCAATTTTGTGTTCACATAATGTTAAAGTAACAAGGGCTGTTATGGACGCTAATGAGTAAAATGAAGCTTTTGGTTACCCTGGTGTATTCTGGGTATCTAAGTAACCTGCATGACAGCATGGTTCTGTGGAAGTCAGCCAGCATGCCATGCCATTGTCACTTGCCGGGTTTATGTCAGAGGGATTGGTTGTGACAGCATGATTACCTTTGACCCCTGCACTGTCACATCATGTTGGCCTGCTCAGAGAACAAGAGCGCTCAAGACGTGACAGCCAGGATTAGTTTGCATGGTAACACAATGTAGTTCAAAGGGCCAATACTCAAAGTTTAATTAAAACGTTGGTATTTGTTAATAATTTGGCTTATGTTGCATTTAAGTACATTTCTTGTAGGTTCCCACTCGATTAAAAATAAATCATTTGACATTAAAGTGTGAACTATTCTACAATTCACAATTCCAGATAAGAGCAGTTCATCAGTATTAGAGAATTTAATTTCACTGACCAGCAGAGGGAGATATAAGCCAGCTGTAGAGTGTTGTTGAAATCTTTCACTGTACCAGCTGAGGCTGATGTTTGAGTTACACTAAATACTTTTAGACTCTTTAAGAAGCTTTGTGTGAATGAACTGCTTCTCATACAGATGTGCAATCTGAATTTCTGTACATTTTGTAAATGTGAGCATAAATTAGCCAAGAATGCCACACTGACTTTGACCAATATCAATAAATTAATCTGAGAACAAAATAGGTTTTCTTTTGATCAGCTTATCAATTTTACGTTGCAAGATTTATCACCAGTGTTTGTAATGATTTTCTCGTAGAAGTTGAAGACAGTATGGTTGTTTTAAGTGGATGCAAATAAAATCATTACAACCACAGAAACAATAAAGTCTTGTGTTGGAGGCTGCTCGAGCAACTTAAAACATTACACTGTGTAAAAGGTAACAGAGGAATCTCACAGCCTTAAACTGTATTTTAAACAGTTAAAGCCAGCAACCAGAATTTAATATGCTAGAGAACAACTTCTCAAAAGGTCAAGCCAACAAGAAACTAAGTGAAAGTTTTTTTTTGTACTGAACATTGAAGTGTATCAGTAAGCTGATTATCAATACACAGCTTCAATCAGAAGCCCCAGAAATGACACAAGAAGCTCTGCCTTTCCCTCTGTGTGTTCAGCAAAGCAAAAAAATACAACAAAGCTGTAAAACTTTGCTGATAGCTCCAACAGCTAAAACATTTGATTAGGTAGTTAATTGAATTACATACCAGTGCTATCTCAGAAGAAGACAAAAGTGCACCACAAACCCCAATAAGACGTGTAATACCTTCTCCTGAGCAAAGCAGTTTACAGCTCTCTTTAGTTTGTATTGACTTCTGGAGGGAAGTGCAAAACAAGAATGGAGGAGAAGAAAACATTGTTAAGGAGCGTTACAGACAGATAGCAGCGACACAGACGGACATTACTGATTCAAATCCAGCAGCTGAGAGTAGCAGGTCGTCAGTCAGGACCTTGAACCCAGAGTAGTTTGAACTTTTTGACTGAATGTAACATTGATGGCTAAATCTGTGACACCCTTGAGTCTGACATCTATTTTAGTGTGTGTGATCTGCTGTATAATGCTTGAGTCGAATGTTGTCAGCTTGTCGTATCAGGTGATTATTCACAGCAAGAGATTTGCCTTGAACATGGCTTTCGACCTGAGATGTCCTTACTAAACTTGGCTTATTCCCTCACTCTCTCTTCTCTTGTCCTGTTCTCTGTTTATCAGAGCTTGGAGAGATCAGGAATGTGACAACCTCTAAGCCCTCTCTGGAGCTGGATGGACTGGAGAAGTACACCAACTACAGCATCCAGGTGCTGGCATTCACGAGAGCCGGAGACGGTGTGCGCAGCGAACAGATTTACACCCGCACTAAGGAAGATGGTAGGACAATCTAGTTACCTCTCCAAATAAAAGGCAGTTTTCTCTCTGTGCTTGTGGAGCAAGCTTGTGTCTTACCCAAGATGTTTTACACATATGATCATACTTAAGCAGAACTTAAAGTTTGACCTGCTTGTGTATGTCTGATCCTTTGATAATATGTAGAAATGTCACTGCTTTTAAATTGAGAACCTGTGCAGCAGTAAATGACCCCCTGTGGCGAAAATGAAATAAAGAGGCAGCAGGATCCTAAATATGCTTATTAAGTGGAGAGCTGTAACTCTACTACATAGCAGGGAATCCTGTATAATTTAATATTTGGCCATTTGTTATCTTGCTTTATAATCAGTGTAAAAGCATCGTGAAAAAAAAATTTGAGTAATAATGTGAGCTTAATATGGGAAATATATCAACCGGATCATCTCCTCCCTGTAGTTCCTGGTCCTCCAGCGGGTGTCAAGGCAGCAGCTGCATCAAATTCTGTGGTGTTTGTGTCCTGGCTCCCTCCTCTCAAAGTGAACGGCATCATCAGGAAATACACCGTTTTCTGCTCCAACCCACATCCCACGGTAATGCGTTTGTTATTAATACATAATATAGATTATGACCAGACTTCCACTGCAAAAAAATCAATGTGCAGGGTTTTGAAGATCTATTGGCAGAAAATAAATATAATTTTCATAAGTATGCTTTCTTTAGTGCAAAATCATCTGATAATAAGAGCCTTGTTTTTATTATTTTAGAATAATTCTCTTACCTCTATAAAGGAACAGGTCCTGTTTACAAAGTTAGCCATGTTGCACTGCCATGTTTCTACAGTAGCTCAGACAGACTAATCAAAATTGCCTCTAGATTAGGCCTTTCTTGTTATTTTCAAGTTTTGTGGCCACCATAAGTTCTGTGCACACTGGGAAGAGGAGGGTGAGCAGAGAGATACTCAGTTGGTTGTAGTCTGCAACCTCATCAGTAGATGGCACCAAATCCTCCCTGCTATTCCTTTCAGTCATCGTAAAGCATTGATTAAAAATGTGATAGTTTAAACTGCAGCAGAAAGGTTTGACAGTTCTTAATGTCCTTCTTCAACCAGGTGAGCAGTGAGTTCGAAGCAGCTCCTGATGTGTTCTTCTACCGCATCCCCAACCTGAGCAGGAACCGTCAGTACAGTATCTGGGTGGTCGCCGTCACCGCTGCAGGCCGTGGAAATGCCAGTGAAATTATCACCGTGAAACCCATGGCTGAGGGTAGGTGCAGCTGATCTTTGGTAAAGTGACAGTCAGTGTTGAATAAAGCTAAAATAACTGTGCAGCTCATATATTGCCTGACTAATGGTAAGTTTAAAAAAAGAAAAACTGAGACGTAACCTCCTAAAATTCATAGCAACTCAAAAAAAGAGCAAGTGGTGTGCCTGACTGTGATGTGCAGAATGGGATGCATAATTTTGGGACTCCTTCAAGACAAAACATAAGTGCTCTATAGCAGTGATGTAGAAATGATGCAATATTAAGCATACAGTGTAAGTAGGTGTAATTGCTTACTTTTAATAGCATTCCTAAGCACAGTGTGGTGTTAATTAAAATGCATAGAGGATCAATAATTGGGCTTTGCTCTCCTTCACTCCTCTTACCTCAGCTGACTTTACCTGCAAAGATGTCTGAAAAAACCCTCATACATAGTGTTTCCTTAGACAGCTGAGGGATCATGGGTTGGATATAAATAAGCCTGTGTTTGGCCCCGTCAACATTTACATGCTTGCTGAGGGCTGATAAGCTGATTGCATGTACTGATAGCCCCCGCAGTGTCTGCAGTCAGAAGCATGGTTCCTCTGAGGACATCCGCATCCTGTCTGAGGTCCAGATGATGGATGTCCTGCCTTCTCTGCTCCATTGCTTAGAAGCAGAGTGAAACACCATCAGATTGTGGCCGTTGAGCCTGTAACCCTGACTGAGTGAGCTGAAGGGTTAGAAAGTCAATGAGAGGATAACAAATGAGGAAAAACTCTGCAACTCTTCCATCGGCTGATAAGGCATGTGTGTGTCTTTTCGCAGCTCCGGCTCGCATCCTGACCTTCAACAGGACAGTGACGACACCCTGGATGAGGGACATTGTGTTGCCGTGTAAAGCAGTGGGTGATCCATCTCCAACCATCAAGTGGCTGAAAGAGATGTGAGTACAGTACAGACACTGACACACAGCAGCTCAGTGGTTCCACATGGTGAGCCATGGCACACTGATATGCTGTGAGGCAAGTCCAGGTGTGCAGGGGGAAAAAAAAAAAAAAAATGTATTGGCTGATCATGATATATATGTATTTTGCAATTAGTCTCAATCTGCATGTCTAAACATAACCTGCCACTCAGGTCATTACCTGTGCAGGTATGCCTTACAGCAGGGAGGCTGATTAGATTCTACATGAAGTTAAAACTCAGAGCAAATTTTTAGCCGTTTTTGTTTTTGTGGCTGTGAACTTCATTGGAACTAAAATGTTTTTTGGGTTGTGAAAAAAAACAATGTAACTCTAATTCCTAAAACTGTTTTAGCAACGGAACTCCAGCACCTGTAGTGATTGACAGCCGGCGCAGCGTCCATGGTAACGGCAGCCTTGTTATTCGCACGGTGAAAGCAGAGGACTCTGGAAACTACACATGTGTGGCCAGTAACAGCTTTGGGTCGGACAAGATCGTCCTCAACCTGCAGGTTCAAGGTGACCAATGCAGCATGAGCAAAAAAACTGCACTGTCATACACACTTTCAACAAGTGCCTTTCAGGGACTGCTGTTCATGCGTTTACACACCCTGCAAACTGAACTTTTTAGTTTAACACTTTTTTACTCTTGTGTCTTGTCTTTGTGTGTTTTCTTTGCTTCAGTTCCACCTGACCAGCCACGCCTCACGGTAACCAAGACGACCACCACCTCGATAACGCTCTCGTGGATTCCTGGAGACAACGGCGGCAGCTCCATAAGAGGTCAGACTGGCACTTCCTGTTTTCCTTTTTTTTCTCACTCATTGTGTATCTGTTGTGTTTTTTTTTTTGTTTGTTTTTATTTTGTTCTGCTTATTCACATTGATTTGCTAACATGATCCTTCCAGGCTACATTCTGCAGTACTCAGAGGATAACAGCGAGCAGTGGGGAAACTTTGCCATCAGTCCCAGTGAGCGCTCCTATCGGCTGGAGAACCTCAAGTGTGGCACCTGGTACAAGTTCACACTCACTGCCCAAAATGCAGTGGGACCAGGACGCATCAGTGAGATCATTGAGGCAAAGACTCATGGGAAAGGTACAAACAAACAAGTTTCATTTTGAGAACTTCTCATTTATAGCTGGCGTTGCGATTCTGATAGATCTGTTTAACTGAAGTCACTTCACCATTAAAGTATTTCTTCTCTATAAGTGGAGAAGTCAAATGTCTAATGAAAACATTCTCTTTTTATTCATTTAATGTTTTCCAGAGACTTAATTGGTCGCAATCCATATTCTTTTTCTCAATAATCCTGCAGTTGTAATGATTACTTTAACTTTTTTTAATTTTTCAAATGAAAAATAAGACCCTTCCGGAAGGTGGAGACTTATGATAATTCTGATAATTTAACAGTAATAATATAATTACTATATATAACATAATATTCCCTCCATCTGCAGAGCCTCAGTACTCTAAAGAACAGGAGCTGTTCACCAGCATCAACGCCACGCGGGTCAAGCTCAACCTTAACGGCTGGAATAATGGCGGCTGCCCCATCACCTCCTTTACGCTGGAGTATCGGCCTGTAGACTCGCCCACATGGACCACCGCTCAGCGCACCTCCCTCACCAAGAGCTACATCCTGTACGACCTGCAGGAGGCCACCTGGTATGAGCTGCAGATGAAAGTCTACAACAGCGCCGGCTACGCTGAGAAGAGAGTCAAGTTTGCAACACTCAGCTACGATGGCAGTGAGTTCACACAAGAGCAGGGAACCGCACTGTTTCTATTTCTTCTCTTTGCAGGGAAGTTAGTCACTGAAATGTCTGACAGCCCGCTGAAACAAGCAGGAAAGTGTACGTGTATGATTCACCAGTCGCTCCAGACAAAGCACATGTGAACACTGACACTGTGACTCTTAAATAAGAGGGAATCTGTTATTTAAAAAAGGCCTGACTTTCCAGTAACTGTGGAAAAGCGAGCCTAGCTAGCAGCATCAGTCTAAAGCAGTGGACCAGATCATTTCCTGTTCATGGCAGAGCTCAGGAAAAAACACATTCATGCTGATTACAGCAGCTGATGCTGTTTTTTGCGTCTCTGCTTATGAAACCTCTGTCTCAAGCCAACTGAATGCCACCACACGAGTTCAGCAATTTCACGATCTCCTTTAAGATAACAGACACTGCCGGCTGATACTGCACTGCAGAGCGAAGGGATGTTCTGCCATAACCAGATTACAAGAACAGCCACTTCACTGCCTTCTGCACCAACATCCTGCAGTTCTTTTAGAGGAAAATAAGACCAAGCCTTTGAATATGAAGGATGAGTTCATCGGTATTTTAGCACACTTTGGCACAAAAGGAACCAGGTGTTCCTGCCAATTCTGCAAAAGGTCGAGCGCAGCAGCTTGTGGATGTGATTTTTCTCAACAAAAAAGCCAAACTCCTTTGCTCTGAGCTGCTTATTGTCCCAATCAGCATTTACACTCTGTAATAATAATAATTCAGAAGCTGTTATCAGGGGACACAAATCAAATTAAATTCTTTCCGGGGTTCTTGTCACTACACTGTTCTCTGTCATATAAATGATGCCCTAAAGTCCATTGGGGTGGAGAAATAGCATCTATAACAATACACACATGTGACTTCTGCACAGGTACCATTGCACCTTTGGTGAAGGAGCCCAATGTGAGTGAGGACCAGTCCGGTGGCGGTGAAGGTTTGAAGATGATGGTGACCATTTCCTGTGTGTTGGTTGGCATCGTTGTAATCTTCATCGGGCTGCTGGTGCTGAGGAGGAGGAGGCGGGAGCAGAGGCTCAAGAGGCTCCGAGGTGAGATGAGAGCAGTTCTCTACAATGACAGATCGCAGCCTTTGTTTACTTAAGTTCAGCAAGTTAACTGATGTTTTTTTTCTGTATTTTTCCAGACGCAAAGAGTTTGGCTGAGATGCTCATGAGGTAAGATTCAACAGCTTCACTGCTGGGTCACCAGACAAGTATCTCAGTATACACACAGTGCAGTTTTTCTGTGGAGAATTCATTATGTTCTTTGTTTTCTGCTCCTCAGTAAAAATACACGTCCAGCAGAGCCAATTAACAAACAACAACAGACGCTCCGCATGCACATCGACATCCCCAGAGCCCAGCTCCTGATCGAGGAGAGAGACACCATGGAGACTGTCGGTAAGCTCGCCATGGCTGTGCACTGCTGCCATGCACTGTGGGTAAAGTAATGCGTACAGCAAATGAGTTGAAGTGCTAAAGCTCATTTTTCCTGCTGTCCTACAGATGACAGGTCCACTGTGTTACTGACTGATAACGACTTCGGGGAGACACAGAAGCAAAAGTCATCCACAGTCACCCACACCGTCCACTACCAGTCCCTGTCCCAGGCCACTGGTCCTCTGGTAGATGTGTCTGATGCCAGACCAGGAACCAGTAAGTCCAGTACGGACTCTTTTTTTAACTTCATAATACATAAATTAAGCATTTGGTTTTGTTTGTGCTTGTTTTTTTCAGCTTTGTTTCTTTTCCAAGTAGTTTTTTATTTCATTAAATTGTGTTTTTCTTCCATTGATGTGCTGAATGCTTGACACGAAGCAAAGTCTGCAAGCTACTCCAGGCAACTGCAGCCACCACCACACTCACATGGCACACTCTCTGCACTGCATCATAAAACAAGCGCACCCTCGAGTTCTTGTACTTAGAGTTGATCGGTAGAGTTATTTTCTATACAAATAAAGTTACGTTTATATTCTTATTCAACTCATCAACTTCAGTGCATCAGTTATTTTCTGACTGTATTTCTCACCTGATAACGTATCTGCAAGTTGTTGGCCAGTTCAAGTTGTAGTTGATGATATCACTAAAAAGCTCAATGTGTTTATGAAAGAAAGATGCAGGTTTTGAACATATTGTTTGCAAATGATTAGATTCAATGGATTTGTTTTGATTTACCACTGCTGTCATGATCATTTCATTAAATTCAATCACGTCCCTTCTATAACCTGCATGAACACTCAGCCTTCTCTTCCTCATTCTCAGATCCCACAGCGCGCCGCACAGCCAAAGCCGGACCAGCTGCTCGCAACCGTTACGCCAGCCAGTGGACCCTCAACCGCCCACACCCCCCTGTCTCCTCCCATACCCTCAGCACCGACTGGAGGCTGCCCACACCCAGAGTGGCAGGCTCTGTTGACAAGGAAAGTGACAGCTACAGCGTCAGCCCATCTCAGGACACAGGTAAGCAACACACATGGCTGTTCAAACATGGCTAGCACCGCCTGTCATCACTAACAACAAATCTGTTTCTGACAACTTTAATAAGTTACATTCCAAAAATTCTGCCACTAACTCTTAACACTAATCCCTCCACTAACACTGGCCCCTGTTCAGACCGAGCACGGAGCAGCATGGTGTCGACAGAGAGCGCATCCTCCACCTACGAGGAGCTCGCCAGAGCCTATGAGCACGCCAAGATGGAGGAGCAGCTGCGCCACGCCAAATTCACCATCACCGAATGCTTCATCTCTGACACTTCCTCAGAGCAGATGACAGCAGGCACCAACGACTACACCGACAGCCTGACCTCCAGCACACCGTCCGAATCAGGCATCTGCCGCTTCACTGCTTCCCCACCCAAGCCTCAGGACGTCAGCCGGGTCATGAACATGGCCGTGCCCAAGGCCCACAGACCGGGTGAGGCTGCGCTGTCAAATGCCACACATCTGCCTCAGCATGAACCCGACGTCACGCTAACCTTTTATTACCACTGGCTTCATTTTTCCAATAACTCTTATGTCTAAACTTCAACCTCTTGTCTAATGTTGTCTGTGTAACCACTGACTAATGCCAGCGATAAATCCTGAAAAATGTTGCGAAAAATCTTCAACTTGATGATTGTTTCAGTTCAGTTAGGCTCTCTCATAAAGAATAAATACTATGGCACCATTAAATACAATGTTAAATATAGTTTTTAATAATAAATATATGCCACTGACTAAGAATGAATAAGAACTCAACATAAATCTTCTAAATGCAAAGAAAGAAACTATGTATGACCGTCAGCCCTTTGAGATGGTCACAGCTCTTAGTGATCCGCTGCAACCAGATGATCCCCGTAGCAACAACATCCAACAGCATCCACTATAAGTGAAGGAGTTCCTGTATAGAATTTTTTGGGTTTTACAACCTGATATCTTTTTCTATCTTTTGCAACAAAATCAGAGTAGTTTTAAGCAACACAGTATCAAAAATAGGAGATTTTGCGTATTCATCATGATTGCTGACAAGATTTGTGTTAATTGACTTAACAAAATGACAAACGAGCTAAATCTGCCAGTGGAAGTGGAAATTTTGCACATTTAAATTGAATAAATGTACATGCTAAGACAAGAAAATAAGGCTTAAAATCATAAACATTGTAAACATGCTGTACTTTCCATAAGATTCTTGCTGTGTGGTAGTGTGGCTTCTGCACATGAA
>JAQNCA010000006.1:3036757-3070562 GCA_029783725.1 Acanthurus tractus
TGAACAGAAACACTGTCTGTTTAATGGGGCTGAAGGTTAAAGGTCAAGATCTCACTGTGTGATTAGATGAGGTCAGTGTCAAAGCAAAGGCACAAGATGACAGCCTGCTTGAATGTGCGATCAGACCGAACAGACAACAATTGTTTAACCGTTTTCATGAGAAACATGACAAAGCTCTTTTTTTTGTTACATATGGAGGTGAGTAAAAAGACAAAGTTTCAGTCTAAAAGGCAGCGTTATGCAAGCAGCTCCAGGTGGAATGTTGCTTGCTAATTAAAGTAAGTTTATAAGTAGAAACCGTAGCAGATCTCAGGTGAAGACGTTGTGCAGGACTGTCAGTCTCTCTCATATAACTGACTCGAACATGCTTGTGTTGTCCTGCAGGAGGCGAGCTAGTTCACCTTCCTCCATACCTGCGCATGGACTTCCTGTTAAACCGAGGCATGTCCTGCTCGGGCTCATCCAGGGGGACAGCTAGCGGGGAGCGAGCGGCCATGGGTCAGGCGTGTCTGGAGCCACAGAAGAGTCGCTCACTGAAGCGGCCCTCACGCATGGCGCCCCCAACGCCCACGGAGGCCCCTCAGGCCAGCAGGGACCCAGTGGCCCAGTGGCAACCTGGCTCTGCAGCCACGCTCCCACACAGAGAGGGCTCGGAGCTGGCCCAGGCAGCCAAACTCAGCACCTCCCAGGAGTCCCTGCTGGACTCGAGAGGACATCTCAAACAGAGCAGCAACCCCTACGCAAAGTCCTACACGCTGGTATAACAGCAGGGGCACCTGGGGCGGGACTAGAACTCACTCTAACACTGGACTTAACACTCAAGTGCAGTAAACTGACTTTCACCACGCAGTTCTGTATATACGTCCTCCCCTCCAAGGGTGGGGTCACCTTTACTAATCTCTTTTTATTTATTTTAGAGCTTTCTTTTATCTCTTGTTTGTACTTTTTTCTTTTCTTTTTTTTTTTTTTTTTGATTCACTTGAGAAAAAATTCACTCATCGGAAACGACTCCAAGCAGGAGTTTTGCCAAACTAATTGCGTAACGAGGGAGCATTTATTTATTCTTGATTATTGTTAATTCTTTATAATTAATCAGTGATTATCAATTGTAAGTTGTCAGCTATTAATGGTCATTAATTATCGATTACCAAATGATCTATTTTCACCATAACTACAATGTTTTCATAAGAACCCGGACATCTTTTCTTTTTTCTTTTTCTGGAGTGGAAGATGACGATTTGGAGTCATTTTTTTCCTATGGAATATCCTTCTGAAACACTGAATGAAACTTGGGAGAAATCTTGAAATGAAAGCAATTGACACCAGTCCAAACTTTTCAGCTGCTCTCAAATTGTTACTTTTTTTGAAGAAAAAAAAAAATCTATTTCCTATGGATGCATGGGGACTGACCAATTAAAAGACAATGAGGATTACCATCATGGCTGGACATCCCAGTCAGGCATTTTGTCACACTATGAAATGATCCAATGTGAAGATTTATTATTCTTATTACTATAAATATATATATAAAAAGAGAAATTGCTTTTATTTGTGGATATTACAGGGAAGAATTGATTTGGTTAATAAAGTCCTTAGTCATGTTTGCACATATCTCGTTTTAATTAGGAAATGGAGTCTCTGTTGATCTTTCTCTGTGTCCCATTCTCTAATGGTGCAATATGAAAAAAAGATATGAAAAGTATATGAAACTATTGCTCTATACTGTACTGTAATGATGAAAAATAACTATGTTGTGAGTATACTTACAGGGCCGGACACTCTCCAGCTATGTATTCAGGTGTAGTTTACCACTGCTTGTTTGCCAGGGTGGTAAATGATGTTAGCTAGAATAGGGTGGGTTTAGAGAACTGATGGTTTGCACTTCACAACACCCTGACTCAAGTGTGTCCAGATAGATCCCCCTACTCTCAGTGCACTAGGTAGAGTCTTCAGGGCTCTCACTCTCCTCAGTAGATTTACTGTTGCTGCATTGCAGTGATGCTCCTCTACAGGGAAAATAAACGTGAGACAATCCAGCAGAATCCCCCCTTCAAACCAAACCTATAATGTCTATGGGAAATATCTAAAAAAAAAAAATGTGGATATACGTAAAAAGCGTTTTTTTGTTCATGTCTACCCTGGCCCATTTCTGTTCTTTCTGTTTCTGAGTTAGCCTGAAGGGAAAAGATTTTGATCCAAAATGCTGTGAGGTCATTATGTCAGTTTCTATGATTAGTTTCTCTGATTGAACTGTCTTCATTATGATTATACATTTTAACAAAAAAAAAAAAATGTCACTTTTTATTTTTAACATGAGTGTTCACCATGGTGGCACTGGAATAAAGAAAAACTAACACAAAGTTAAAAATTTGATTAATAAAATGGCTGTTCCCCAAAGTGTCCTCCACGGCTTTGACATGATGAGTGACTGATGGTGGTGTGGAGATGGAGCAGATGGGCGGAGAGCAGGTGGAGGCTCTGCTTTCAGGCTGTTCGGGTCGTGAATAACAACAGGAGACCTGCAATCCTGCTCATTTCATCACAACAGCTGTTTATCAAGGTGTTATTCTCTATCGTCTGTAGGTGGCAGTGTTGTCAAGAGTTACATATGTTGCTCACTGATCCAACCTCTCACATGAACTTTCTTCCAAACTCGCCCACACACTTAAGACACATTTAATGTTGATGCAGTTTGCATTTCTGGAAGATTTAGATGTTTGATGGTGGGTAATTTTTCTTCCTTCCAATAACTTTTTATAGAAATGGAGGCTTCACCTACTTCAAAGGAGCATCAAGAGTGGAAATATCTTAAATATATCTTAAGAGATGGAACCTTCAGCAATGCCTGTAGTAAAAATAATAACTTTATTATCAGACAAACAAGCCTCAGTCTGTGGGCTTTAACCGGGTCCCCAATCACTTATACCCATTGTGTTTTAGAATAAACTCCAGCACTCTTTAAACAGAAGCAGCAAGTGCGGAAAATGAAGATTATTCAAGCATTTAACCAACATTTCACCCCTGTCAGATGTCTTCTGGCACAGCTGCAGTGGCAGAGAGTAAATACTACTCAGCTCACAGGAAGCACTTTTCAAACATCAGTAAATATGTTTTATTTATGTCTCAATGGTAAAACAAGGAGAACTTAATTACAGAAAAGCCAAAGAAATGAGTTTCCTCTCCAGTAATGTCCCAAAGGACCAGAATAAGATGCAGCTATAGGTACAGGTTATATGGGGTGTAGCTATAAGCTGGAGCTGTTTCCCTAATCTGCATTACAAACTTACTCTGAGCAGTTTGGAGTCTGCAGTGTGTTTAGACTGAAATAGAGACAAAATACAAGTTGGTCAAAATGCAAAAGATTTTTATGCTGTTTATGAAATTTTTTTCCATAAGTGAGTAAGTAAGAAGTTAAGGAGCTTCTCATGACCAGAAAAAGCAGAACTAAAGGTGAATGCCAACCAAGCAGCTACAAATCTTTGACATTTTTGTAATAAGAGGAGTCAGTATTTTGTAAAAGATTGGAATCATGATGCATTTTAGTAAACAGTGTCTAAAAGACAGGAATCAATTACTGTGGTATATATGATGGAACTGAGACATTGCCCAGCTTCACCTATTAGTCAGAAGAATGGCATCACTGCCGTTTCTGATGTAGGCATTCTGGGAAATATATGCAGGATGAAGACACCATGAATGACAAACTTCTGGTCATTACAGGTTGATTAAAACCATCAGTTTAGAAGAGTCTGAGGGTCTATGAAGTCTATTTAATAAAGTCAGTGGTCATTTAAAATGTCACCATTTATAGAAATGATTCCAAGAGTTTGTTACTTTTTATTTTTAATCCCATAACTGGTTTCAATTGAGTAGTCCTATAATTTTGGGTGTTAAGAAGACCTTCCCTCTCCAGCTGCCTCAGTCTTTCAACCTGCCACTCTGAAGCTCTGAAGCTCTGAAGCTAACCCTGCTTCAGCCTCACGTCCTGCCTGCTTAACTACCCCCATGGTCTTATACCACAAGACAGGGGGATTAGCAGGAGGGCAAATTATTCATCATGACAACTTTATCTGCCATCCACCTCTGAAGTCCACAACGAATTTAATGTGCTATCGAAGATTTACTTGCCTCCACACTTGGTGGTTGACAACAGCTGTCATAAATAAGGTTCAGGTGAACAGAATTCTTCCCTCTGATCATCCTGAGAAATATGAAGCTGTCGCTGGCAGCGCTGGGGAAATGATTCTGAAATGTGAAGTAATAAATACGTCCCAGTGCAGAACAGAGAAATGAGCACTGAACCCTCCTGAACAGTTTACACCTGACAGCTGGAATTGTTCATGTTCCATTTGTAGGAGTCCAAGATCAATTTCTCCTCTCACATGTATTTATTAGGTCTGATTATGAGTACACACCCATTTATACACAACACTGATATAATTGAGTGTGATGGAAAGTAATCAAGTCAGTCACTAATCTGATCAAATGTAGCCAGCGAATGATACAGATGAACCAGATGGTGGATCAGCTCTTCTCTGTTTGTATGAATTGTTAAAAAAGGAAAAATACCCACAAAACTGCTGCGTCATTTCCACCAGTTGATTCTCTTCATTTCTGCTCTGGAGTGACAACAGTTTTAGTAAAATGTGGTCCTCATTTGAAATGTAACACTCTTGAATTTATAAGCAGTTGATGATGAAACAGGATATGGCATCACTTCCTGGTGAGATAATTGGTTAGATATGCCGAGTGGTCTTCCTCTGAAATTTCACACATGTAATAGTACAGGAGATGAAGCCTTGCCCCTGAACTGTGGAGCTGCCAGATTACCCAGAGTGTCTCATGTGAAATACTTCAGATGCATTATTATTTAAATCAACATTTTATAACTTTTTAGCACTGGGATGACAATTTAAAAGTGAGCGGGATGGTACACTAAAGTTTAAAAGGGTTAGTGACATCTCTGTGTCAGTGGAGCAGCACTACATTCACTGGTTTCTGCACCGTATAAGACCAGCTGCTCAGCCTGTGACTGGATTCATTTGTTGGTTGCTTTAGTTGAGCATTTGAGTTGAGTCTGAGTCCCAGAGAGTGTATTGTGGGTATTTCTGGTTGTGTCTTTGTTTTTCTTGCAGCTGGTTTGCACAACAAACAGCCAGCAGTATGTAGAATGTAGTGCTGCTTCACTGACACAGAGATGGCAGTGGATTGGGAGCTGCAGTTACCACACACCAGCTTCAGTTGGTGCACCCCCTTCCCCTACAGGCCTGCTGCTGCTGCTTCTTTTAGCATCTCTCCACCTCCAGAGCTGATGTTCATTGCCGAGGTGGCTGGTCGGGGGGGAGCAGCCAACAAAAGTCTCTTTGTTTGCATGACAGGCTGCTGCCATAGCAAAGGCTCCCTTGCAACAATCCAGTAATGATAATACTAGTTGTGCCTACAGTTTTCCAGAGGTTTTTTAAGAGGAGTTACCTGCCCTGCAGTTACCCATCCAGTCAGCTCTCTGTAGCCCACAGATACTCTTATGACTGCCAGAGAGGTCAGTCTGTTTGTTCAATATATCACAGTTTACAATCCGCTGCACCAACACATGAAAGCACAAACTGAAACTGTTAACTCAGATTAAGTGTTAACTTTTAAAAACATTAAATTTACTGGAGTTCCATTTAAATCAGGTTAAGAAGTCAGGGTGAGTATATCAGAGTCAGAGTTGAATGGGTCTTTTCAAGAAAATCAGCGGGATCCATAATAATGCAGTTAACAGATAATGGCTATTATGGATCTGACTGCTTTTGTTGCAAGCCAGCACTGCTCTGCCTCTGACTGGTCGCTGTTCTTGGTCAGGTTGGTTAGGTTGGTCAGGTTGGTTAGGTTGGTCAGGTTGGTTAGGTGAAAGCATGAGGGGCAGGACTGGTTAGGGCAATGGTTAGAAGATCTGGGTGAACCAATTTCATGGCAGAGCATGGTTGGTCTTGCAAAGAGGAACGGTGGGATCCACAGAGAGCTCAGGTATGATGTGTTTTTGTGGTTCAATCCCAGAATTAAGCGTTGCCATGGTTCCCTTGACAAAAAACAAACAGGATTTTTCTATTGGTTTGTGGATAAATGCAGAAAATAAGCTCAGTGATGAACAAAGTTTGGGATACTTGCAATTTTCAGCAAGAATATCTTTACAAAACACCACAATTATGATTTTTAAAGAGCAAATGTAATCGCCAAATGTAAAAGTCTACGTTAGGCTATAAACAATGAACATGTAAAGGCTCTTGACAGCAGCACAAAGTGAAAAAATGGAACATTGGAAAAAATGTCTCATAAGAGAGTGATAGGGAGAGCAGTAACATGGTGCAAATACACAACTCTGAGAAGTGTTTTCATTCATCTGTCTGACTGAAGAGTGAGCAGACGTACTCAGCTCTGTTGCAGCTCTGTGCTACACTGAGCATGCAACACTGACAGGTTTTGTTCTGTTACTCTGCTTGCTGAATTTTCTCTGTGAAATGTTGTGACTTTTCACTCAGGATGCAAACATTTCTTGCTGAAGTAACTGCTGAGTGATGTGAAACGGTTGCTTAGTCTGCCTTAGACTAAGTCATGAGCTGTGCGGCTCTGTGCAAGGCTTCTAGATGAATATGTGAAGTCTGATTATTAGTTTGACCAACGCCACAGCTGGAGTTTAACTTAGTGAAACCTGCCCCCAGCTCCCTCTGAGATGCTCTGAAAGCTGAGACTCAGCAGTTTGTTGTTCAAAAAGTCATAATACTGTACTTTGGTAAAAATCAAAATAATTACAAAAGACATTATTCAAACATAGATGTTACAAAAAGGATTGTATTAATGTTAAGATGGCACTGAGTCTTTTGAGTCTCACTGGAATAATGACAGCACTGGTTGGTTGTTCAAACAGCTTAAAAAAACCTGGGATTTGGTTCAGTAAGGAAGCATTTAATGTTGCATAGACCTGAAACATATATGATGGCATATGTTGTGATTTGGTACTATATGAATTAAATAGACCTGACTCCATACTGATGTTTCAGGTATGAAGCATATGAGTGGTTGTGAGGTCCACAGGTACAGGGACTTGCAGGTATTTGAATGCACCACTGACTGCAGAATTTTCAAATCAATCAAAAATCCGATAATGTGTAAATTTATATGCTGTAAGAGAAAAAAAAAAACAAACCAAAAAATAATCAGCATCTTGCATCAGGTTCCTCTAACTGCACAGGACCTTCATCTGTGGTGGTGTAACGCTGTGGGGACTGAGTTCATGAACACAGTAGATAAATTATCAAGGGTTTTTCAAAAAGAAGCGAACCTGTATTAGTTTGCAAAAGATCTGTTTTAATAACATCTATTGCTCTTGCTGCACATACTGTGTGTTATAGTGGACAACACAACTCACTGAGCAACACCGACTAACCAGAACAATGAGAAACCATACACATTCAATTGACTTGCACTCTTTCCCCAAATCTTAATTTTTTTTACTCTTTATTTTTCCATTTATATATTTAAGTGTATATATATATATATATATATATATATATCTTTGTGTGTGTTTGTGTTTTAGTGTGTGGATGTGTTTGGGTGTTTGTGTGCATGTGTGCGCATCTGGGCAAGCTTGCATGCATAACTGTGTGTGCTTGTACAGTTTACATGTGTGAGCCAACTGAACAACAACATCATAGGAATCTTATTGGAACATGTAGAAGGAAACACAACTGGACCCGAATCACAAGCACAACATCTACAGTCTCTACAAAGACACAGAGAGAAGTTTGTGTCATCAGATGCAAAGACAGGATGGAGGGGAGACCTCCACGTGGAAACACAAATTAACCACCGATCTGAGTGTAAAAGCAACAGTCATACAGCATGAAAGCGGCAGCAATTACATGGGATCATTTTACCCAGCCAGAGGGAAATTAACTGAGCCCCAACTGAGCCGAAACATTATTGGATTATTTGACAACTTTTCTAAGACTGTTGGTAAAATGTTTAATCACAGCAATGCATGTGGCTTATATTCCCCTGAATTAAAGGTAATCACTGTTTGACAGGTTTTGAGATGACACATTTAGTTTGTTGTTTACATGGGTATTTTACACTGAACGTGACATAAGAAAGACTTGTTTCACATTTTCAGCTCTACTGCAGGTAAACTTTGAAGTGTTGTGAAGTAAAAAAAAACAGAAATAGCAGAATTATAGGAAAGAATTCAAAACATACACCAAAATTTGATAATGTATAATTTGTATATACTACTCATTATAAGTTAGTAATTACACACACTTTGTCACAAAGATACTATTTAGCCCCAGATTGCCCCTCCCCCGACCTCCACCTTTAAGAGGCCCAACCCCACCTTTCCTTCTCAGTTCATGACGGTGCAGTTTGATTGACATGCAAGACCAGGCCCACATCAGGTGGCGACGCAGCCGGCAGCGTCCACTCTAAGACTTCATATCCTGCTTCTTTTTCTGGAATTTTCTGAACTGCGACTGGATGGCCACGGCGGCCTTCTCAGTCTCCGGGTTTTCCATGTCGATGTCAAAGTCTTCGGGGAGGTTGTTTTTCTTCTCATCTGGGGAGAGGAGGGAGAGAAGGGTGAGGAGGTGGTGGGAGTGATGTGTCTCAGCCGCTGTGTAAATCTCCAGGAGTGAGAGTCATGAACTTCTTGTTCTTACTCAAACTCATTCCATGATGACAACAACATGTCCCTCAGCTTGCTGAGCCGGCACCTCGAGCCTCCTCTGGGTGATGCTCAAACATTTCAACCCAGTGCTGTATTTTATGTTTCGTGCTAACAAGCAAACATTAGCATGCTAACACACTAAACTTTGGAGGTGAACAGAGTGAGCATTAAACCTGACTAACACCAGTATGTTAGCATTGTCATGGTGAAGGTGTTAGCATGGTGACTTTAGCATTGCCATGCTCACAGTGCAGCCTCACACAGACACTCCAATTCCTGTGCTGATGGATTAGCATCATTGCATCTACTGCATTCAGGTCCAGATTGTTCACACAGAAAAGCTACACTTCAACAGATGTGAAACGTTAAAGAGAAAAGATTTTCAAGGATGAAGATTAACTTTTGCTTTGGTAAATGCAAATTCCAGCATTGACATGTAGCAGAAAAAACCCTCATTACGGAAACCATCTGGGCTTCCTCTGAGACAAAGATGATCCCATCACAATTAAATATTCACTAATATTTACTGTGAAAGAGTCAGACTTCTATATTTTTCTTTAATTGTTCATTCTTGTAAGTTTAGATAATTATTTGCCTTAAAAAAAACCTGTAAGAGAGGTTAAACTCTGGGAAAGGACATCTATAAAAGAAAACTTGTTCGCATAATTACAACTTAAAAATAATGGAATCATAAAATGTAAAAAAGGAAAATGAAGTTGCATTGCAGGTTTTTCAGGCAGTTTTTTTCTCTCTTGCAGTCTTAGAGGAATCACTTTGTTCATTTCAGAAAAAAAACAGAAGTCTGACATTCAATAAAAGAACAATACAGGAGCCCACATATTGGCAAACACTGCTAATGCTAACTGCTCTCCACAGTCTGATCTTTTAAAAATAACACAGAACATTCTCCATACAAGCGGCAGACTTTAAGTCAAACTTTTCTTTTATTATTCATGCTGTTAAACATCCTCCTGAAAGTGCGTTAGTCATGCTTTATTGAAGGAAAAGAAACGCTGTTATTTCAAGGTTCAACATCACAGAGACATTATCACATACAGAAAGAAGACATTCTCTGTGCTGATGAGCATCATAAAGTCGGTGCTGACACTTCAAACACACATACAGAAGTTGCGTGAATGTGAGAGGGTCAGTGGTGTGTTCGAGGAGCGCTGGTAAGCGTGTGCGCCGTGCGGGACTGTGCCGACCTGCTGTGCAGCCTGTGTGCAGCCTGTGTGCACGGCAGAAATGAAGGTTTTTCTAATGACCTACTCACATTTAGCTGGAACCTTTTGTTGACCTTGTGGCCCTTGGAGGACAAAAATGTCAAATAGAAACAAATTCATATTTCATGATTGTAGAGGCCACATAAACCTCTTTGCCTCTCTCTCTCCCACGCACCCCCACACGCACACACACACACACACACACACATAAGACATTCTTCTATAATATCACACCTGCTCCACAGGGTCGATGCCCTTTACACCACAAAGGACGTAAGACTCTATAAGCCAGGCAAATCACAGCTTCAGTCATGTGTTGTGCTGCTGCATCGAACTGCTACAGTGGATGATGGGATTATTTCCATAAAGGGTTTGTGAAAGGTCATGTTCAAATTGGCTCCTGTGAGATTTAAAGCAACCTCAGAGTATATGGACAATGATTGATGAAGGCAAAGTCTAAAGAATACTGAACAACCAAACCAGAAAAAAGCTAATCACTGACTGTAAAAACTGAACCAAAAACAACAATGAAACACATTTATTTCATCAAAGGGCACATGTGTGTGAGGCATTAAGTCTATAGGAAAAAGACGTTGTTTTTATACAGACATGATGCCTCTTCAGTGAATCAGAACTTGCTGCGACACTTTCATTATATTTATAACATGTCAGTGTTAGCTTGTGAGCTTCACAGCAGATTCAGTCTTTCGGTCAGGATTAAGCTATCTACGCACTATCATACTTGTGAAATGCTGTGCAGTTTCCTGTTTAAAGGGATAACAGCCTTGTGTTTAAGTGGTGCTTAGTATGTTTACATAACTGACTGCCACTAAAACATTTACAAGGCACAGTGATTTTGTTACTGAGCAACAAAGCAGGAACATCTGGAGAAAGAGGTTAACAGTGTTGATGTGGCAGCGAAATTTGTTATGTTGTCATATATTGTCATGTTTTTAAATAAGAGGAGTATTAATCATCAATGCACCGCACTAAAGCCTATAACTGCTGCTTGGAAACAGGTTCCGGGTAAGTTTAATTCTTGTAATTTATACTCTGATCCCTTCAAATTTACAAATTTCTACTGCTTGAATCTACCAGGAGGTTTCAAATGTGTTATTCATACATTTTTACACAAATAATATTAGTTAGCTATGAGACGTTGTACGAGGGATGTCATCTGCTAAGTAAATCTTAGATTTAGGCAGGAAAGCTTCTACTCTTAGCAAGAAAGTGGCCACAGATTAGCAGGGGGAGGTTTCATAAGTGTTCGAGCACCTGAGCCCTTAAAAGTGCATTTTATTTTGGAGAGGATGAAAAAGAGTTTCTTGCAACCATGTCAGAGCACCGTTAAGTGCTCTGGACCTAATTATTTCAAACATCAATAACTCTCCTGAATGAAAAACGACTGAAAGAAAAAAAAAGCATGAATGTGTGAAAATGGACAAATGTCAAATAAATGCAATTTACACCTCTGTCAAATTCAATTACGCTGCCTAAAATCCCTGCCACCCACGTTTCCCTGCGGACTGAACCCGAGCTGCAGTACACTTCATCTTCTCTCAAGTCAGGACAGAAATCTATTTCAACATGGCGTCTTAACAGTGTTATCAGCGGCCCTAGAGACAGAAGTGAGGTGACACATGGTCTCCAGGTACACACTGCTTCCTGGGCATGACGTGGCTATGGAGCCCTTCAGCAGAAAATGGGCTGCTGTTAATCTGCTGCAATCGTCCTGTTAGGAGAAGGTTGACTATAAGAAGAAGAGGAGACTACATTTGGCGAATCCTTTCTGTACTGTTTCATTTGCCGCCATGAAACCTGGTTCTGTAAATGTTCAGACTGCAAAGAACACATCCAGGATCTGGTGTGTCTGTGTGAATGGCTGAGACTGGGAAACCAAGTGACACGACACAACCTGCCGCATGTATATTTAATATGACATATCAGCCTTTTAAAAGCTTAGATAGCATGTATTAATTCTGCAAACCAGACAGGAAATGTCAGACTGATTCACGTTTGTTTCACCTGAGCTGAAGGTAATGGAGGAAGACTTTCACGGCTCTGAGGTTCATCAGAAACAGGCCTTTGTTCCTGCGTACTCTCTAATTTTGCCAGGATGACAGTTCAGCACTTAACATCGTTTATACATTTCAAAGGATTCTGCCAAGTATTGCAAGCTCAATTTTACCATTTATGACTCGAGGGATTTGAATTACATTATTATTTCTACAATACCATGGCCCAGTTTGCAAAGTAGGTCCTCTGTGAACTGATACCATGGAAGAGGAAACCTTCATATTTTTATAACTGCTGTAACATCTTCTCATTGCATTTCATCATTTATGTGATAGTGCAGACAAGAAACTTGTGTACAAAAAAACAGAAAGCTCCATATGAAATCATAATCAATCTTTGACAACAATCCTTGATACTCATACATTAATTTATAGTTATACACATGTATAATAAACCTAGTATGCAAAAGAAACCTCATTTAATAAAGAAATGAAAAATAATTCAAGATTTCAACCTATAGCAATGTAAATGTAAACTGTTAATTTTACAGTTTATTGCATTAATTTGGGGGATTAAAGTATCTTTACTTTAAATTTTAATGAATTTTCTTGTTATTTTTCTAACTAGGCCTCTGTGAGCTGTGAAATCATTTGATGTGGAGAATTATTTCTATTCTAATAAATGTGAAACAGCCCTCCTCTGTTACTAGATGAAATTTAAATTCTGTCTGAATCACAGGCTTTAACTAAAGCAGCACATCAGTGATATTCTTCATTGTATTTCTGCATGGTTGGACTGTGAATGTGATACCTTGGCCAGCAGATGGTTTGCTGTTTCCAGTTGTTCCTCCAGGTGCTTGTCTCTGCAAAGAAAGCAGAAAAAAAAAACATAATCATCATTTGGAAAAAGATGAAGAGAGAAGACCACATACGGGGATACTAAAAATTTCCCCACTAGAATTTGTTATTTGCTTTTTTCCACAAAACACTTATTTGCAATTTAATTTCAAGATATTCTGTGATAACAAAATATGAGCCAACACTTTATTGAATTGTAAATGATTTGTTCTGTTCCTGACAGAAAAGGACAGAGGAAGTCATTTCCACACTACATCCATTCACACCGAGCATGTCATTGCTGTGTGTGAAGGGAGCTGGGATGAGCTCTGTTGATCTATAAACCATGTTTCTGCAGCAGAGGCATGCTCACTCTGCCTTTTAACAGCTCCCAACTGTTTCCTCCTGACAGGCCGCTGCTGCTCTGCAACATCACCAGAGAAGCACTCACTTCTGAAAATAATGGCCTCCGAATGCAAAGACATCACAGTGTGCACGAGAAGGTTCACTGCAGTTGCATCGTTTACATTTTAAATGTGTTTGCTTGCTGAAATAATCATTCTGCATCAAACTGAGCTTTAGTCTGTGGATAATATTTTCCAATTATTCAGTTAGTGTCCTTTTTTTTAAGGTCAAAGTCCTTAAACAGACAATAGAGCATTATGGGTCTAATTTGATTCAAAGCACATTGAATTTTTACAGAATTATCTACCCATCAAAAAACAAACATCTCTTCTATTTTACTAGCTAAACCTGAATTATTAATCCTGCACTCTTGTTGAATTTAAAAAAAAAATAGTTTTGATGCATCTGTGCCAAGAGGGAACAGAGCAAAATAAAACTGGCAAACAAAATCCTACGCCTCTCTCATGTCCCCATGTGACATCACGAGAGCCGGTGAAAGAGACACTTGTTTGGTAGCGTGGCCATCTGTTTGTCTGTTTACACGCAGAACTCAAAGTGAGTCGATGCCGCTGGGATTCCTGCTGACTCTCATCTGCTTGATTGTGCTCTGGTATTCAGCGGGGCAGGAGATGTGCCACGCAGCGATGGCGCCATACATCACACCTCCACCCACAACACACGACACAAGCGTGCAGTCAGTGGCAGCCAGAGCGGACATGTGGGAGCAGAGCGACAATAATGTTTGAGTGATTGTTTCGGTGCAGTTGGAAGATGCAGTGCAATATTGAGAAATCAAGATAAATGCGCTCCGAGCTGAAATCAATATCTAACCACAGTTTGAACTTTCTGATGCTTGTTTTCACTGTTTTACTCTGTTTTTCATTTATAACTTTCTTATAAATTTCTTTACTTCTTTCTTTTTCCATCCTTTTTGTCTCTTCTGCTTTACCCTTTAGCTTTAACTAGCCCTCTTATACTGTAATGGATGGCAGATGGACCACAGCTGAGGGGCTGATGGGATATGAGAAGAGCTAATCCAAGTTCAAAGAATGAGACTTCTTCCATATTTGGTCACATTTGAGAGAAAAAAATGGAAAATATTCATAGACTTCTTAAGGGAGCTAAAAAATCTCCCTGATCACACTAAAAAGGAGGTGTGGGAGCTATTTGTGTCTGTGATGGGTGGCTGTGTTGTGAGATGGGTGGCTGTGATGTGAGATGGGTGGCTGTGTTGTGAGATGGGTGGCTGTGTTGTGAGATGGGTGGCTGTGTTGTGATAAAAGTATCCTGGGTGTGATTATTTTTGTCTCTAACTGTGACAAAAACTCCAGGTGAGCCTAAAATGGAGCATCTGGTCTGTATTCATCCAGATTGATAAAATACATAAACAGGTCTAACAGATTTGCTTCGGATTCATAAATAATTGTCATAATCATCACCTGATATTACAGATTTCAATGTACAATGAAAATATATTCAGTTGCATCAACTGATGATGTAAGAAACACTGTCTTGTTGGTGCTGTTTAATGTGTTTGTAAATCTAATCTGTTTTAATCTCTATGTTTTAGATTACAGGGTGGTCAGAGGTCAGAGGTCACTGACATGGCAGCAGCCTTGCAGCTGGCAGGGATTCAGTTATGTCACCCTGCTGCCCATGTTTACTTTTGTACAAGCTGTTGTACACAACTCTGCTTACTTTTTTTTCCAAAACAATGACAGCCGCTTGTTTGAAAAAATTACAATTATTGAATTAAAGAAAAACTGATTTGATGAAATGATAGTGAATTCATTGTCTGTTTGGGTGACTGTAGCAGTTTGACCAGGGCTCTGGTTGCCAGTCAAATGTCCTTCAGGACATGGTCCCTTTGCAAGGACTAAGTACAACAATGGACACAACACATGCAAAAATTCAAAGTCCTTCACAGTGTATTACTGTTGATGTTGTTTACCAAACCCATATTTTGACCATCAGTGACTGAATCTTCATCTAAATATTCTTCCGGATCCCAGAAAACAAACTAAGTAACTGACTGACGATCACTACGTCAGCAGGCAGGTGAAAATGAAACCTTGACGTTTTATGCATCTAGCAGATGAGCTTATTGTGGCCGTGCACTGCTGATGGCTGCAGGGAAGCACCAGCCTGCGAGCCGAGCCAAGCCGGGCCGAGCCGGGCCGGGCCGGGCCGAGCCGAGCTGTTACAAAGATTTTCTCAGTGTTGTTCCCTTCTCTTACCCGACACTGTGTGATCACATGACCTCTGCCTTGATTTAAACACTGGTGCTATGTGTCGTGTCTTGGAGAATGTTGGACAAAATTTTTTATTTGAATAATTATCACAGTGTTTCTAAATTATTTTTCTAGCTTGCATATGTCTTCTATTAGGGGGGAACAGAAGTAAAAAACAAAAACACTATAAGCACTGTAGAGCCATGTTTATACCCAATCTACCAGACAGTTGACAAAATGGGGGGCAGTTGTGACTGAAAAGCAACAATAATGTTACCATATTCTTACATATTTACTGAAGAAGAAGCTCCTCTGCTGCTTTTTTTTTGTTCCTTTTTCTCCCAACAGTACTTAGATCACCATCGTTACCCCGAACACCCTCCCCCACTCTCCTTTTTCTGCCTGGATACAGCTTTGCTCAAAAAGTCTGGTCCTGATGTGCGCTGGGATAACTCTCTGAGCATGAGCACATCACCGCACACTGTCTCCTTTCAGTTTCTTTCTCACTTATTTCAGCACATTCTCAACTGCTTCACATGCTTTACTGTGCAAAGTATAGATGGGAAAAAACAGCATGAAGGAGAACTTACATTAATATTCATACAAGGATTTTCACGAGTAATGAGTGAATTTCGCATGAGACATTTGTGATCTCTGATTTTGTTCGAGCTTGGTGCTGCTTGATTCCCATCACTTGCTTACTTCTTGCAGTTAAAAGGGCTGTTTTTGCTCTTTCAGCAGTTTTCTTAAAAACTGAGAGGGAATATTAAAAGTTAAAAGAGAAAACAGTAGCTGAGCAGGTGCAGCAGTGCTGATTTTTGCCTTTTTCAGTGTGTCCTAAAATAAAACACTGTAGAATATTACAGCTAAATCCTGATTCCTCGAGTGGAGCCTTGCACAGCCTCAGAGCCGAAGTCTGAGCAACAAACCGTCAGACGGAGAAGCTTCACCATGTGTGAAGGTGTTTCCTGGCAGGAAAGTTGTTTGTTTTTACGAGGCCACGGCAAACATTTACAGCTTCACACTCATACTTTTGCCAACTGATATGATGTTGTCTTCTCAAGGTGGGCGTGGTTCAGTCAGGCTAAGAGAACAGAGTCCCCCTGACATCACCAACAGGGGGCATGTTGTGGCTCTAACTTATGAAACTGAGTTTTATTTGACCCACCATCAAAAACTGTAAATTTTTTTTACACTGAGTGGTTACATCGAAGTGTGGTCAAAACACAGAGAAGCTGACAGAACTGTCCTGGTCAGAGAAAGTCCCAAAACAAGACAGCGACCCGGCAGAACAATGAGTTATTGACACATACAAACCCCTCCAGACAGGAAAGACAACAATGACTGAAGGAAGATTAGATTACAGTTTCATGTCTATTGTAGCATACAGGAAGAAGTACTATGTTAAAGGCTTGGTAGCCATAATTAATCTAACTCTTAAGCCATTCAATCCAGAGCTGACTTCATTGTATGAACCTCATCATTGACCTGATCAATAGTTGTAGCAGTGATGTGACTGCTTTCTTTGTGAATTAAAGGACCTACATCAGACTACAAATCTTAATACTGAGCTGAACAATATGATTCAATGTTCAATGTGGCTGAATGACAAAGCTCTCCAATCAGGACATTGACCATTAGCTTGAGAGTTGTACTCGGTAGTAGAGAGATGGTAGGTTTGTGTTTTGAAGTCATTTATCAAGAACTTGGTTGTTATTTCTACAGAATGTGACTATTCTTTAAAGATGCAGATTGTAGTAGAATACCTTCTCTAGTCTGATGCCTGCACATATTCAGCATAAATGAAGGAGCAGAAGTCTCTGTATGAGTAAGAAAAGGTCATAGGACTGGAGAATGATTCAGACTGATGCATGCACACATCAGCTGTCATTATAACGCAGCTGAACTCTGTCTAAAGCTGTCCTTTTTTCATTAACCTTCACACTTGTCAGCTGTGACCTTGACTTCACCCCATCCCTGTCTAATTTAAAGGATCACAGGACACAGACCACACAAGCTGGCAAAGGACACCAAGCTGAGAGGCCTGTTATCAGGATGATTAACACTGGCAAAGGAGCATGTGCCACAGGAGCTTCTGTGGTGTATAATTAGAAAGAGGAAAAAGAAAATAAGGAGAAGGAAAAGAAAGAAGAGACTTTACAGCAAAATCAACAGCAGCTAGAGGTAAGACATCTGAAGAATTTAAACTAAGTGATTACATAGAAGCATAAAAGAGTTGTGGCTGGTGTGAAAGATGAGATCTCACTGGGCCGAACCTCTCAGGCAGGTCAGAGATGACGGGAGACTCTTTATTTTACTTATAGGAGCAGCCAATTGAGACATATATAAATTCAAAGACTTTGGAAGAGACAGCAGGAGCCTGCTGGGTTAATACAGGGTCACAGATGTGTGATGTAATGACACAGCAGAACCACTTAAAGGAGCATTTATGTAAAAATGGCCACATCGCCTCGGCCTAAATCACTGTGTGTAACCATAACAGAGAGGATCTTACAGTCTTACAAAATCTTACAATGTCATCAGTGAGGTACAAGAAAAAAGCGACGGAGTGATAGTGAACATCTGTTGAACATCTGTGGTGTCACAACAAGTAAAGTCCACTTACCCCCATGTTACAGTCCAGTATTGAGCGGTGGGCAGCGACAGCACAGCCACATTTAACGTTGTCCCCAATAACCTCCACACTCTCATTTAGTCACTTGATGACTAACCTCCAGGTAAATTTCATTTATTATTCATTATCATCTCCTTGCATATTTTATGTCATAGAACAAACCATAAGAGTCTCTAACGCTTCTAATAATCAGCCCTGATCTCAGACATCTGACCAAAAGCCCATTCAAAAAACATTCAAGACAAAGAAACCTGAAGTGCAAAAATGTTTACTCATTTCAGAGTGATAGACTCATTCCAGCAGTCTCAAATAAAAAGGCAGTGTAAACTTAGTGATCTTGCTCAAGAATACTAAAGGGTGACACTCGGCCCAGTGCAAGACCTGTGTGTATATGTCCCTGTATCTGTTAGTTTTGGTTGTCACATACTTTGAGTTGAGAGACTAGAACCTTGAACTCCCAGTAATCCAGCTCTCCATCAACAAGGTTGTAAACATGATCTCATCTCATCCTATAGTAAATAAAATCCATCACAAAATACAGACCACAACTGTGTGAGTTTTAATACACCACCTGCTTTTTCTAAACAAGGCACTAACAAGAGAGGTAAACTAAATCAATTAGCTGAAAGGTTCATTGCACTGAGAGGAACTACAGAGTGATGACTGTCTGTGACACAGCACTACACCCACTTTTTCACTTACAAGCAGGCTTGGATCTTTACACATGATGTTTAAAGCCACTTTAAAATACTGCAGCTACTGTGTGAAGACATGTACAGTCTTGTGCAGTCATGTTGTATGAGTCTAATGGTCTTGTAAATTGTCACAACAGGGTAATTCCTAAGATGTATATCTTGTTTGGAATATTTCCCCTAAGTTGAGCTTACTGAGCATATCCAGGCTACAGTATTATCTGAACTGAATGTAATATACATCATAGGCTTACGATGTGTTCTTCATTTCAGGGCAGCCAAACAGCACAGTTCTCATTAGGAAGCAGGAGATCATGAGTCTCACATGCCTTCAGTGGCAGTAATGTGGCAGACTGAACTGACTGAAGCTAACACAGTGCTGATGGCTTGTGTCTGAGCCGAGCCTGTGTACAGCTTGTGCAGAGATGCTGTGCTGCCACAGTCCCCGAGGAACAACAGTGTTTGCATGCTCCCAGTCCCATATGCTGGAGACAGAGAGGCAGAGCTTGACAAATGGATGGCGATGATGATAATTACATTGCTAATGATGATGTCCTTCTGCGCTATGTATATGCCACATATGGCCCTGGTCTGCTTTGGCTGACTAACAATGTTCAAAACTTAATAAACAATACAGATTATTATGATATTCTTCCTAGAGCGACTTGGTCAGAATGTTTTAATTAGAAATTTTGTCTCATGGCCGCTCACAACACGCACCACACTCACATACATGACATGCAGCGCCTGTCATACACAGCTTCAAATGTCCAATTCATCAAAATCAACCCTTTCATCTCATTTTAGAATGATTCTTCTTGAAAAGCACGATATGTTATTGTCTACCATCATAATCTAAATGGATCAATTCGAATTATCTATGTAAAAAAGTGTCAAAGATGCAATTTAACAGATTGATGCATTTAGACCACAGATTAGTGACTATGTTTTCGACTAAAACAGGTCAAAAACAGAACAGTACCTCCAGTCTCAGGACCTTAAAATAACTTTCAGCAAAATGTTAAAGTTAGCTGATATGGAGGATGTGTTTTAGGGACTGCTAGAATTATACGCAGCTGTCAGTCTGTAGCAGATAGCTTTTTAGTATAATCAAAAACTCAAATTTCTATCTACAGAATAAGGATGTGTTACATTTGTGCAATTTGTTAGGATAAGTGGTAAATGGACTGTATTTTATGTAACATTTCATACAGACTCGTCTTTTCCATTGTGCCCTGAAAACACTACACCAATTGCAAGGAAATCTATATATGTTACTGACTCGCTCATTAGAAACTGATGTATTTTTTTCTCATTTATTAAATTTTGGAAACACTACACTGGCATGAAAGGTTGCAGTGGACATGGAGGCAATTGGTAAAATAAATAAATTACCTTCACAGTGTGTGTGTGTGTGGGGGGGCTATTTTTAGTTCTGATGGCAGCTTGGGCTCCCCAGAGAGACTCCATGCTGCACTCAGGATCTATTAACAATTTAACAAGGAGACAGCAGAACTAGGTCACAGACAGCACCATTACAACTCCTTAGCAGCTTCTCCACCACAAGACTGGAAACAGCCATGACAGCATGGAAGAGTGACACTGCCGAGGGATGATCGGCTCAACACGCCACAGGATCGTGTTTATGGACTACACACAATGCGTTCAGCTTAGTTAATGATGACTTCCTGTGACAAACACCTTGGTTGATTTAAAACAAGTTATAAAAAAACAGCAAGTGACCCGTCTTTCTTCGATAATGTTACACACAGTAAAAGACATGTTGTCGATAAAGTTTTTACACCAAAGATATAAACAAATTTAAATAGAGCGCCATCGTTGTTTTAAAAAAGCCTTGAACAAGACAAAGATTGTGTACTGATGAACTGATGAATTTTGCATCATAACGATAAAAACACTTGTCAGTGAGGTCTGTAGATTATTCAGAATATAAAGAGACACTGTTTCTGAAAATTGATTTCTTTGTTGATTTTTTAAAACATCTTTGTTTAAAGTTCACCTCAGTTGTGTTAGTGTTGAAGGCAGGAACCTGAGAGGTAAATAAGAAGCAAATAAACCCAAAACTAGCTGCATGGCTACATACCTCCAGGAATGAGTAAGATCCGTTGCTCTTGTTTATGTAATTTGCGTAAATCTCAACAGATCTGCTGCACCCAGTGGAAACTGTGTTACCTACCTAAATGTACAACAGCATCATTTCAATATGAAAAGGTACAGTTTGCCTTCCAGCTAGAGTTATTCAAGTAAAACTAATAGCATGGCAGCATTGTTTTCCCAAAGAACATTAGCATGCATCAGGCGGAGCTGGGCCACCCAGCAGCACGCACTGAACTGTACAGAATATTCTTTCATTTAAAAAAGCTATTGTAGACACTTTGAATGCATAATTAAAAGAGGGGATAGACGACGTTTTCTGCTCTGCTGCACAAAATAACAATACTCTTTCTGCAGGGATCTATAGGGATCGGATCAGGCTTATGTTCTGCTCCGTCCTGTTCTCCAGGTTCAAAACACCCTGTGGATTTTAGAAAACACCCCACAGCTTCTGTTTGTACCTGCAAACAGATGGAGGTCAGCACTACGAGAGACTGAGTGGTATAGTAAACCATTTAAGTGACGAAAACAAAACAGATGTCAAACACCGTCAGCAGTTAATGACGGGGGTGTAAGAATACCAAGCATCACGCAGGGTTTCTGCTCTTATTAGCTGGCTCACTTGAGTGTGACTTAAATGTGGCGTGTGAGATGCCAGAAGATGTTTTTCTCTTTTTTTCCCTTTTTTTTGGACAATTCCCAATGATAGGTTTTATTTACAAAGCTTGTTTAATCCTTGTTCACTGTGTGCTAAAGTACATCAGGAAACTAAATAAATTACAAGGACAAACATTTTATTTTAAAACATACATTTACACGTTTTTCTTGCCTTCCTGTAGTTTGAATCTATATAAAATAGAAAAAGTGAATCAAGTGGTGGTCTGAAGTGTATTAACTATATAAGGCAACACATGAATGCTAACAGTTCTCCAGTGGTGAGATAATATGCAGTTCCCCTGATAAATGATGTGTGACATATGAAGATCCTCAGGGAGGCCGATCTGTGAGCTGGGAGCAAAAGCTGATAATGCCACCACAGCACTGATCCCATCTTGACAGTTTGAGTGTAATCTTCTCCATTTTCTCTTGTGTTGACCATTCACCCCTAACTCACTGATGCTTGTCATTTTCTCTCTGCAAAGCCTCTGGCAGAAGCCAGGATTACCCCAGAGACCAGGTTACAGTGAGCGAAGGCACCCCCAAAGTCTGCTGACAGTTTAGGTGGATTACAGATAACTTAAAGGAAATCTGTTCATTGTTTAAAGCAGGATTTGGGTCATGCCCCAAAACAAATTACAAAAAAGACTAAAATGTGTTCATATTTCAAGCCAATAAGTCAGACCAAAAAAAAAAAATTACATTAAATCAACAGGCATGAGTGATAACCGAACACTTCCTGCAGCGATGCAGAGGAATTTTCTCTCTAATCACCACCTCGGTCCAGATCTCAATCACTTTATCAGGCTGAAGTCAGCAAAACAGAGTTAAAAGGAAATCCATTCCTAACCACTTTTCCCCTAACTCAGCTTGTTGTCCATTTCATATTGATCAGCAACTTTTAACACTCTTATCTCATTAATTTAATAAAAAGCGCTTTGGTCCACTTTGGATGATGAAACAAATGGCTTTTCCAAGTAACCATAGCTTCCACTCTCACTGTAATTAAGGTATGAGGTGGCTGAACAGCATGAGGCCGCTCAAACGCTGATGCACTGATTGAAGGACGGCTCGTCGGTGAACAGCATCTCCTCTTTAATACTGCCTATGGCAATCTGTCATAATTACATTTTCAAACTGATTTTATACAATCACTAAGAAATTGCTATTAAATTATTAGTGTGCTGTACAGCCCCCACCAGCATACAGACATACAGAATGATTCACCACTATTCCAAAGGCCTTTAGATCCAGGTTCAGTCAAAAACTACAAAATCTAATGTCAAGCAGCACTTAAGCACAGTGTACTATAATTAACCAGCCACTGAATTACAGAGATATTACATGAAAATCATATTTCCACTTCTGTTCAGAGTGTTGTTTGCATCAGCTCTCAGCTGCTGGGGTCGTCCACTAAAAGCTTTCAAGTGTTACAGAATCTGGAACAAATTACCGTCCAATCACTGTCAATTATAATAATGGAATGGGAAATTTTTTCTACAATTTCAGTAATCTAAAAAAATGAAGGTGTAGAACTATTTTACTACAACATGAGTCTTACTAAGGTAGTTTTCTAGATCAGTTATGATCGTACATGATGTGTCACAAATCATTGATTTCATCAAGAAGACCAATTCAAGACAGTTAACTGAGATATTTATTCCAGCTGTTTTAATGACTGCCTTTTTTATTCTATTCACATTAATGATGATCATTTATGATAAATTCAAGGGTCAATATTTTGTAAAAGCACAAATGGTCATTTTAAAAAAAATATAATGTTTCAATATTTACATCCAGGCGATTGGTCAAACATATGTGATAGTTGATTTTGTCCATATCATTCAGACTTATCTGCATATCTTTAATGGGCAAGGAAACCCTGTCTTGATATTTCATTTGGTTGGTTTTAATAAATGTGCTTCAGACATCTCTCCCGTGGCTCTGACTGACAGCTCCCACAACAGAAAATAGCAAGATATACATCATATATATCACAGTTTAAGATTTTTGATACAGTCAAACAAACCTAACTCACCAGGATAAAGCAGAAAAGGACACAATAGTGCATCAGAAAATGGCTCCTCACTCATACAGGACTGTATTACTCACGTTTCCAACGTAACTACAAATATGTAATTAGTGTAATATAAAATTAAAGGTTTTTAAGAGAAACACAAACTAACTTAAGTGGTATTATGTGCTCAAAAAACAATTAAAAAATAAATGACATAGGAAATGACTTCAATCAAATTCGTCAACACAGCAGGTATGAGGAAGTCTACGTGACTGTGAGTCAAAAGCCTTCATAAAGTGTTGTGTTTGAAAATATATTTTACAGAATGAAAATTGAAAACTGAACCAAGTGAATGTACTCCAGAGCCTGAAACTTCAGCTATAATAACTCTGTCAAGTTGTAATGAACTGGAATCATGCATCAGTATTCGACTTATTTTCAATATTCTCAGTCGGGTGTTGAAAGAGAGGGTTAGTGTGAAAAGACTTCCAACTTATCGTCAGTCAAAAGACAAACTTTACCAAACATGCCATCTACAGAAGAGTCTGGAGCCCCTCCAGTGGCCCCCGCAGGCTGCTGCTCACACTCCATGTGACCAAAATGATGTGATTCAGACTGACCCACAGTGACTTCACAGCCCACAGCTCCCACTGATACACACCAAACCTTCATGAGCAGATGATTAAAAATCGAACTGAGCTTCAGAAATCCAAACTGTTATTAAAAGCAGACTCGGGAAGTTATCAAGTCAGTTAACATTTTGGTGTTGAACCATGAGAGTTACATGTGTTGACAACTACCAATCATTCCATGTAGCACAGAGCTTAATTTTTCATTTATAGGCTTCCCTTCCCAGCAAACACTGGTTGGTGACCTCATTTCCCTGGCCAACAACTCTTATTTGGATGCTCAGATGGTTCACATTTTCCATAAAGGTACATATCAAACAGTCCTTTACAAACCAGGACCTATTAACCATTTTTTCACTGGTACTCTGTCACAGACATGGGAGTCATTAATCAATGACCTATTTACAATAGTTAATACCTAGATGTTTTTTTGGGGACACTTTGATATTTACCGAACAGGGTATTTGAGTGCAGGAAAGAGCTGCATGGCAGACAACAGTCATATTTTTATTTAACCGACACCTTGTATGCATAGTTAGCACCTTTGCCCCCTGAGCCACCAGGGTGCTGTGTGGGTGAATCTCCCGGTGTGAAACTAACAGATTTGCAAGTACATACATGTACAGAGGAAATTATTATTTTTACTGAAGATCTGAGAAGTGAAACTAAAATATCCTGGCAACTGCACACAGTTGACTGAAGCCTTTCCAGCAAGTTTCATCTAATTAAAGTTTCGTTGAACAACCTGAGGCCAGATCATCAAGCAAGCCAAACTAACAGCGACTAATGACGCTAAAGACAGAGTGTTACACTTACACATTCACACAAGAGACGGACTCATTTTCTACAATAAAACTCAAGTCAACACATTGTCTCAAGTTGAGGCTTCCTGAAATAAATTATTTGTCACAAGAGCGCAGTAACATGAAATAAATAATGATCATAAGTTACTGCAAAACACAACCAGCATAAATATAACATGAGTAGATTTTTAGGAAATAACCACATTATAAGGGTCATTTAAGATTTATGTGAAATGCGTTGAAATGACTTAAATGTAGACTGTTGCCATGCTGGAACTGAGCGCACGTCTCCGAAACGCTCATTAATGTCTCGATGGTGTCATGCTTCGCTCGATACTGCGGCCTGGAAGTGCAGGATTGTTTATCACTATGGTGACCAACCACACATTCAGGCTACTTTCACCGCAGGAACCTCATCTGATGTTTAGTAACACAGCTTAACATGAATCAGCTACAGCAGCAGAGACATGCTTATGACCTATTTTTTGCCCAGTTCTGCTTGCACAATAATACAATAGTACAATTAAAAGAATAAAATAATTTGAATCATCCTGATCCAAGCAACTATGGTGTTATCTAATGTGTTTGATTTGTAATATTTGATCAAACATGCCAACACACTTGGATTAAGTGGATTGTTGTAATCCAGTAAAACATGGCTGTAGGGATTTTATAGAAGTGATTATTAATAATACACTGCCTGTACCAGCCTGAGATGATATCATCAGTGTTCAAGAGCCCCTAGAGAGAAACGCTGCTCTATATTTATATGACAAACTGAATTATTCCTCTGCCTTTGAAGGCAGACAGTGAGTGGTAATTAAGCAAGGTTTCTCTCTGTTGTCTTGAAAACAGTTTGAACAGAATAGGTTACATGGTAAAGATTCCAAAGAAATTTAAATCTTGTTTCCTTATAATTAGAATAACATTTTTCAAGATCAGCACTGAGGTCCCCTGAAAACTCTGGGAGCTTGAACAGAGGGAAGGTAAGAGCGATGGAGTGCAGAGTTAGGTGGAGGCAGCTAGAGGCTTTTATTTGTCTTAGCCTCGGTGCTTTGTGGGCATATGAATCCATCACTGACATGAGATGCAACTGAATTTCCTGAGTTTTTCCTGTGTGCAATGTCTTATTTATAAGGTGGTGACTTCACTCTCTGAGCGTTACACACGAGGATAGAGGAGAAGTCAACAACATGAGTGTTTCGTGCGTATGACCGTGTAGAAAAAGACATCACAAGTCTGCTATAAAAGATTTACCAGGATAGAAGTGGCAGCTGGTGTTCACAGCAGTGCACATGCAACGGGAGCACTGATGAAGGCGAAATGCTCTGCTCTAAAATATGAGGTGTGATTGATAAGTGCATGGCCTCAGGTAGCAGGAGTTCTTTTGTTGCATTTACCTGCAGTTCAGCTCTTTGTGTTATTATGAGGAAAATTTGAAATTATCTTTTTTTTTGCATCCCCGCTTTAGGTAATTGAAAACTGCCATTCAGCACTGTGTGAATAAATGGAGGTCAGTCTTTGTGCAGTTATCTCTCTCTGCCACATTTGGATTCAGCTACACTTCTTCAAAATGCAATAAGAAGGGCCACCCTCCTCTTCATGTCCTCAGCGACCTCTTTGGGTGAGCCTTTAAGACAGAGGCAGTGGATGACTGCACAAAAGGCCAATATTTTCCATTTTCTTAGACAAAGCTGATTTGCACTTTTCAATCAACTGCAACAGCAAAAGCACAACAGTTATTAAAGTCCTAACTTTCCGCATAATCCCTAAAAGAATTGAACAGCACACCCGCACAACCAGAGCTGTCCTTCCTTAGGCAACTAACTTATCAGTTCACTCTTATAATTATTAGAACGGTTTATTTTATTTCATCAAACTACTAAGACTGGATAACATCCACCACACAGCTACATGTGTACAGAGAGATGCAGAGTATCAGCAGACTTACTGTGTGTATTATCTGCCTTTGGTCAGTGCAGTTCTTTGGGATGAACAAACTCTTGATAAGGTCTCACCGGAGCCGGTGCTCCCCGGTGCTCGCTGTGAGAATGTTTTATTTCTCTGGGTTAGCAGCAAACAATGAATAATTCAGTGACTGGAGGATGTGCTCGTTGCCAGTGAGCCGTCTTCCAGAGAAGATTCTTCCAGGGGTTCCCTCTCATCTGCACTCTAACATTATCAGAGACACATCACCTCTCTGAAGTCCTCCTACAAGTTGCAATGCCTCGGCCTCAGTGAATGATGCACAGATGAACTCTGTAGGTCAATACAGCTTCTGCTTCATCCAGCATGAGTTCATGCAGGACTGAGCTTGAGTTTAAAATGTCAGTGTTAAGCCACTGTGAGCCATGTTTACCAGCAGAGATGCATTCAACAGTTTCATGAAGTGCAATGCATTTGACAGTTAGTTTACCACTCAGATCATTTGAACCCTCCTTTGAAAAACCTAACATTTTTTTAATGTTGGCCAATCAGCACCGCAGCTGCACATCAGTCACATCGCAGCCATGGCACACAATAATGATGACTGACTTGTGCACAGCGTGTTAACTGTCAGGTTTGATTGTGTGTTCCAATGTCCAAGAAAGAAAACAGTATCAAAGTATTATTATGATCCAAAAAAATCACTTAATTAAAGGCTATTTAAAGGCAAATCTGTTACTTAAGGGCAACCACGAATAATTGTTCACTCCAGTCGTTTGGTCATGTCACATTAGAGAATATAAACACGCATGAAAAAAATCAAGGCTATGAAAAGTTTAGGTTATCGGACATCGAGCGACGATAAGAAGCCAGTTCAGCCAATATTTTCTTTGTGCGCCGTGAATGTTTTCTTTTCTAGCAAAGGTTTGTTAACTTTAAAGCAGGTGTTACAATATCAGAGTATCTGTTTAAAGCAGTTGCCGTGATTCTGAAGCGGAAAGATGGTTTGCAGCGTCTTAAAAGGCGCCTACCTCACTCATGGCTGCGCTCCGTGTGCCTCTGTGTGGATCCGCTGCTGTGAGATGCGCCGGCCGGCTGGAAGGCTACAGTCCTCTGCGAGACGCCCCGCTCACACGCGCGCTGCTTTTATAGCAGGAGCAGCCTCGCTCTCCTCAGCGCATTTCCATGAAACCAATAGGCTTTGTGGCTTTACTCGTCTCTAGCTCTACACTGTGAACCGGCCTTCATATTTTCAATCATCCGACACGTGTTTGGCTTCCTTTCAGCTGTTGTCAGGTGGACACACACAGGGGCTGATGAAAACTCAAGCAAAATAATGAAATACCCCCCCCCCCGCCGAATATTAGAGACGTTAAAATGAACTGAGTGCTGGATAAGAAATGTTCTCTGAACAATCTGCACACATTAAACACTCTTGGAGCTCCTCCACAGCCTGAGGTTCTCTCTTTTTGGAGACGTCTTCTCATATATGTGCAGCAGAAAATGATGGATAGGGTCTCGTCCTGTTTTTTTGGACATTCCTGCACTAATGTATTCGTTCTCACTTGGTATCTTTGGATATTTTAGAGCTGTGAATCACATTGGATTGGTTTTGATTTTTGGACAATGAACAACAGAAAATTGATCTGAATTTAAGTATCTATATGATAAATGGTCCCAGGTGCAGCAAACTGTCAAGAGAATCTATATAATGAGCTGAATGGAGGTCGTCTGTGTGTAAAGTGACTGAATATTTTAAAGCGCAAGGAACAAAGCAAAACTCTGTATGAGAGTGATTTAGTTTTGTAAAAATCTGAAGCACATCCTTTTATCAAGAACACAAACACATACAAAAAATCTATAACCGAGTTACTTTTTTTAAGACTCAACATCACTATGTGTGCTGTTTGGTTTTTACCTCATTACAGAGCAACAAAAATGCAGCCAAAGCTGGCAATGCATTATTTACAAGGAGCGCTGAAACAACATCTGTCATAGCTGAGAAAGAAAGTGTTGAGGCACAAATGATGCAATAATGACATTAATTTAAGGTAATTTAAGGTAATTTATGGGCATCTGTACAATATAACAAAGGTTCTGTCTGTCACTGGAACAGAGCTTCTGCACTGACTGAACTAAACGCATCTGCAGCTGCACTTATTGCCACTTAAAGGTAGGACTTTAATTGATTTAAGGTTCTAAATTAATAGACATGACTTATTTGCACACACAAACCATCAAAACACACTTGTGTGGCTGATGATGCAGCATCCTGAAGCAGATCCAGAGTCTGTCTAGCCCGTGTTTACCAAAACCAATGCAGTTCCCTCTGAATGCGTTATTGATTCTGTGAAGGACATCCATATCCTCCCACACATGTGCATGTGTGTGTTTGAGAACAGTCGTTAATCATTTATCACTGATCATTAATCAGGCTGGGTCTGGCATCCTCTAAATCTCTCACATTTTAATCAGAGCGCTCAGCTTTGGAGATCCAACAGAAAAGGATCCACCTTTGGGGATGAATCGATCGCCTGTCACTCTGAGCATTGATTCATTAGAACTGCCCACAGACACAGGATCTAATCAGCTGCTTTAGTTATGCTTAAGTCTTGAGCGGCAACAGAGTGCTTCAGGAGTTCACAGCAGAATTTAATAAACAAGAGACACCTTTTTATCAGTTTTTCACGTGATCCATGTTAAACAGACAATCCTCACTTTATTCTCTTATCAACATTCAGTCGGGAAACTGTGGCACTGCAGTACAGCAACGTGTGGAGGAAATCCAGGAAAAAGCAGTCAAAGAATATTCAGTTTCTACTGCAAAAGAGTGTTGCATGTTTTTGATTTAAAAAGACTGATGTCTTGTTTTCTTGTAGAAGTGCATTTTTCTATTTACAGCTGCTCAGAGTGTTTTTGTGGAATGCTTCAAAGCAGAAAAAACAGGCTCCAGGATCACTGGATGGGACACACACTTTGGAGTTTACACTGCCTTTAACTGATTTTTGTTTTGTTGCATTGCAGTCGATGTCTGCATACAGGAATAAACTGTTTCATTAATCATTGAACTGCAGGGTTGCAGAGGGATAAAGAGAGTATACATCTGTTGTTTCATTCTATTTATCACTAAAGTGTGTTAACAGGGTATTTAAAGGCACTACCTTTTTAATAATAGTGAATCAACTGATTGTGAATTGTGTAAAAAGTCAGTGAGACAACAGGGAATCACCACCTGACTCTTTTAAGCGTCTTTTTGCTTTTCACAGTCTCACCACTCTCATAACACAATATCTAACCACAGCAGGCTGTTGTTTTTTAGTTAAAGACCCATACAACCCACTGCTGACTATCAAGCAACATACAGCAGACAGGAAAAACAAACAACTACCTTGTGAATATAGAAGCAGTGAAGCTTTTAGATTTAACGATCTGGAAATTAAACTGAACTTGGAGATTGTTTATTGTCTCAATAGCTACTAAATATTAAGATATGTCTGTCAGGAGTAAGTGAAGGAAAAATACAGAGCTATAAGGAAGGTGTTGCAGTTGGTATATCAGGGTGCTAAAAACATGACTCCAGTTAAACACTAATGTTGCGCTGTGTCTGTACGATGTGAAAATCGGTGAATGTATGCTAAGGAGTCTGCCATATCGTCAATATGAATGCATTCCATGCAGTCCATTAAAGGTGCATAAGACAACCTTGGTTAGCACACCATGAATTATGCAGAAAACATTATTAAAGAATAGAACATTGTCTGCACCATTTGTGTACTTTTAAAAGTCTTGCTACTGTGCAAGTTTAGAGAAGAAGATTGTGTTATGTTGAGTTTATTTATTTATATTCAAACTAGTAAAAACTGAAAATATGTCACTGCTATGTCAATGGAATTCCTTGTTGCAGGTTTACAGTTTTGGAAGTGGTGATCCTGTGATGCATTGACAATAATGAGGCTGATATCAGGTCTCTTCAATGCAGTTTTTGTCAAGCTGTGGGATGGGCCTCACTGGTGGGGTGTGGAGCCACTGCAGGTGGACACCAAGCTCAGCCAGTATGATTTATGTGAAATTAAACAAATATTAGTTTTAAGATGCCATTGTGCAAACCTCAGTTTCACTTATAATGCAACGAGATAATGCAATGAGATAATGCAACCCTTTAAGTTGATCCAGTTGTCGTTGTTTTATAAAAGTAACAAATGTATGTGGTGGGGGTGTGATCTTTTCCAGCCTCTGAGGGGGACCTGCCAAAAAATAGTGTAAGAACCACTGCTTTAATTCTTCTTTTGTATGAGATGGACTGATGATATTAACTCTAAATTATGAGTAAATGTGTCCACTGTTACAAAAATGTAACTGACTAATCCAAGGTATGACAAAATGCTTCAGATTAAGGGGTTTGTTGAGCTGCATTGTAAAACTAACTATGATCAAGAAAGACAACTTCTCTGAAAACAGAATTCACTCTACAGTACGAAATCAGTCTTATAATAAAACTGAATTGCTGTTTTCATGTAAGTGAAAAAAATTCTGAGGTGTGAGCAGTGATTCAGAGCTCTGAAACCAGGCTGACATTTATTCCTGCTGCATTATGAACACAATTATGACAAACACACCTGCAAGTCTGTGTGCACACAGGCTCATTATTGCTGGCAAGAATCAAAGGCAATCAGCTGAGACACATTTTCATTTGCAGCTCGTTGATTGACGCAGTCATTAAAAGAGCCGCAATAGATAAGAATACAAAATAATGATGTAAACAAGGAGTTCCTGCAAGGCTGACAGGGATCTACTGTAATGACTCAGGGCTCCAGCTTCTAGACAGGCCACCAAAGAACATTACTCACTGCTGCCTTTTTTTTGAATAAGTAAGGTCTCATTAATTGAGTATACTTTGCACCTGCATTCATTATCACATTAAATTTGAGGCATTAGTGCAGTTATAGTGGCAACAACAAACCGTAACTGTGAAGACTCTGCACTGCCTCTATTAGCAGGAAAATGTGTCACAACACAGAGAGAGATTACAAGAGGAAGGTGCTGGTCTGTTCATTTATTTGAATCATCGGCATAATTACTATCTTTGTTTGGACCAGTGTGGGCAGAACAACAGGAACGGGACCCAAAAGAAGCAGAGATGGTGGGAATCAATGATTTACATAGTTCAAGGGTTGCAGTGTCACAAGGCAAGCAGGTACAGGTGACAGGTAACAGGCTGAAGAGCGATGGTATCAAACAACAGGACAACACTGAGTAATTGGCACAGGAACAATGGATCTGGGCTGGTTCATGTATGGGGGGCTGCAGCAGTAAGGGGCTTGCAGAGGAGGAGATATGCTGTGTTAATGTTGCCCTAGAGGCAGAGCCTGAAGGACACGAGTCGTGGTTTGGGAAACTAACAAAACACTGCATCTGTCACAAGAGGGTCAAAGCAAAAATAGGCCCTTTGGTTTCTACAAGATAGCCATGGGAATGAAACTCCCTACAGCCACCCACCGACTCTATCAAGGTGATAGATGAATGAAAGAACTGGACCAAAAGCAAAATAAAAAGTGGGAGTCATTGGATAAGGGAGGGACAAAATAAGTGGGAACACATGCTTGATACAGATTTTCACTCAAAACACAGAGAGCCAACTGGAGGTGTGGACTCTCTGGAGACCTACAACCAACTAAGGAGAGAAACCTTTACCTCCTTACAAATATGAACCCCCATCCAGGCCTAGTGCCATCAGCTGGGGTAGAACATCACAGGTGAACCCAATAACTTCTGAGGAGCGAGGAAACCTGAGACCTAGATTGGTGAACTCTGTCCATTACAGCTTGATACATGAAGAACAACACTGAAAGGGGACAGCAAGAGCTAAAAATGGACACTGAGGCAGAACTAGCAGATACACTTCTTGAAGTGTACAGTGAACAGATCTGATATAATCTTGTCAAATTTGCATCAGGAAGCTGAGGGTTTTACAGGGAATATGTTTCTCATATTGTGAGTGCTAGAAGTAAAATAAGTTGGAATGCATCCAATGGCCCAGCAGCTGATGAACATATTGGCTTTTAAAGGATCAAATCTGCAAACTCTTTCTGAACTCTAAACCTTCTCTGTCTCCATCTCCTGAGGACATATCGACAATCTGACAAAGTGAGCACTCAGCTGTGTTCTCTCTCTGCACGTTAAGTTACAGGGTTATCTATTACCACATGCATGGGAGGTCACTCTCTCACACTCTCTCTCTCTCTCTCTCTCTCTCTCTCTCTCTCTCTCTCTCTCTCTCACTGCTTCTGCCTCAGTCACCCACTTTCTCTCTGACTTTTGAAATATTGCTGAGGCATTTATAGATAATAGCTGCTACCTTGAGACCATCTATTTTTGGTATTGTTTCTCTGAGGAAGCATCTTTAAACACTTTTTTATGACAGTTTTGATTAGTGCTTCGCGTGAGCCAGAGTCTAAATCAGTTCCATTTGCATTGCTAATGTAAGTCAGCGCAACTTCACTGGCTGTAAATTCCACCTCGAAAAAAGAAATCAAATGAAAAAAGTATTGCTGATGGGTTGAGACTTACCCACACAGAAAACAACAATGTGTCATGTTCCTATTCTTCCTAAATCCCTGCTGCAGTCAATTCTGATTACATAACAAACATATCCTTCAAACTGCTGCTGGAATTATGTACAGCATGCAGTGTTTTTCAACTATCTGAAAAACACTGCATGCTGTATTTTACAAATCCTGCCCTGAAACTCATGAGTCAAATCCTTGAGCAGCACAAGAAAGTATAAACATCTCTACTGCAACTTTAATCAACCAACTTTCATTTGTGTTCCATATTTCCATTGAGAAATTGAAATATAAAATGCAGTATAGAGTGATTTATTACAGAAATACTACAAAATAAAGATCCAATCAGTTCTAAA
>JAQNCA010000006.1:3078625-3106896 GCA_029783725.1 Acanthurus tractus
CTATGTAGACTTTGTTTTCTTTAACTATGTTACCCGTCTTACTCTATGGATCACATTCTGTCCAGCACTTTGACACAAAGGATGGATTGCCATGTCTCAAGTGCTTCCCTATGGTTCACATCTTTGGTTGTGGGTGGGCTGTCTCAACACCAGGTGGATGGATTGCCTTGACATGATCCAGTCAGGATGAATTGTAATAGTTTTGATTATTTTCTACATCAGTTCAAAATGTAAAATTAATTTAATGTGCAATACTTTGGTTTACGACAACAGAATGCACAACTAATGACACCAGTTTCAGCTGCACTAGGTAACGTGATTAACACTTCAATAGTAAAGCATCAGTAACGATTATCACATAGAGCATGTGGTCATGTGGTCATGTTTCCATGTTGTTAGTACCTTTACGCTTAAAGCATGGCTGTGTCTATGTACAGCCCTAAAAAGCAGTGGACTTGATCTTACTGATATTACTGCTGGCTGGAATTCATTCAACATTTGGGTTTTTCTTGGAAGAGCACAGGAACAGAGAGGCTGAGAGGAGCCCTTGTGGCAGACACACTGAGAGAAAAAGTTGTGATCATCTCACCGACAGTCAAGAAGACAGAGCTGGATTTGGGGTTTGTTAATGCTAGCACTGTAGCCTGACACTCCACTGTGGTGCTCCTGACTGCCTGGAAATTCAGGACACTCGTGGAGTTAAAGTAATCCCCATCGTTTATGCTGGTGGTGTTGTATAGGCTGCTGTTCACAGCTTCACCATTGAGGGTCCAGCTAATAGTAGGTGTGGGGAACCAGGCAGATGTTTCACAATGGAACTCCACTTGCTCGTCCTGCGCTACTGTCACATTTCCTTCTCTGATGTTGATGCTTCCGCTTTCTGAGATATAAAGACAGAAACAGAGGAGAGATTAAGTCAGGAATTTTTGACTAGCAGTTTGAACAATCAGTCTGTGGATATATGGGCATCTATATGTTTTTATATACATTATATTTTATTGTATTGTAATTCTAGCAGGTCATGTGTGTGCAAAAGCCTTATTTAGCTTATTTCTCTTTACCATAGTGCTCAGTGTCTTCCAAAAAGTATTAATAATACATGATTGGACCACACTGAACCTACATGCATATAGCTAGGTGTTAGGAATCATCTGGTGGCCAAATATTAAAGCATAATGAAAGCAACTGGTGCCAACACTGAGAGTGAGATTTTACTTTTCTTCTTGAACTAACATGAGACTTCATGACATGTACAGTGACTTAAAACAGTTTCTTACCTGGTGAAAAAAACAATAAAATTCTTTAGCTACACTCAAAAAAAATATGCTTTTTAGGTTTTATGAATCTGTGTAAACGTAGGCTTGTTGAAAGTTTCTATTATTGCTTTTTTCTTTCTACTCACTTTTCTATACACCAGGTAAAGTATGCTGGAGTGGACTAATGGGTCACTTTCACTGTCAGGTTTTCATGACATCAGATGAACCAATGAGACAATCTCAAAGAAACTGGATGTAAACTGTATTTTACATAAAACTCTACTTGGTTTTGGTTGTTTTATCATTCCTGCTGCCCAACAAACTGCTCTCTATGTTTTTACATATTCCGTAAATAAAGTTAAAACAAAAGTTAAAACAAAAACAACATGTAAGTTAACTTTATGTACTGATGCGTGTACATCAATTCCACAAGTGAAAAGTGTTAAAAGTTTCCTAAAAGTTTCTATCCTTCCTTGCCAGAACTTAATGGCCTATTCCTTATAACGAGGCAAACTATGTGTAAGTCTTGAAGCCAAGAGTTGTGTTATGGCTTCAGTTGCCAACATTGTGGAAAACTAAAAGACATCGTGCCAGCAGCCCCATGCCAGCGGGACGCAGATCAAGTGAGGTTTCTGGGTGTCACTCAAATTTGGGAGTAAGATACTTTATTTCCACTGTATGTGTTTGTATGCACTACTTTTTGCTTTCTTATGCATTAATTTCCAAGTCCTTTGCTACTGTAGTCATGAAAATGAGAAAATAAAGAGTCGATAAGATCAAATTTTTAAGTCTTCAAGGACACATGGACTGAGCAAACCCTTGGCTGATTAATTATTAAATACTGGCAAGATTCATCGGTTACACATACACACCCACTCTCTCTCTTTCTCTCTTTCTTTCACGCCCACATACACACACACACACACTAGTTTCCTGCTTACATTTTCAGAAAGTCTCTGTAGCCATGGCAACCATGATGCTAAAAGTGACATGTTATATTTTTCTGAAACATTTTTCGCTTTGGGAGAAACTTAACCTTGTCTTGATTCATTAAAGGACCATGCATTTCAGGTTTCAGATATGGGTCAATCCTGTCGTATGGGATAATGCATGTGTTCAGATGATGCTTGGAATGGTCTTATTATTTTCCAAAACAACTATATTTTCTGCCTCACACACCTTTAAATAGACATGAGTGATGATTTTCAGACATTAAAAGAAGATGACACATATCCATATGTGACACATAAGACATACGCATATGTGCAGTATATACAAATGGTTATCTCCACATTTGTTTTTAACAGAAACTTTCAGATATGTTGACTGACTTCACCTTTTGAGTTTGTGTCCAGAATTTTAAATATGGCATCAAGGTTCAACTGGCAAAGTGATTGTAAAAACTGAATCACTCAAGACCACTGATAAGACAGAGGAGTGGAGCTCACTGCTGCCCTCCAGAGTGCACCCCACTCATTACACCACATTTATTTTCAGAGGAACGTAAAAGTATTTTTTGGATTTTTATAAAGGGTTTCAGTCATGCTGATGTATACAGCTTAGTGAGGCCAAAGGGCAGCTTATCTGTAAAAACTGCAAACACCAAACTGACTTTCATCAAACATAAATACCTTCAGTCTCATAGCTGTTAGTGAACTCACCTTGTACATTAAACTGTGCTGTCTTCGATCCGTAATCACCCTGCACAGTGCACATGACTGACCCAGAGTCATTGCGGGTGACATTGTCGATCGTAAACTCCACGCAGCTTTTGTCATCGGAGCAGAATCTGGCAGAATAGGGTTCACTGGATATATTAGTGACAGCGAATGGGACAGTGAGTACCAGGCGGTCCCCTATCCTCCAGGTCATAAATTCCCAGGGTCCCTGCACAGTGGCGTTGAATTGTACATCAGAGCCTTGTAGAACTGCTAAAGTTTGTGGCTCCAGCTCAAATGTTTGGGACACCACTGAGTATAGAAGAGACAACATGTCAGGCAAGAGAGAAAGAGATCAGCTATTCAGTTTATGAAAGATGAACCAGATGAAAAACAGTATTTTAAACATGTCATAATGGCACAGATCTCTATTTTCAGACCATGCTCAGCTGCATCTTGCCACCATGTCAGGATTTTTTGCATCACTGAACATTTGGAGTGGCTGTCATTTGTTTTGCAATAACTGAATATTTTCAGACTTTAGACTGTCTGCTCAAATTCAACTTGCAGGCAACAGCAAAATGAACATATTAAAGGATAAAAAGACTAGCTGCTGAGTATTATGTTTAGATGTCACAAAAAATATTAATAAATACATAATACTGCTTTATTTTAACTCATGACTATTAGTGTCCTCTATTTTTGGTGAATTTGGAATTTTGAAAAGGACTAATAAAAATGGATTTAACATTTATTGCTGGAATTGACTGCTTGCTTGTGTATTTTTTTTACTCTTGGTCAAAGATACCAGCTATTTTAATATTTTGCACTCAATTTAGACTCAGAAATTTTGTGATGAGATTTTTACATTCAAACTCTTAACATGCTAAACATATAGTGTATATGTAGTGTACAAATGATTGATTAAAATGCATGATAAAAAATATTTAATTCCAAGAAGAATAATTGATGGTGAAAATAAGTTTTGCAGCCTGACTTAAATCTGAATGATCCACTACAGAGTTTAGTGTAATAGGCAGCACATGGCTGGTGTTTACATGACTGTAAAAGTGAGAAAACAACATTTGCAAATCATGCAATGTGAGAGACTGAAGTGAAAATCTTTCCATGTATAGAGGCTTTTAGAACCCTTTGTATAAATATGTGCATGAGACATTTACTCAGTGGACTTAAAGATCACAAAGACATTGGTTTTGTTTGGTTGGTTAATGACAGGACTGAAAATCAAACAAAACATTTGTCATGGACTGATCCTTCACATGTTGACTATTAAAGTTGAAACAGAGTTCATGAATGGATGTTTTCTTGCTATTGTTGCATCTTTTAAAGTGAGCAGAAACTGTTCTTGTGTTTCTCAAAGCTAACGCTGTCTGCAATGTGCGGGCCTGTTTACATTTTGATGAGAATGGCAGATTGCATTTGCAGAGGTTTGGTCTGGTTCACCTTTATTTCTTTAAGGCAGCACCAAAGGTAATTATTAATAACTATTCAGAGCAACCAGTCTGACCTGCTGTTAAGAAAGAATTACTCAAGGAGTACTCTCCCTGAGTCCACAATTCACAGCTCTGAGTTGATTTCTTAAGTCATTAAAAATCAAACTGCAATAACTCAAATAACTCTTTTGTTAATTTTTCTAAATTCTTTTCAATTGATCATGTTTCTTCAGACTTGATAGAATTACTTAAAAAATTCATGCTGACCTCCAGGTGCCCAGAGTGATAAACAGATCCAGAAGAGGCAAGACCGTGATTTCCAGGAAACAGTCATGCTAACGTTGTTATCCTGAAAGATGAAAGATGAAAGAGAGACAGGTGTAAGATTTTGCAGCAAATTAATTTCCCTCTGAAATGTTCAGAAAAGGCTCTTAAGCTCTACAGGCTCTGTAAAATGAAAATATTATTTCTAAGCACATATGTCAGCTTAAATAATAGCTGGCGGAGGACAGACATTTGAAGTTGGTTGTAAACGGCAATGAAAGGGATGGTAGATGATTTAAAGATGAATTTGCAGGTAGGCCTTCTATGGCAAAAAATAAAGCTCTTCTAGTAAAAATAAAAGTCAAACAAATGACAAAAGAACTAATTTCCTATCAATAGAGGACGTCAAGAAAATATTGATGACACCCATAGTTAGCATCCTAGCTTGGTTTTAGCTCAAAGGAGTTATTTCCATTGGGAACTTGAAAAAGTTTTTTTTTGTTTACATGTTATGAGATTTACATACGTGTTTCATTTTGAGCTGACTAGATGGTTTTTTAATATTCATCATTCATTCACTTAAAATGAATATTTATCACATAAAATAAGAAAGTCTACATTATCCAATGTAGGCCTTCTACCTTTATTACTTCCCCTAAACCAACAGGTTTTTATATCGTACATAGTGTCGTCATGTTTTCAGAGCGTTTCTATACTTGTCTAGTGTTAAAATCAAATCATGTGGCTCATAAATTTTCTCAGTATATCCAACATCTGCCTTCAAAACTAAATATTCTTCAGAAGTTATAGCATCTTCAGTTAAAAAAACGAACACTTACTGTGTGAAAACCCTGTTGTGTAGTGTAGAATGGATCAAAGCTTAATTTCCTGAAACAACAAGTGAGCAGCAGGGCTCCACCTGTGGCGGTGACTCTCACAGGGAGCAAGGTCCAGGTGTGGTCATTAAAAGCCGGCCCTTATCACCTCACAGCGCAGCCGCTCAGTCATAATGTCCCAAACAGCCGCTTGGCTGTGGGTGTGAGGCTGACGTTTTTACTGCTGGCAGGCCACACAGGTGAGGTGGGTGTGTCTTATGACTGGATTAATTCCACCTTATATTGTTATATATGAGTCAGTTGTTTTTATTGCTTGAACCTGTTGGGGAAATATTCTTGTGTCTTTTGTCTTTTATGCTTGGCAGTAAATGTTTTCCACATTAGTCTTTTTACAAAGTTACACACCTTAACTTCTGTCTTGCATAACCTGAATTCCTACATCATTTGTTCTCAGATGGATAAACAGTGAACTCCAGTTGAAACTGCTGGTTGGGAGAGCAAAGTAAAACTACCGGAAAATTCATAAATCAGCTACTATGTGATCTATAGAACAACAAGATGGAGCAAAGGTTCTGTCAAAATACAAGTCTTCTCTAAACTTGTCTTGTGAATACTTGTCTTCTCAGACAGCTTTTTGGGTCCCACGTCAATATGATATTTCTGTCCAGCTACAGCAGTTCTTGGTTGCTTCACATTGTTTGCTAATCTCATTGGTTTGAGGTTAATGTGACTCAGTAAGAAAAAAGATGATGTCATCTGTGTATCAGTGTGGATGCAGTGATCATTTGCTAGTCTTTTCTAATGTAAATCCAATTAATGTAAATCCACTTAATAAAGGCAATAAATTTTATGTTTTACCTCGTCAACTTCATAGAGTTTTGTAAATATACTGTGTGCTTATCCTGAATGGGAGAACTTTCAAGCAAATTGGGACAGGAGCAACAAAAGACTGGGAAGTTTTGGAATGCTCAAAAGCATTCCTTTGAAACATTTCAAAGGTTAACAGGCTTGAAGGAATTCCTCTGACCCTTTAGGCCCTCTTACCTCTCCGTCTGCCACTATACTTCTTTGCACATAAGCCTGTGTCACACAGTCCCTTTGTTATGATCAGTGTTGTGTCTCACAGTTATTTTTTGTGCAGACTTTCCCCAGTTGCCCTCACCATAGTGACCAAGGTTGAGGGCTAAACTTTTCTTGATATTAAATAGGTAAGAGGATAACTCATGACGTCAGTAGACATCAAGAGACAGGCACTGACCTCTGGTACGAGATACTGTCACCTTCACTGGGATGAAGCTCAATGGAAGTTTGGTAGAAATGTTTATGTTCTAATGCCCAGTAAGATCCTGAAAGTGTACAGCCTGGCTTTATTTGGATATGTCCTGTAGAACAAGACACATGTGGGGACACAAAGGTTTAAATATAGGTCGAGTTCCGGAATAAATGCCTCTGTGTAAGACATCCTCTGTCTCCTGACCTCCTCATTTCTTCCAGCTCATCTTTGACCAGATTTTCCCTTGACAACAGGTTCATTGGTAAAAAGTGATAAGAGTCATGATTGGGTATGAAAGAAGCATTCTCAAAAAGCTCAGTCAATCACAATCAAACACATGACTGCAAAAAGACTATTACTACATATGTTTGAGAACACTTCAGACCATTATTTTCTGTAAACACAATTTGTTTGTGAATGATTACATTCTGTTTTGCTTTTGATGCAAAAGATACTTACAGATAACGGATGCTTGAACCGTCACCGTCCCAGCTGTTTTGGATCAGGGTTTTATTTAAAAGTATCTTGTCAAGTAAATGTAACCTTGTAAGACTGAGAAAAATTTATACAAATGGATCCTCTTTTGTTTTTATGTGAGCACATAAGGGACATAGATACATATTTACTCAACATTTTCTGTTATTCTACTGTATGTAAATAAACACACAACTGCAAGTATACACACACACACAAAGTCATGCATATGTATGAACTTGTTCCTGTTAAGGAAGTGACGAAATCTTGACTTCTAGCAGAAAAAAATGACTATAAACAATAAAGAATTGATTTTTTTTAACAATTGGCTTTACAAATTTTTTGATTGATATGCATTAGGCCTCAAGGATACATACAATGTGCCTCGGAAACACTGAATGTTTGTTTACATGTAAACTTCAGAGGACACCTTTAATATTTGGGGGGCAGTGGGGGGCTTTAAAGTTCTGTGATATCTGAGAATTTCACAGTCGATAAAGACTGTTGGAGGTTTTTTTCTCTTGTGATATGTAAAATCACGTGCGTGTATTAAACTTCATTCATTACAGTTCAATGAAGCAGAAACAGCACATTATTAGACAGCTGGTTTGGTTGTTTTCAATGCTCTGTAAGGAGGGTGAAATGTTGCTTATATAACACATATGGAATCATCTCTCATGGCACAGAAAGAGAGATCTGATAGCTTTAGTTAGTTAAACTACAGTTTACTTAGAATATTCATGTTTCACTTAAGTTTTGGAGTTTGAAGCTCTTTAGAACACAACTAGAGTCATTACTTAATTTAAAGATTATCACTTCCGTACAAAATACATGATCTATCTACAAATATTGTCAATTTTTTTCAGAAGAAATTACCCAACTCTAAAGTTAACTCCACCAACAAACTACAATATTAAAGTATTGCCCAGAAAAAATAAATTCAAACTATAATAATCAGGAGAAACACAAAGAGTGGCCATTTATTTTCCTACCTGACAGTACTTATAAAACAACTATTCTTGAGGGACTCCCAGAGCCAGTACTTTTTCAAACTTGATGATAGATGGAGCACTTTTAAATTTAAATTTACTCAAACATTCCACTACCCATAACAAGGGGATGAAAGTTTCTTTGAAAGGATCAGTCACTTTAATGCGCAAGAAGACAGCCAGTGCAACATAAGTGCTTTACAGAACACGAACTTGGTGTTTATCTCAACGAGATAGTCAATCTAATATAAAAAAAAAAGGTTTTGATTAAAATCTGAAGATACAGTTGGTGATCTTTGGACACTGTTTATTCTCATGTACCCCTAAATTCCTGCTTATTACAAAGACACTAACTTGTACTATCAGATTAGAAGTGCACGTCTCCATTCTGCAATGCACAGCAGTCGGATGAATCAAGGGGGGGGGTTTATGTGTGAACTAGAGTTTACACTCCCACTGGACCGTGGCCTGTGGACCTGTGATATTTTTTGATGAGTGTCGGTGGGATGGCTGCAACAAGCTAATCACTACCAAGGTCATCTTGACTGTAAAGTTCAGCACAAGCTGCTTCTCTGGCTTTTACTGAGTGATGTTATTTTTCAACTTTACCACTAGAGGTCGCTTGGAGATCATGTTCCGTTTATTAAAAGAACTGTACTTTATTCATGCAGTAATGTTCATTTTCTTAAACTTACCAACAATACATTTTGTTATTATTATTATCATTATCATTATTAGTATTAGAAGTAGTAGCAGTGGTATTGCTGTTGTGAATGTTGTTGTGGTTGCAGACAATTTGAATCCATTACAATGAGTATTTTTTTAAATTATTGTGTAATAATAATCATGAAATTTCCAAAGGTAAATCAAATAAATGACTCTCTTCATATGAAAATGGGAACACTAATGCTTGCAATAAACAAGCTTAATAAAAAAATACTGCTTGTGCATGAAGTCCTGTTAACTAAAATGTTTCATGCCTTAAAGAGAATACAAATAATGTTTGTGGTGCTCAAAAATATTCAGATTCAGGCTGTTATGTAATTGTTTGTAATGCAAATGTGGAATTTCACTTTACAATTATCAGGGTTTATCATAATGTTCGTAGAAATTTTTCAAAAATTAAATAATGCTATCAAAAAAATCAACTTCTTTTATTGGCAAATAAGCTACACTGAAAATATAAGTGTAGGGAGATGCAGGGAGAGTTTTCTAAACATTTACAAAAGAGCACAACAAGAACAAAAGGCTTATAGTTTTTTTCAACCAGCAACCAGTGTTAAGGTGCATCAGATCATCTACTGTAATACAATGAGACAGAAAAGAACCATTTAAGTTGCCTTTTTTTTACTCATTATCATATTTGTATTCATTTAAAATAATTATTTTATTTTTTATTTCCCCAGTTATCCCTGGTATCAGTTATAATCAACACCTCTAAATCAGATCATTAACTATAATTAGTGACGTGTTTGCACGCTATAAAGGTTCTATGAAGGTCCTTATCTAAAAATGCTTTATTACTTATTAGGACAGGAGTATTAGCAACCAAATGAATTTAGAAATTAAAAGTAAAAGAAGCTTTTATATTATTGGATCACCACTCCTTATTGTTGATGTATTAACTTATGAGCACCTCTTTAATCTGCTATAATGTTTAGTTGAGGTAGGGTTGATTCCTTCTATTTTACATATTTCAGGTAGTTTAACTTGTAGCAGTGTATCACATTTAACTGTTAAATAGTATCTTACTCACTTAAAACCAAAGCTGTAAGATAAATGTAAACAAGTAAAAACTGCAGTATATCCTTCTGCAATGTGGGACCATAAAATCTGAAGCAATCATTAAATAAAAATGTACTAGTATTGTTAAACTGTTGACTGAAAAAAATTAAGCTATCAAGATGCTCCATGGTGCATGGTATTAGCACATCTTACATATATCAAAAGGCCCTCCTGATTAGTTCATCTTATATGATGCAGCAGAGAAGATGCAGTTGGATCTGTCCTTCCACTATTTTGTCAATTTGCTTCTCTGGCCAACATTCATGGTTTTATGAGGGCGGCAGTATAGTACAAGCTGGAATGTCTCCAGACACAGCTGGTATTGTATAGGCAGAGGCAAGCAGACAACCATGAAAAACAGGAAGTAGATAGTGGGGGAGGGTCAGCAACTGTAGTCCCTCTGATCCCCTGCATATGGCATGCAATGGAAGTAGTTCAGAGGCCTCTTGTGCCACCAGAGTCAGAGATCATCGGTTACAACTCATTATACTTGCTAGTCCCTGTGTCAGCTGCTTGACATCTCAGGCTCTTACCCATCCTTTTGTTTCACCTCAACCACAGATTAGTTTCACTGAAATGCCCCCTATCTGAGAGAGTAAGACAAAGGCCCGCAAGGCAATAATTTCCAAACAAAAACGACATGCCTTCATGCATGATTTGCTATTGTGGGATTTGTTTTTGTTGTGTCAGCTGTTGGCTAATCAATGGTTAAAGCCGACTAAGGTTTATTGTTACTGAGCTTATTAGGCTGTGTTGCCACTGAGGAAAGTCTCCGCCCTCCCTCACATGTAAATGACTGTGTTAAAGGCAGGTCATGGGCACTCCCATCCTTAAAGGCTGCAACACATTCCTTTGACTGCTGAGTGGACAAATCAGCTACCTTTTTTGGGTGGGTGCATGAGTCACATTTGCCATATTATATTGTTTTAAGTATGTATAAATATATGTGTGTGTGTGTGTGATTATCTGACAATAACCAGATAAATTGCAGAAACACCATAAGTGTTACTGATGTTCAACCAATTGCCAGCAGGTAAATCGAGTTGCTGTATGGATTTGAACGTTAAGGTTGATCCTTCATGCTGTAAACTCTGGTGGTGTCAGAGCCCCTCTCCCACAAACTGGTGTAATCTGGCTTTACCTGCTGCTCCATATGGGAGGGCTGCATTCACTGCATGGGAGAAATCCACTTAAAGAGTGGGAGAGCTGGAGAGAGACTTAAATTTACCTTATGTCCTGCTAATGACATACTACACCCACTGTGATTGCTAGTGGGCCTCTAAGGAGAGTTTGTCCATGACCAAACAGCTGTCCAGCCTCACCTGTTCCTGGTCTACAAGATTCAACCAGTAGCCACTGACAAGGGACGTGTGTGTGTGTGTGTGTTTAAGAGATAGAGAGAGTGACGAAGATAAATGCACAAGTTGCCCTCCGTCAAAGAGGCTTTGGATGAGGTCACCTTTACCTTCATCCAGTCTCCATTCCCTGAGGATTATACCAATGTCTCTGTTCCAGTTACCTCGGAGACAACTCTGTGCTTCATTAACTCATTCATCACGTCAAATGTTGAATTATTTGTGCCACAACAACAAAAAAAACCCTAGAATATTACATTATTACCTCTTTCTGTGATTCAAAACTTGAGCAAATTTAAATGTATTTATTTCAAAGAACATGCAGTTGTTAGATTTGCTGTCCTTCCCTCTGTGTTGTTGTTCTCTCCCCCCAGTGTTCTCACAACTTGAACAAGTAAAAAGGAGGGAAAGGACAGCAACAGGCAGCAGCTGTGATGGAAGGGTTCCTCCATACTCAACACAACAACAGCATTGTTATCTGAGACCTCACGCCTTTCTCCCCCTCCCTCTGCCCTCCCTTTTTTTCCCCTCCTTCTGTCATGTACGTACAGTATCTTTAGAGAGACTCCCGCAGAGAGCTGCAGGACATTCCTTCACAATGTACTGATTTTTAGGTTCTGCAAAGCCAGTCAAACAAGACAGAACAGAGAAATCATGTCAAACCAAAGCTCTGCAAGTTGCTTTATCAGTTCAGTAGTGGAAGAACTTCCACAACCAATTTAAATAAAACAGATTTATAGTGTTTAAGCATGTTAATTCTGGACATCACACATATATCCAAGCAACCTCTGCCCTTTGTTTCACTTTGAATATGCCTAATATATAGTGAAACACATTCAGCTGTTTATCAGTCCGTCACTTTTGCACTTAAAATCTAGACAGTTGCTGTTTTTTTAACCTTTGTAGTGGGACAACTAATTTCACCATTTTAGAAAAATAGCTCTGAGAGGTGGTTCAATGGTAAAGTATAGGAAAAATACATTGTAAAAAACATTTCACTAAAAAATTAATATAGTCCTGCATTTAACATGAGATGATATTTATGTAAAAGCACAAAAGTGTTATTCTTACTTGTGCAGAGAAACACACTTCCATTTTTCTTCCAAGTTGTATGGTAAAATATATTAACATCACTGATGCCTCACTGTGTATGCAACATGTAGTCGATTAAATAATCAATTTAACTACTTTACCTTGGGTGTCTTTTTAATGTAGTACAAAATCCAGTGACAGTTATATATCTCCTTCTTAAAATGCTGTTGACTTAAATGCAGAATATAATGAAAATAACCTACTCAGGTAATGTATCATTACCTATACTGTAGTTGAGTAAGTGCTCTCAGTCACATTTCCCTGCTGTATATGTTTTAGATTTTTTAACACACTGCTAATGAGTCCCATTTTAAAGGTAGGATTTATAACAAAAAAATATATGTTGTCAAGTAAATTGGACCAGCACACAACTTTATGGCCTTTGAGGTACTTTCTGCTGGAATAAAGAAAACCTTGTCTTTGGAGTTTATTTGCTGTATCTCTAATCTGCACCTATCAGCCACCACTAACCACTTTGTACTTTATTTGAACAACATGAGAACAACAGAGATCACATATATTTAAAATCAATCAATAAATAAATAATGTCAAGGACAGGAGCCCAGTTCATCACATCTGCTGAAGCAAACAACAGAAACAACAAAAAATCTCAGACTTTATTAAGAACTAGAAACAACCATTGGGACTGGTTGTTATTTTGAAACCATTAAATAAAAATACTTCTTTTGAGTGGCAAAAAGAGGTACAGGTACCTGATTTATGCATTACCAACCCTTTATTTTGTGAAGTGGGCCAGTGGGGTGAAGCAAACTCCTGATGTCATTACCATAATAATGCTGGCAAGCATCAGCATGTGACTAATTGTTTACACCTCTCTGGTCACAGGGAGCAGCCAGAAACCTTTAATATGGACACAATAGTTGAAACTAAAGGGCGTCAACATGGAGATGGGCAGCTGGATTTAAAATTGCAGCTCACTCTTAAAATAAAAAAAGGATGTATTTTCACACTGCACCTTGATAATTGTACTTTGAAGTCTGTATTACTATTGCATCTCTTTTCTTTTTTTCCTCATCCTTACGACAATCCTGGTTTGTATTTAGGGTATGTAGGTGCAGCAGTAAAGTATGGATTGGAATATGTAAGTATGATGCTACACATTAGTTTCAATGGTTAGATCCTAAACGAACCTGACTTTACTTTAACATTACATTGAAGTCAATGAAGACTGCTTCTCTGAACCTACCAATGCACCTTGCCCATAGGTTCAGCAAAACTATACTAAAAAGAACTGAAATTTTAACAACCAATTGGCTCCAGCAAAAACCTGATTGATTGACATGTTATTAAACTGGTTTCAGTAAAATTATATGGGGTTGCACAGATCTACAAAACTTAATATTAAGTAGATAAATTTTATCTCAAGGTTAAGTGGAAATTTGTCTATGGCTTTTCCCAGAGTGCACCGAATGTGCATTCAATACACAAAAAAATGAACAAACTGCCATTCAAATTCTTAGTGAAGACCTTGAATTTTCTTTCGAATATCAAATAAAACTTTGTGTGTAGATAGGTCTTTTATTGCCAGTGCAAAGCTCAATACTAGCAGAATAATTAACATGACCTACTGAACTGTGATCTGTATGCATTTGAGCATTTGTTAGCACTAAAGTGTAACAGACAGGTGTGATGTGGGTTGGAGGGATACTCCAAACAAAATCTAATTTTCTGACTTCTCTAACTGCTGTCGAATGTTGTCCTGCAGGAAATACCAGTTCACTGTGAATCCAGTCTGTTTGTTTAATGGTGTTCACAACAGATAAGATAGTCTTTGTTGTGGCAGCACAAAAGTCCAAAGACATTTTAAAGCAATAGACCTGAACATAACAACAGTGTATCACTGATTGGAATGACTTGATAATATCTGGCTTACAACCCATTGCATGACAAAGACAAGATGGAGAGGACAGTGTAGTTATAAATGTGATTTTGCATCTTTGAAAATATTTTTTTTCATACTAAGAGTAAAGGGTTGACGGTACTTGATGGTAATAATGCTTTTAGAGAAAAGGTGCCTTGTGGATATAAAACAGAATGAATATATCTCTTACTTCATAATAATACTATAGCAAATGTTGTAGCACCCTTAATTTGTTTTTACTATCACCTCATCCAGTCAGCAGTATATCTAGCTCACTTGAATTAAGAAAGATTTGTGTGGTGTTCGGGACTGTTAAATAGCTGGAGAAAATGTAGTCTGATTGGACACAGCCTCCTTTTTCTCACATGTTTTGCAGTTCAAGAAGATAAATGCGGGTAGCTCATTGAAAAGCATATTAAGGCATGTTGCCTCCTTAATATGATGTATTTCCTTCTGAAACAGGATGTGGGCTGTCCAGAATGCAGAGAGGGATCATTTAAAAGTCCACAGAGATAAGAGCAGAAGAGAGGCACTTTTTAAAAGCCTGTCCTTTGCGATTTAAAAAAAAATTATCAACATACTACAAATTGTAATATTAGGATACAGCCCTGAGGAAGGTAAGCTGCTCATAATATCAATTTGTTTGTCCACATCTTCAGCAAAATAAAACAATGTGAAAAATCAATGGCAAAAGTACTTACTGAACAAAAAAAATATATTTTCACACAGGTATGTTTCTAGGTTTCCACAAATAAAGGTAATGCATTTTATTGCATATTCTTTTAAGTATAACTAAATATTTTAAATGTATTAGATTCAGCTTGAAGCCAAATCTAAAAACATGTAGAATTTATTGTCTCATTTTTGGCCTGTGCACATCTGCCAGAGTTAAATCACACAATGCCCCGTGTCTGCCAGGGCAGCGGTGGAATAAGGCAGTCAGGGCAGTGTCTGTATGAGGTGTCATTCGCTCAGGGGAAATTACTGAATGTCTCCGTGCTGAAATGTCTGACATGACTTCAACACAAAGCAGAAACACAACCGCAGCTGTTTCCAGTGGAGTCATGTTTGGACTGCACACTTAGAATGGAGCAAGTGGACTGTGACAACCTTGCAAAGAGGTCGCGCACGAACACGGACTGCGCGCTACCTACAACTGCCCTGTCGCCATTTTCCCAAGCCAAAATACAAAAGACTTGGTAGGGGGACGCACACACCCCTCTCTCAATCTCCAACCAACACACAAGCCACGTTTTCTTTTCTCACTTGTGTTGCGGTCGCAGAATGGGTTTGTCTCGAACATATACCAGACGTACTGCTCGAATATGTCACAGTCTTGCCTTAAGAGAGAAATAAAAGCCGTTCTGAACCGTTCATTAGCAGTGCAAAGCAGATCCAAAGACATTTTCCCTCGTTATAGGCCTAGCAGATGGCTACACAGACAGACAAATAGCTCACCATATTTGTTGACTGACACGTGACCTACCCATACAGGTGAAAGCCCAGATTGGGAATCCTGTGGCTGAAGGTTGTTTCATCCAATCAACGGGCTCCAGGGGAGGGGCAAAGCCAGTCAATCACACAGGAAATATAACGGTTTTAATGGGAAGGAGGGGGAGAATCCAATCCGGTTTTAGCTAGTTTTTCTTCCAATGGAACATTAACGTCTTGCTGCGCTGTGTAGACTGTACTCATACAGCTTTATCTTGAATATACCACTGCATTTTCTCCTGTATCGAGTAACATTTAACTCTTTTTTTTCTCCTCTTTTAAAAACACCTCACATAAGCCAACCATGCCTAAAAGGATCAGAGTGAGTAGACGGACATCTTTTATTCATTCAGTAATACAGCATTTATAACCCCCAAGTGCCATTTGTTAAATGGGCTTGTTACCGCCGGCGGTCAGAGTTGTTCAAATGTTGCTACAAATTGCCGTGTTCTGTTCCGAATGAATATCAACAACGTTGCACCGTACAGCCGAGAGTTTAGCCGATATGTGGGGCTCTGTTTTGATTTTGTGAAGTGGCTGATTCTTGGTCTTATCTCTCCCGTGCCGCGTAGTGATTATCTTTGTGACAATTGATTTGCCGTGTGCTGTTTTTTTTTTCTTTTTTCAAACGCATAACAGTGTCATGCACAAATCAATGACTGCTGTGCCGAAAAACATTTCATCGCAGTGTAGGACGAAGCGGGATCAGTTCTCTGTCGATGGATCGCTTTTCTGCAGAGAAAGTTGGCGGCATATTGATTGTTTCCTATGGGGGTCGTCACGCTGGATACCAAAGTTTCTCTTGGAGAATATGGGACAGACATTTGCAATGTAATATATTCAACAGTATGTTATTCGATGGTGATTTGGCTTTAATGTTATGGTTGTAATTATTATTTTTTTCTCTGCGCCAAGTGTTGTTTATGGCTTTCATGTGAAACCAAAAAAAAAACCCCATCTAAATGATTTTATTACAACTCTCTCATAAACCGAGTGTGCATGTGCGGATTATAATAATGCATGACCGCCCTTATTAACTCGCTGAAAATGCATTGGTGAACGCGTTCGTCCTGTAAGCGGAGTGTCTTTCTGTGCATTGTCGGCTCAGGCCATTCGCAGGTTATGCAATGGCGAGCCTCCGTCAGCAAAGCGCTGCTCTTGTTGCTGGGGGTTCTGGTAGATTCTGCTACCAGATCGACAGAGTCGCTGAGCATCTCGGAGTGACTCTTTTCAAATTCATGGCGGGAACACTCACTACACTGCTCGGTTTTCTCCGTACACCAGCAATCTCATTTATTACCAATGAATGGATGTGTCGGGAGGAGGCGGAGTCCGCCCCGTCCTGGACTTTTACAGTAGGCAAATCACTGGCAGGAGGAGGGAGAGCACGATCACCTGACGCCGTATAAACTGTGCTCTGTTGCTGATATACGATATTTTACGACTTGAAACCAAGACAATATACTGAAGCGTGTCATAGGTCACTTTCTGCTTGTTTTTTTATTATTCTTGCGCCAAAAAAAACAGTTCTACAAGGATTCATTTTGACGTGTTTCTTAATCACATTCCTACCTGATACCGTAAACACCGTTACCAATGAGTGTGTTTTAGTTAATGCTAAGATGAAGACCGATGTTATTAAGTATTGATGGGTTTCTCAGATTAAGTTCTCTATTGTGCAATATTTCAAAACATGGTCAATACTCAAGTATGCATGAAGCTAGGTGTGCAGTCATAGGCTAATATTCAATCTGGAAACGCCCACTTTTGAGCTACATACCAGCAATTGTCCCAACCGTTGCCACATTATAATGCAGACTGGTTTTCCTGACTTTGTTTTCCGCTTTTTGTCCCCCCACAGGCACGCACACCGGGTGAATCAGAGGTAAGCAAAAATTAGGCATACACAGTGATGTTTAAAGTGTGTGTTTTTAATTTCATAATAATGAAACGGTTAGTCCGTGCACCCACTAGGGGTCAGCAACACCCCATCATTGAGTGCTGTTGGCTGAATTGTAAATAATTGGCTTTTTTGTTTCCTTCCAAGGTGCCTAGGAGAAGATCTTCTCGGTTGCAAACGGTAAGTACAGACAAACCCAGACGGTCACAGACAATATTCATGCTCTTAATCGCATTCCTAGCGCTGACATTCATACTTCCTGGTCCCACAGAAATCTCCTCCTACAAAGACAGAGGCCAAACCCAAGCCAAAGGTTTGAACTTGTTTTGACTGTTACTTATTAGAATGAAAAATTGGAGTCAACCATAGAAAAGGTGACTAAAGTGATTATTATTGTTATTGTGCAGAGGGGACCTGCTAAGCCCAAGAAAGCCAAGGAGGTTGAGAAGGCCAAGCCTGAGGAGAAAGCACCAGAGGCCCCTGCTGAGAATGGCGAAGCCAAAGCTGAGGAAGAGGTGAGGGTCATGGTAGCCACACTATAAAAAAAAGCAAAAATAAAAGTCTTCTCCTTTGTGATGAAACTTTGACACCAAAATTTCTGACAGGCACCGGCTACATGCGCAGCTGAAGAAAAAGACGAGGCAGCAGAATAACATCTCTCAAACCACGTCTTTCACCAGTGCTCCCTGTACCTCTTTTCTTGTACAATTCAGGGGAATATTTTTATCAACTATTTTCTAAATACAGGTTTTTTAGTAGTTTGATTGTAGAGAACACTTTTTTTTAATGAAAGAAAAAAGTCAATTTGGAAATGGGAATTTCATCACATCCCACAATTTTGCATCGCCATAAAAATTGCGGTTGTTGTTGTTACTGTCGGTGGATTTCATTTCAGTTTTAAATGTGAAGGAGGGGAGGGTGTGGGACAGGTTACCGTGTCAACACGCAAGCACTACGTTCACAGGAGCTGGGGCAACAACCGGAAGAGCTTGCCTGCGTGGATTACATTCCATATGCTTTATAAGGGACAGTGTATGTAATCTGTGCTGGGGTGGGAATGGACAAAGTCACAGGGCAACTCATTGTTTTATTGTTTATAATGAAGAACAGTGTTTTAGAATGTTTGTAAGCTTTGTTCCTGTATGTTAACTCTTGTACTCATGCAGTTTTCTTAACGAATCTGATCAATAAAGCTAAAATCCCTACTACTGCAGCTCTCCCTATCAGAACTGTGCATCGCGTGTGATGGTTGTGTCTCTGTTCTGTGATAGCATTGCAATAAATTTGTATAGCTGCTGTGAAAAAAAGGTTTTCAATCCTTCTATATGCAGTGTGTAATGGTACATTTTAAGGATGGTAAAAATGGAATCTGTTTTCTAACTCAAGCTAATGAGGTGTGTAACCATGAAAAAAAACTGTTGAGACTGGCTTCTTAAAGGCCGACAGACAAACTGTACATTTATTTGAGATGTCAAATGCATACCAGCAGTAGCAATATTCATGTGAGTTTAGGTATCTGTATTAAGTACAAGTGTGCAGTTTTTTGATTTGTTTATAGATGTACCTGTGTAATGTTTATCAACAAACCAATAAATCTTGGTTGGTAGTTGTTATGCTCTTTTTATTTTAAGAAGTTGAATACTTATCATGTTTGTTAATGCATGTGTAGGAATGTGGGGGTGGGGTGGGGTGGGGGGTTAGCCAAAAGACAAAGCTTTAAAACTTTTTTTTTAAGAAGTCATGTGAATGGGGCTTTGTGAAGATTGCAGTATAGCCAGAATACGTTAGATATACTGTAGGATTCTGCATTGAAAGTAATGTTATTGCCTTAAGATAAAAGGTCACTGAATGAACACGTAATGTATTTTCCAAAAAAGACTTAGTATTTTTTATCTCCCCTAAAAAATGTTGCAACTAATTATCCCCCTTTGTGTATGCAACGAGTCCCGTAGTAATGGAGTTCTGCTTCAACTAGAACAGAAGGAACAGATTCAGCACCATGGACAGCTTCTCAGTGGAACAGCTTATTTGCTGTTCTTCACTGCCCTTTAAGTTTGCTCGGATCTTCCTGCATTAGTTTGTATGAAAGTATAATTAGCCTCTGTTGGTAAACGAACCGATAATGTCGTGCGCCCACGCTTATATTTGACGTAACAGCTTTGATACGTTCACTTCCGGGACTTCTGTGATTGGTCGGTAGAGAAAGCGAGGGGGAGAAAGATCTTATAGGTATAAAAGTTTCAGCTGTCAGACAATTTTCCGTAGCCGCTTCATTCAGAAATATTGTTTTGATTATATTTTTATATTTTTCCCGTATAACATTACATTGCTAAAATAACGACTGTATATAAGAATGCAGTTAATGATTTACGGTAATCGCGACGGTTACTTAAAAAGCTGGGTGCGTTATTGAATGTAACGAACACTTGCAGCAGAAAATAAAGGCCAGTGTTGTAAATGAAATGCATACCTTCTTGGAAAAGTAAAAATATATAGCAGCCTAATGGTTGCCCGCCATGCGCCAACACTCACAGGGAAATAGCCTACTGAGCACCTCTATTAATTTTGGCCTAGTAATCAAATTTATATTTAATTGCGTCGAAGGATCTTTAATTTTACATGACAACTACTTTCCCTAAGTTTCAAAATGTTCAATTTTACAGAAACTTGAGGGACATTATCTTAATGTGTTAAGCAGCCTACAAGCCCAAATCTAAGACGAGGTGGACATACTGCAGGTTCATTAATATACAAACTAAAAAACAGGACGTGAAGTGGATCCTATGTACACAAACAAGGTATTTAAGTATGTCTAACTCTCTCCCTGCAGAACTCCAGTGAAGGGCGAGTAACACAAAGACAAATTTCTGTAACAAAAATTAATATAGTGATAAGTCTAACTTTGAAAGATAATCAGATTAGCTTCAGTGGCACTCTGGGATGCATTTTAAACGGTTTAACAGCTTTTTTTCCTCGTCACTGATACTGCATGACAAAGGGATATATTCGTGACCAGCATAGACAGGAGAGATAATTATAGAACCTTAAACTGTTCCAATGTACATATATGAATGAGTATTTACCTAAGACAGACTTTTACACCTCTCTCTTGGCCATAGGTGTGATATGAACAATTATTCTCTGTCTAGCTTCTATATGGTTTATGCATTCTGAGAGCAAATATTATGGGGCATTTTCAGAGCTGGTGGAAGCAAGAGACTGAATGTCTATGTCTACTGCCAATTTGCAGATACACATTAACCAAACAAAGTTATTTTCACATTTATTAGGTGTACTTCAACCCTTTAGGTCCATTGTACATTTCCAGTAAGATACAGATTTGCCAACATGGCACTGAGTGTAGATCTATTGTTACTAGAATTAGAGATGATGAAGTAAACAGTAGATAATCCACTGATGCAACTGTTGCATATAACACTACAGTGGCAGTGATAATACACTTGTAGCAAAGGTTTTGTTACATGATCCTTAAAAAACATGTCAGATCACAAAATCTGATGCGGCCTAAGATGCCTGCATCAGAGTTAGATTCAGTATCATGCAGCATAGATCTGTATAGAAAAATAACATGATCTCTGATAACTTCATTACAGCTACATAATGACTCTACATTTTACATTTTTACAAATACTTGAGGTATATGTAAAATGAGTGTGACATGAGCTACATTTGTGCAAATACTTAGACAAATAGTCAAGTCTAGAATATACAAGCCCATCAGAATACATTCAGTAAGTTAAAAGGTAACTGATCTCCACTGAAAGCCAGGCATGCTTTGATCAGATCAAATCAACTAGCACTTTATTTGAAGGGGTGTAATGTTAAAACAAAAAGTATATGACAAACTCATGTCATGTTAACAAATAATGATAAATTGTTTTCTCGAATCAGGTTATATGTCTAGTTATTGTATGTTTACAATAACTAGACATAACATAGACATCTCAAACAGTCAATTTTACAGCAAAGGTGACATAAACTGACTGACACTGCATGAAAACAGTGTTAAGCCTTCATGAAGATTCCTTCATGCCCATGACAGGTGTCATGTCGTAGTTATGACCTTGTCAATTCAGTCTTATGCAACCCCTTCAAATTAAGTGGTAATAACGTCAATTTTATCAGACAAAATCAATTGTATATCGTGTTCAGGTTCTTTTTAACTTACAACTGTCTTTAAGCAAAATAAACTTTTAAAATGTCTCCGAAAACTATCTCACAGATTAAGTGGAAGCTCACACACAGTTAGCCTGTGATGAACAATTCATATAAAATATGTCTTTGTAAATGGTTAATGTGAGGAAAACTCAACACTGAATGAGAGACTTAAGTTCCAGTGGATCTTGTGGTTAAATTGGTTGAATGACTCACACCCTGCCTGAGCATCTACATCAACTCAATAAATTAAAAAAAAAAAAATTAAAAAAAATGTCTGAGATTAGTGTTTGAGAATGGCTCATTTGGTTGGATTTAAGATGTATCAGTGTGCAGTATTCTGTAGACAAGGAGACAGTGCAAGACCACAGTCCATCTCATCTCTTGGATAAGAACATCAATATTTGGCTCATTTCAGGATGATACATTAGTCAGTTTTCTCCACAATCCGTCCCATTTTGGTGCGCATGTTGCGTACGAGGAAGAAGCAAACGGTGGTGATGGCCATCATCACCTCTGCTACCCAGAAAGCCGTGTCCCAACTGTGTTGTTTGGCAACAGTACTGAAGGGAAGCCCCGCCATAAACGCTCCCACTGTAACAAATTAAAGCTTGTTTAGTTACTTCTGGAATACAACATTAGATGATTACAAATGTTGTCGCTGATCATATGAATCTGCAGTTTACCATTAGCCATAAGTGCCACAACAGCATGAGAGGTTCCACAGAAATTTGAAGGAGCACTTTCACTGGCTATCACCCCAAACAAGGCAATTGGTCCATAAGAAGAAAATCCAAATAAAGCACCAAGGAAGAGGATCCAGATCTGTGAATGACAAAAGAGAAAAATGATTTCCTGGAAGCCTTCTCTACTGTCAGCACATCAAATGTTTTCCCCATTAAATGTTCAGACGTACCTCTTTTTCTGACACACCAATTAGGACAGACACAGGATGAATGACCTGAACCCAAAGAGGAGCCTCCTGTGCAAAGAACAAAAGCTTTTGTGATCATTTTCAGTTCTGGCAATGTGTACCTTTCAAGCATTTAACTCACTATTGACTAAAATTGAGTTTCAATTACCTGTGGGATTTCAGGCGTGATGGTGACTCTAAAGAGGTACATGGACACGTACATACCAGCCATCATGACAATGAGTAGGCCATGGCGAGGGTTGCCGTGGGTGCCCAAACCATGCTAGAAGAAGTCACAAAGAGAGTTTTTAACCCTGACTTCAACTCATTAATGTCAGACATTTTTGCTTAGTCTGTATCTGCCCGTTACTCACTCGAGCCACAGCTCTGTCAGTGATGAAGCCAGATGCAAGACTGCCCACAAAACCTCCAACCTCCAAGGCACTCATGTAGGTACTGCCTGTGAACAACACGGCTGATGTCAGCACCCTTGGACATGTCCGATTCAGTGATAGTTTAGAGAGAGGCAATGGAATTAAAAAGTATACCCATTAGAACAGTCTGGCCTTTCTCCTGCATGAGGAACAGCTGTCCCCAGTCAGTGGCAGCTGTCTTCACCCCGAACACAACCAAGTAGCCCAGAGACAGCACCCACAGGAAAGGAGAGAGAAGAAACTCACTCAGGGTGCTCTCGCTGTTGCCTGGTGGGTAGAGGTAAACACAGGAAGTTAATTCACACACTCAAAATATTAAGAGATCGACAATGTATGACTTAACGTACAGTACAGAATAGATTAGGTGCTTTAGAATGGATGGTTAAAAACTTTCTAACTACTTTTTTGTACAGTATGCAACACACGTTACCATCCAAATCAGTCTGTTATATCATAATTATTACTATCACTCTCATTATTATTATTATCATTATTATGATCAGAATATTATCTATAGAGCCCTGTTGTTATCTGATGGTGTCAGTATCTTACTGCTGAAACTGCACATCAGTTCTGAAATATTTAATTTCATAAAGTTGCACAGATCTGTTATTAAGCTTTTCTGGTTGTCCAGCCATCCACACTGCCACCCTCTGGTGACAACAGAAAAATGACTAAAAGAGTTTTTCTCACCAACTCATTAACAGTATGTGCAATAGGTGGGGAGTGCAATATTCTTGAACAGTGGAAATGCAAGGCTTAAAGTCTACTTTGTCAAAGGTACCAGAGAGAAGAATAAGAACTAGATATTTAAGTTCCATAAACTCCAAGACTTTGCCCACACAACAACGAGACACTGATCTAAGAGTTCTTCAATGATTTGCTGCAGTTGGCGCTGATTCCCTTGATTTTACATTTGTTCCACCTGTAGCTTTATTCGACAGCTTTAGCTTGTGACATTTTGCAGTTATTATCTTTAAGAGATTAATAAAAAAGGGACCTGTGGTTTTATAGCAGCATCTTTCAGAGGGACCACAGCTTGACTGTTGTTTAAGCTGATCCATAATTTTTTAATGACTACTAGGATAAAACCAAGCACAGGCACTGACAAGTAATGAAATTACACAGATTTCATGCTCAATTAAAAACTTGATCTCGCTTATGCAGCTGCCTCTGTCCTGACACCCACACCTGTGGTGTTGAGCAGTGGCGTTCACATTCCCCCACTAAGAAAGTAACCAAGTGTGTTCTATGTCTAACAGATCCCAACACACACTTAATCCGCACTCAAAGTCTATACTTCCTACACAACATCAGAGTGGTATTTGGAGTTTAAACAGTTTAAAATCATTATCTATTCAGTTTACTATCATAAGACAAAGTGGACAATGAATATTTACATTTAAAAAGCTGAGACAGAGATTGTCAAACTGAATGTTGGCATCTTTGCTCGAACTGACTAAAGCAGGTAATAAATTATTTTAAAAGGTGCCAATTCTTTCATTGTCTCTTGACTACCTGACTATTTGACTTATCATTTAATCATTTAATCAATTAGCAACTTATCAGTGATTCTGATAAAACTGTTCTATTTTTACTGAATAAAAGTACCAAAGTGTCAGTCAGTAATCCTACCTGCTCCTGCATAACTCTATGAGCGTTAGTATATCCTCATTAATCTAGTGTTTCCCAATAATTTCTCATAAACCTCCAAACACATAAGTCTTAAGGGCTACTTAGGTGCTGGTGCAGTTATCAAGACTTCATCACACAAGTAAGCTCTTTACTACTTGCAAATATGACAAGTGTGGGTGTTAGCACAGACCCACTACTGGGACATTAAGGAAGCTAACTTGGTACCATGTGACTGACCTGCTTTGTGCTTGCCATCTTGTTTACTTACCAGCTTTAGCCCCCTTCTTGGCTGCCGCCTCGATGCTGGGCAGGCCAACATCCTTTGGCTCATTCTTTACAAACACCAGACAAACAAGTGAGAAGGCAGCACAGAAAATGCCTGACATGGTCATGATAGTCCTCCAGTCATAGTACTGCAGGAGCACTGTGACAAGGATCGGACCCAGACTCCCGGCCAGGTTCATACTGCAGGACAGCACAGACCACCATGTCCCAAACTGGGAGGGTTCAAACCACTAAAAGAAAAGAGACACAGAAGAGAACAGAAGTGGAGAGCAGTCACATTTGATGAAGTCCTGCATAGCAGACAGAGTTAAAAACTGCATTTAAAACACCTTCATGTGCATGTGTACAACTTGTATGCTACATTGGACATACTGCTGGTTACTTTCCACGTTCATGCATAGAGCATGGTCCAAAACTTGGAAGGACAAGTAGTAGAAACATTACATCAGTTGTATTTAATAAAAAACAGACTTGTGCATTTAACAGCAATTTCTTTTTTCCAGAGCGTATTTTTCACTAGTTCCGGAGACATGGCATCAGAACCACACGCCCTCATGATGTAATATAGCTGAAGGCAGTGAGAAACATTCCTCACACAGCACATCCGACAGAGCTACAGAAGCGGTAGCTACTTGAGAATCCAATGGGCAAACAGTCAACACTGTGTTGATCCACAGCATGCAGATGTTGATCCAGCTGTGAAACAGGAGCTGCAGAACTGCAGCGAACCGGTGCAAACTTTTGACTTTTAAAGAAGTTCTCTCTTACTAAAGTAGGAAACACCTTTGGTCAAAGTTGTTCCTCTCTGGGAAAGATCTACTGAGGATCTTCTATATATATACACCTTCTCCTGTAATCTGATCCCCTTCAGCATGCAAACACATGCCAAAGCCAATTTATTTGTTTCCCACCTTTAAATGCGGCTTTTTAAGGAAGCTTCTTCTAAGTCTCATCCAGTAAAATGCATTAGCATTTGCTTAAACACTATTCACTCTCAAAGTCTTGTCTGTAAAGCATACCATTTAACAGACTATATGATCCAAACGATATCTGTGAATGAGGCCTCACAGATAGTTAGGTAACACTCTAATTTCTCAAACAACTTTACACAACAATTTCACCTCAGTGGACTTGGGCAATAAGTATCTTATTCAGCACAAGTATGACAAGCTGACACCTTAAACCAGGCAGTGCTACCTGTGACCCAGAGGTTAGTACTGACTGACATAAGGAACAGGATTCCTCCATCCAGCAGACAGGCACTATGTCTGACAGCAGGTGGCTCCCACTCCAGGGTTACACCCTGCCACCAGCTGCCCAGAACCATCAAAGGCATGTTGGGAGTGGGACTTCACGTGGCTCTGAAAATCACAATTGCACTATTTAAGGGACCTGTGTTTAACAAGGTGGTAGACAAGAAGCCATTACCTTCCGCAGAACCTTTCCACATGGGGGCCAACCACAGCCTTGTCCCAGGCCATTGATGAACCAGAGCAGTGAGAACATTGATACAGTGGAGGACCAGGAGAAAGCTACATTGATGCTGCCCACCAAGAAGAGACCAATGGAGAAAAGCCAGCGGGCACTGATCTGATCCGACAGCACGCCGCTGATGAATTTACTGATGGCGTAGGCCATGGTCTGACTGCTGGTGATGAGACCTGCAGAGACACCATGAAGGTCACTATTACAGTGTACAAAGAGAGGCTTTTTATATTTCGGGCTTCAGCATTATACTTGAAGTTGGATCACAACTGATAATCTAGTCATTTAAATTTTAAGGGAATCAAATCTGAAACTGACAGTAACTCATGGTTCCAGAGCTGAGTCCAATTAACTTTTTTTTTTTCACTTTCCCTCTAGCGCCACCACAAGGTCGACATTTGAAGTCTGATGAAACACTGTTTCTCATCTATCAAAGTGACTGCTACGAAATAAACTGTAATATCATTCATGATCCTTTAATATTTTATGTAGCTGCTTCATCGGGTTAAAATCTTATATGATCCGATCCTTTGGCTCTTGACTAAAGGTGTATAAATCTAATGACACTGCCCTCAGCCTCAGATAAAATTTGTGTTTAGTGCCAATCAGCAGAGATTAGATTGTTAAACTATGGGCTGTGAATATGGTAAATATTTTACCTGTTAAACATCAGTATGTTCACATTTTCATTTTAAGCATCACTGGTGATCTTGGCATTTAGCTCAAAGCAGTTAAGGCCCATCAGCTTACTGTTTAACAGTGGACTTCATCAGGGTCCGACATTACTACATGACTGAGTCACAAGGTGAAGGATGAGGCTCTGCGTCAGTGAAATTGTCAATTAAGCACTTCAAAGTTAATACAGTTTGCATGAAAAAGCCCTCTCGGAGCAGTTTGATCTTCAACCATTTTTTCTTTCAGTTTACCACAGTACATGTTAATACCTTTGCAATGAACTAAATAAGCCAGATTAAGGAGTTGTTGCACAATGTTTTATAACAACAGCCTCTTTCAGACCTAAACATGAACAAAATACAACTCAAACCAGACAAAAGAAAACACCTCAGTAATACTACTGTCTCACCCAAGTCATCTTTGTCCAGGTCAATCTCCTCCATCACAGAGGGCATGACGAAGGAGAAGGTCTTTCTGTTAAAGAAGTACAGCGAGTAGCCGATGAACATGCACAGGAAGATTGCTACACGATAGTAGCCGTAGCCTGTGGCCCCCATGGTTACACTCGACTGGACAAAAACCAAGACACACAACTTCAAAGATGACCAGGAAAAAAAATATTATTTCCTCTGAGTCTCTTCCTTAGCGGGGTCTTGTATTTAAGCCCTCTGGTGTCCAGATGCTGGCCAACTGAGTGTAACTCTGCCTGTGAGGCTGCTGCTCCTAGAAGTCAGGACAGGGCAAGGAAACCTTACACCAACCTGAAAATGAAAACAACATATCAGATATAACATAAGACAGGAGCAATCATGACTGGTCATTTTAGCACAGCAAATATATTCAGCATTTCTCAATCTGAACTCGTTCATATAAACACAATCAAATAATATCTGTGAATGTTCTCATTCATCCAGGTCATAGTTATTCTAGGAAAATAAATCGAAGTCAACTGGACTCAG
>JAQNCA010000006.1:3107819-3152033 GCA_029783725.1 Acanthurus tractus
AAATATAATAGCAAGTATGGTAAGTGATGTTTGCATACAGCTCAAAGCACTACTGTGCCATCCCTCTGAGTACTGCACTGTCAGGATGGCTCCATTCCAATAAGTTCGCAGGTTACAGTTTTCAGAGTCAGCTGGAACACAGTGCAGGTGGAGCATTGGATGTTTTTGTTGTTTCTTATGTTTGTGATGCTGTCTTTTGTCGTTTCTAAAACAAAGACAAAGTCTTGAAACGTGACATATCCTGCAACACTTGAAAACTTTTATTATACTGTAATCCTGTGGGTGATTGATAAGGTTGAGGCTTAAGGTAGAGGGGTTGAGAAATACAGCTCTGGTTACAGGCATGTAGAGTGCAGTTCTTTGAGTGCTTATGCAGTTTTAGGGTAATTACTCGAATGAAAATGATAAGTTCATGGTGAGAAAATTGACAACATTCCTGCAGTCATCTCCCTCTACCACCTTTTAATTCAGCATCGCACTCCTTCATGTCCCCGAGGACTTTCTTAGATAAACCCCAGAGACAGAGGCAGCGGATGACTGCATGAAGGCTGATCGTATCTATTTTCTCAGAGCTGATTTGCAGTTTTCATTATCCAGAAACAGAAATGTCACAAAAAATGATTAACTTCAAACTTTCTGCAGAAGAACTCAAGAGTTAAACTGCATCTGCGCGTAATGACAGCTGTTCGAGTCACGTCCTTCTATAATATCAACTAATCCATCACCCCTTGAGGTCAGACCACACCAACAAACTGTACAAACCAGAGCAACAATGCAAACACCAGCTGACTGTCAGTGAACTAAAAAAAAAAAAATAGAGAGTAACTTCCTTTGTGAGTGTTTATCGACTACATAATGTTTTCATCAGAATGTGAATCTTGGCTCCGATCCTTTGGAGGACCAGTGCTTGATCCATAACTTTTACATATCCTCACTGTCAGAAAGTACTAAAAAAGACCTGCATGCCGGCTTTGAGCTTAGTTTGGATTTTAAACCTCAAGAAATGAAATGAAGAGAGCATCATTTAATTATTAGATCACAGGAAACAAGTGCTCAAAGAATTTTGATGTTTTCATGTAAATTTTGAAGTTTCATTTATGTTTGCAGTGTGTTGCATTTTTACAAATGGGTCGTCCTAGATCTGCAGAGCATACTGTGATGCTGATTTTTTGTCCAAAACATAAAATGCTTATCATCATAGTAAGACAGTAACCTCTGCTGTGTCTCTCCAGGTACAATGAGTTGATGACGGGAAAGACTGCCCGAGAAATCATCGCTATCTTATGGATCCTCTCCTTTGTCATTGGCCTCATCCCTTTCTTTGGCTGGAACTTGCACAAAGACTGTAATAACACCACCTCTGGTGAGAACAACACTACAAAGACACATGGGTGCCTGCTCAAGTGCTACTTTGAGAGTGTGGTGGACATGCAGTACATGGTTTATTTTAACTTCTTTGTCTGCGTGCTGCCACCGCTGCTCATCATGCTGTGCATCTACCTGAAGATCTTCACGGTGGCCAGGAAGCAGCTGAGACAGATCGAGCTCAAGTGCGTTGGCAACGGGGACAGCCACCACCACGGGCTCCTGCAGAAGGAGATCCGGGCCGCCAAATCCCTCTCCATTATTGTGGGACTGTTCGCCATTTGCTGGCTGCCCGTCCACATTCTGAACTGTCTCGGGCTGTTTTACGAGAGCCTGAATAGGCCGGAAATCATTATGTACATTGCTATCATTATGTCTCATGCCAACTCAGCTGTCAACCCCATCATCTACGCCTACCGCATCCAGGACTTCAGGAACACTTTCCGCAAGATCCTGACCCAATACGTCCTGTGCCGGCGGGAGGAGCTGTACCTCAGCTCCAACGGCAGCAGACGCAACAGAGACCAGATCCACATGACCATCGACCCTCTGCTATAGAGAGTGAGGACAAAAGAGTATTATCACTGCGGTTTCTAATGTTTACAGAGTGAGGGTGTGATGTGTAAAGGTGAACAGATGTTATTTATGAGTTGTGCCGAGTATCAGGGGTCAAGCAGTGAAAATTTAAGTGGTGAGTCTTACAGAACTTTTGTATTGTGAAGGATTTTTCATTTAAAAGTAAAACATGTAGAAGCTAACTGGATTTGCAGGACTGTGAAAAGGACCCACACTTTGCCACATTCTGAAATGCTGTTTATCATTCTGAATCCACTGTTACAACTCTAAACACTCCTTTTAATGCCCTGCTATTTTATATTGTCCACATTAAGTGACAGTGTTTAATAATTTATTTATTACAAGACCTTATCTTTGAGAATGTAAAGATCAAAAAACTGTGTGTGGCTACTTGTGTCTGTATTTGTGGACCTAGAAAAGGTACAGTGGTAGTCGTCTACATCTGTGGTTATTTTTAGCTTGTGACCCTTTGAAATGAATTCACACTCATGACCATCACAGGCTCAATATATAGGAGGAAGTACTTGTTCTTTTCATCTATACAACACCTTTGAATAACAAAACTGTTTCTGAGCTGCTGCTTCATCTGTAGTAAGTGCCAGTGCCAGTAAGTATTTGCAGATATTCCTGTTGCTTCACAGTAAACGAGTGTACAGGCAGAGAAACACAAGAGTGTACAGAGGGAATCAAAAATGACAAAGGTTTTCATATGTAATGGAAAACTAAAAAAGAAATATGGGGACATACAAACATACAACAATATAAATAATTTTCCTATCCTGCGAATCATCTGTTAGCCTCCAGGGTCACAAAATTACCTTTTGACCACTGTGGCAAAGAGCCAGAGGACAGTGTTTTTGTTACTAGCAAATGAACAGCATCATTTAAAATTCAGCCATGCAGTCTCAGACATAAATAGTCAAGCAAAACAACCTGCGGTTATGATCCGTATCATTTCCACATGAACAAGACAAAATCTCAGGAAGTGAAAAACCTATTGTACCCTTTGCAGAAAAATGGCATCTGCACCGAGTATTTTCAGCTGCCTTGTTTTGAACTACGTGATGACGTACTGTGAGCAGAAAAACCACTGTCAAATCCGATGCTTAAAATCTACTGAAATTTTAATAATCCTCCTCATCCATATTTCTGGTACACATGTGTCAAATGGCCTACATAACATAAAGCACCATCGCTTTCATTCAGTCGGGTGTATGTGAATGTCATTAGCCGGAGGAGTCCAGCTGACACTCTGCCTCCCCTCAGAAACACTGTCAGCTGGGGACACGAGAATCTCATCTGGCCTTTTAGTGCAGTGGTTCCTCCCACTGTCTCCCAAGTCTCCCGAGTAGCTTCATTTGAAAAAAACAAAACAACAACAAAAAACAGTTTCAGCAGTGAAACCTCTAAAATATACTGCACCTAGGAATAATTATATTAACAAACTAATGAGCCAACACTCCTTAATGAGACAGAAGATTAACAGATTATGTTACTTTGTCCAGTTCAACTCACAAATAAACCGATATAATTGTTGAGAGTGATGCAGGTCAAACAAAACTTTAAATTTCATGAAAGGCAAATTCTTCTGTCTGTGCACTTAACTGTGTTTCTATGGACAATCATAGTTTGGGGCAACAAAGCTGTTCACAAAGTTAAATGTTAAGGCACCTGACGCTTTCCTCTGTTCTGCAGGGTGTGGTGGTTAGCACTCGCACTGTTGTACACATTTCTGTTGAACTTATAAAACTGAGGACCGAAGCAAAAGCTGATGAATCACATAAAAGGTTTTGATGAATTTAATATGGGCAAAGCAGCATGTTATTTTTTGCAACTTAAGCGGAAAGAGTAATTTGGTCACATGAGCACACCATCACCACACAAATGAAAACACACTGCTTTGTAATCTTGAGATTATTTCCCATTCGGTGTGCTTCACTGGTGTTGAACCATGATGTGTTGGTGATAAACAAGCGTTCTTTAGTTAAGCACTTGCTCCATGGCTTCAGAGATCTCCCTTCATTAGCCATTGTGTCCAGTGTACATCCTCCGACTAACTTCAAGGGCTAAAATACAGGAGTGTACCAAAGTCTAAGTACATTCCAATGGAGACATCTATACTGTAACTGCACTGTAAAGTTGTATTATTGTCTTTGTTGACAGAAGTGTAAAAATAAGTACTGTACTGTCCGTCTTTCTAAATGTTACTGATTGATGTCAAACTGTTGCCTTCTTTTAAAATTTCAAAGGTAAGACGGACGTTAACAAGTTGATCTAGTTCAACATTCCTGCCTTTCATTCCGAACTACCTATCTGTCAGTGTGCTTTAGTGATGTTACAAATCAGGAAAAACATCCACTGTGGTCGAGCTAATGTTCAACCTTTCCACAGGCCATTCTGTCTTTCATACAACAAAACTACAACTGCGACACTGCTATTTAACATGATGCAACCTGTATGTATGGTGAAATATTTTGTTAATAAAGGCAATGTTTATATTGTTTAAGATTTTTCTTCATTCTGATTGTTTATTTTTATATATTTACAAGTGACACAATGGAGAATTTGTGGGAAAGACAGAAGTGTTTAAATGTTTTTGAAGTAACTTAAACATGCAGACACTCACTACTTCCCTAACTGATGTGGTTTCAGACATAAATTCCTTTAAAAAAAGATCATGCACTATGAACAGCTGTCTTTCCAGTGGAAACAGACCAAGGGCTCAGCCAAAAGAAAAAAATAAATAACATGACGTCTGCTATCTCTCAGAGAGAAACATGAAAGAGCTGAAACCCCGGATCCCGTGTTCTGGTCTTCTCAACAGCGACCTGAAGAGTTTATTTGAAACACCAGTTTTCCTCAGAGATGTTCAGTGAGAGGGTGGGTTGGTCCACCTGCTGTCCCTGGTGTCACGGGGCTGCCGTCCCACTGAGCAGTGAGGACATCTGCTGATCGGACACACTCTCCTGCTGGGTCTCACCCATGGCCTGACACAGGTAGATGGCGAGGATGTGCTTGCACTGGGAGTAAAGAATGCAGACACTAATTCATTACATAAACACAGGCAGTGATTTGATTAATGACACCGATTTGCGGCCCTAAGGACACTTCAGTAATTTTAATTCAAAGATCTCATGTAAACAGCAGACTACAGAGAAATTTCTCGGCTCTGACCTGCTGGGAATTTTCCACTGACTAATCTTTAGTCCGAGAATCATCACATAACAAACGCCAGAACAATGTCTAGTATTTCTACCGATTTATAAATATTTCTATAATAAGAGGAAGTGCGATTGAAAGGGTTATGAGCATGTGTTATTTTTATTGATTCTCTTTTTGTTTAATGACTCAGATGTAGCACTCCTAGAGGCATGTGTTAAATGACTAAAAGCCTCACATTTCTGCATTTGTCATGTCATGTCACCCAACACATTCCTCTCATTATTCTCAATATAAACAGGTTAACCATCACTGTCCCCAGTGACTGAGCGACCCCCTCTCTTGCACCAACAGTCTGCACGTCCTGACTGAGCCCTGTTTTTCCATGCTAGTAGCTCACATAGTGCTTATGTTCTTGTCTCTAAAATAATATTGTGTTTTTATGTGCTGTGTTTGTTTGTGTTGTGAACATCATCCTGTTGTCTTAGAAACCATCACTACATCTGCCAGTGGTCACTTCACATCACAGAATCTTTTCTTTATTCCATTTTTTTTCAGCCATACATGCAAAGGTTAATGTGTTGTTGTTGTTGTTCTGTTGGAAATTCCACTAATAAATCATGTTAAAAAAACATGTTAATCATTGACTTGTTTTCACCCCTCAGCCTATTACGTCCATGCATTATAAATGACTTTTCCTCTATGCTAACAGGCCTGTGGATTCATCTTTTACATTAACAATGAGCCAAAGTCAAACTGAGGTGGAGAGGGCAGCAGTACAGAGGTGTGTGGGGGAGTTGGCCATGTCGACTCTGGTGACTGCTGTCAGGGGGGAACCTCTTTAATCTGTCCTCTGATCTGCTTGTCAGTGCAGTGAGAATTTGCTTTGGCCTTATCCTGTCATGTTGTAATCAGCAGAGCCCCTGAATGAAGGGACGGCTTTAGCAGAGGACTTCAGACTGTGTGGTCAAACTCACAGATTCTTGAGTGTTTTAAATTTCAAATCAGAGAGATATGTTAAAATCGGATCCACCAAAAGTCTGTTCTTCCAGCATCCTTCAGCTTTCGCAAGAGTAATGATGCAAAATGCAACCCAATCAACCCTACCCTCGCTAGCAATAAAAGTTGGTGGCCAGTTTGATGAAGCAATAAATAGATTTATTTGCTGTGATATCATGGGGAATGATATCAGTGATACTGATGCACTCATAGGGGAGTCTCCACGGTCTTCTGCAGATCTGTTTCTCACACTGGTTTTAGCAGCATCCTCCAGGGAAACAAGTCTGATACTTGGAGCAGGAGCAAAGGCTGTTTGCTTGCGGATATTTAGAGCAGAAACAGTCAGATTGGAGACGCCCCTCAGTGAACAGACAAAAACGTGACTTGACCACAGTACATCTGTTACACACATTTTGATGTGTGTTTCTACTCACTTTTGACTAGACGCAGGTTTTCTCCAGGATACACGCCTGAACAACAACACACAATGGTGTGTGGCTGTGTGTAAATACGCAACAGTATAAACCATTTATATTTATATTCTTATATATAGGGTCTGATATTTTAGATTTTTTTTTCTTTTTGCTCTAGCATGGGTGTAATGTCAGCTAAATTACACTCAACCTCCGACTCAAATGTGCACCTAACAAGTACAAATATTATTCCTTACAAGGAGCTTCAGGGGGGACACTTTAGGATACTTTTTGTGATACTTTATTCTGAAGTAGGGAACATTTTTTCTTATTAAAGTTTTATTTTACCTTTTATAAAAACCTAAAAGTAAAGACAATATTTATTTAATTAAGAAACAGTAAAAGTATAGGTAAACAAAAAGTAAAGAGAGAGAAAGAAATCTGACCAAACTTTTGTACTAAGCAGTTTTCGGTTTTATATGCAGCTTAACATGTGTGTGACAGTGGTTTTGAGACTCACCAGCAGGCCCTCGTTTCTACGGAGCACAGTGTAGGCAAAGGCTGGACACGAGCAGTAGTGGCAGGAAACAAAGCAGGTGTACAAACGTCCTGAGCCTCCCATTACCTGCAGCAAATTCATGCAAAGCACATTAAAATAAGTGGCCAGGCTTGCGTGTCCAAATCTTATTTCAAGAATCATACACAGTGAGTTGTGTCTTTGTGAAGAAAGATGTTCACAGATAAACTATGACCACAATGTTGTTTTAATTGGCTATAAATGGTACATGGCAGAGGCAGCTAAGCCATGGAAAGACATGAAGGAAAACAAAATCTTTAGTGCATTCCAAATATCTTTCAGCTGCTCCAGACATGATTGACTGAGCTCCGAGAATCTGAGTAGTGAAGACATGAATATGTTTCCAAATACATCTCTCTCTCTCTCTCTCTCTCTTGATAGCTTTTAAATAACTACTATTTGTACTTTTTTACATTTTAGTAGTGTTTGCATACTACTACATCTCTCTGGAAAAAGATTATAAGTTGACAGTTAGATTGACTGAATCAAGTTTTCACCATCCTTGAATGTTTTCATGTTTCACCTATTTATAATTTTTATCACAGTGCAGAGAATCATGCTGTTTCAACATTGGCCAACAGTTAAACAACGAAACAAAAACAAAACAAAAACACAACTTTTTTCATTTTTTTTTTTTTTTAATATTTACTTAAATTTAAACTTTTTATGAAGTGGTTTCCAGGTATCAGCTGAGAAATACAGAGGCAAGTTTTAACATTTGATGTTCACAGTTTAGCTTTCAGTAATGTAAATTTGTGATCACAGATTGCAGAGGTTATGAACCCAATAACACAGTTTATAAACTGTGTTCCTGGATTAATAAACAGAGTTTCCAGATAAACACATTGTCTTCTTTTTTTCTCATCACAGCATCGGCCATGCATTGTTTTTCTTATGTTACACATCACAGAGGAGAGACTGGTGATGAGGTCATCAGGAGACAAGCCTAACAAGGTGCAACACGGTGTAAAATCTAACTGGCTAAACAGTAGGACAGCAGTCACGGTATTTTAAAGGAACACAGATCTATGTTTCATAGTTGCGAGCCTCCCCTTCACAGAAACCTATTTTGCAGGTATTTTTCAAAGCCCACCAGCTTATGTCATCAGGAGAAATCATGCTTTCATGTCTTCTTGATGCTTTATCCAAACCCCGAATCCTGCTTTTGGGTGGACTCTTAAATATTTCACAAAAGTGACAGGATGGTGTTTGGGTTGGGGGTAAGGTTGTCTCCATGATCTCATCATTTCCTATTAGTTATTTAGAGGAGATAAGACAGAAACAATGCATTTTTAAACAAGGTGTATGTGGTATCTAATGGCCTCGGTTGACAGGAGCTCCTGTCCACGATGCTGGGGCTCGTTGCAGACTGAAGACAGTGATTTAAGTCTCGTCCTCACGCACATGACACATACGGACATTAAGCAGGCAGATTAGCTTGACACTTCCCAATAACTAATGTCTCCAAAGACGGTAGAGTGGGCTCCATTATTCTCCAGAGCTTTAATAAATTACCTTTCCCTGTGACCTACAAAACTAAAAACCTCTCTTTTCTTCAATGTGACACTTCATTATAAATAAGACACACAAGAGACAATTACATGAACTCAAAAGACCTCAGCAGATCTCAAATGAATAAAGCACCATGTACAGCATGATCGAGACAGAAACAGCAAAACTGTGAAAACCAAGCCAAGGCCTGCTACAGTTTCTCAGCAGCCAAGTTTATTGAAAAGCAACTCACACTTCAGCCCTTTTTGTTTTCAGCTGTCATCACTAAAGCTGGCAGCCATCTTCATCCACAGACACCACAAACTGTAGGCTTTCACCGCCTGGCAGGGACCCTGGTTTACTCAAATCAGCTCTTTACAGCAAGATTTGCAATTCAGTGGAGAGTTACAGAAAAGAACAGCGAGAGCTAAAGCCTTAGCTCTGGCTCTGTCTCTGCCTGAAACGTTAGCTCTCACAGGAATAATTCTTTGGAAGCCACCCTGAGCCAGAGGGCGAGGGTTTGGACGAGCCTCCGTCCTTTGGTTCCACACCACAAACAGGACTTTAGGGAAATTTCTAATTCTGGGAAATCGTTGAAATGTTCGACTACTTTCTGCAGGCCAACACTCTGTACATTTACATCACCACATGTGAGTCCTTGTGCTTCAACAAACACCTTCTTTTCATGCGTGCTGTGAACTACTTGAAGTGCTAAAAATCCCTCTTTTAAGTCACATGGTTTGTTTTACATTCCAGTCAGGTGGACAGTTTGGCAAACTAATGCTGCTGGACAAAAGAACTTCCCAAAAACTGGCACTCACATTAGGACAGCATCATCACAAGTGCCCCTTTCACCACCTTATGAGGTCATTCCTGCTCTGTTAGTTACAAACAAACAGGAAACCTGATCACCAGCACTGTCGAACATCATCCCTGAGGCACAGAAAAGTCATACTCATAGCTGGTCTCTTTTTATTCTTCAGTGTCCTGCAACTTAACCGTCAAGTGGAGACCCTGAAACAAGCTGTTTGAGTCTACAATCTCATAAGAAGTCTTTCACTTTCTTGTTTTATATCCAACAGTCTAAATACCAGTGTTATTTTATTTAAAACTTTACAAAACAAAAAAAAATAATAACACCCTTGAATTTTGAGCTTGAAAAATGATTAATTGATGATCATAATAGTTAAATAATGTCTGTCAATCTTTTCAGCGACTAGTTGTTTTGACACTACTGTCCCAAACTTGGCATTGCGTTGCTGACTAAACACCGCCATACACAGTGTATAAATCTTTTATTCATGCTGAGACTACACTACTCACCACTTCTGTTTCCTAAGTTCAGGCCATGATACTCCATTGCCTCTGAAAAGGTCACTGAACACTAGGAATGAGATAAGATGAAAAATCCCGGCTGCGAAATGCCACACTCCCATGAATTATTCACTCTTTTAGTGTCAAGAGGAGACCAAACAACTACGACAACATGAGAAACTTAAATATGTCCCCCACGGACAATGTGTAATGACAGGAAATTACAAAAATGGTGGAATACATTAATTTATAGACTTTTCTGCTTCTTCTTGACACAGTGCCGAGTTAGTAAGCAAGTCACAGTCAGTTCCAGTAAACTGGAATAAAAAATTATTCTGAATAAGTGTTTCCCAAGCTTGGGGTTCTGACCCAAAATGGGTTGTGAACCCATTTTTAAGAGGTTACAGGATATCATGCAATAACTGTACCGTAACAAAGCTGATTTGATAATTTTTTTTCTTAATCTAAATAGAAAAGGGGCAGTTTTGCTCTGTGTGTTTGTTTCTCTTAGAAGCTGTTTGCCCCCCTTTCCTTGCAAACCTGCACCTGCTCCCTGATTGAGGTATTACCAGGTGTCACCTCTGCGATTTTCTCACCCTTGATCATGTATGTGATGTTGATATGAAAAGCACCGGAGAGGTCTTTCTGTGTTGTCTGTGTGGAGCTGCTCAGTGCTGAGAGCTTAAAAACGAACAAAGCTGACAGACATCCTCATCCTCAAACAAATCATTCTCAGAATCGCTGTGCAAAGACAACTTTATACTCTGTTTTGACAACATAGTATAAATTTTATAAACACTTTATGAAGTGATGAGAAACTTACTCATTAATAATCAAATTTGCCAACTCAGCAACTCTGGTTCCCATTAAAGTTCCTTATATATTCAAATACAAACAATAAACTGTTGGTGTATGTCTAAAAGAAGTTTCCCACGAGACTTGATGTAGGTTTCTGCATAAAAACCCCTCAGGTTGAGGGAGGGGATCAACTGTATCCTACGTCATCCCTTTCTGCAAACGGCTGAGCAGGAGTTTCCATTGGAAAGATCAAAAAAAAAAAACATGCAGAAGGAGTCGTCCTTCAGGGAAAAAAAATTCCTGCTCTGTTCTGATTTTTTTGTTTTAATGATCTGAGGAGAGAAATCTGCTCTAACCTCTAACCCTCCCTCTGTCTTACAGGAAACTTGTATGGATGCCTGACAAAGGGATGAGTAACTGAAGTGGGTCTTTATTTTTAAATGGGCCACTGCGTCTCAGAATGTCGTCACCGCTTTTACTCTCCTCCAGATGTTAAATGACCCTCTTCTAATTTACAGAGCTGTCAGACGCAGCCCAAATATGGCCTGTGAAACACACAGCTCTCCAGCCAGTAAATACACGTCTGCTATGACTTGACCTTTGAGCCTGAGGATTATACCGTCATGTACTTTAAGCCAGAACCTTTATGATAATTAATTTCATTCTGGACATGTTCTTGTTTTAAGACATTTAGGTGAGAAGAGTTTGGTTGGTTATAAACAACTTCCTACTGAAGCACTCACTGTCTTGTTCACAGTGAGAGAGTCAGAGAGCAGAGTAATCAGAGTAAGCACCTTACATCTTGTTTGCTTGATCAATATAAAAAATCTACCAGCTGTTTGGTGGGTTTCTTTCATAACTTCAGTCAGACTGGCTGTTTTTACCTTGTTTTAAGACATGAGAGTAATAACATTCTCTGCAATTGTGTCAAGAATGTGACAAGTTTAATAATATGTTCATCTATTTCTTTAATGGGTGTGTTAGTTGATTGATCCACAAATGTTTTTAAGTGGCAGCTTGTGTCTGTGACGTCAAAATTAAAGTGTTGGAGAGTAAACACTGCGGAGAGCAGAGCACAGAAGGGAAAAATGAGTGACCTTCCCACAGGTTCAGACACGTGGACACGGTCCAGCATGCAGGACTGTGTCACAATCCACTTAACACGTCAGAAGTAATTCTTAAAGTTTGTTCTCAGCTTACAAAATAATGCCGTCAACATTGCAATTGCACTTGAATAAGAGATGATCAGATTTAGTGGTTTTTGTGTGATTTATCAGTATCAATGTCCCTTTTAAATAGACACTGTGACATTTTCAAGGAGATAATGGCATTAACAATGTACATATGCTAACATTATGAAAATAGTACAATGTCCCCTTATATGTTTCACTTCCTTTTTCTTTCTAGCTTTCTAATTCTAGCTGCCATACATCAGAGAACAGAAAAATTCATTCAGTGTAATTGTTCTTTTGGCATTGTTTAGTTCTGTTTTGTATGAACTCATTTTAACCTCTCTACACACATTGTGAGTGTGATTCATTTGCCAGAGAAAACAGATGGAAACAAAGTTAAAGATTAATTTGACTGATCTTTTTTTTTTTCTTTAGATATTGTAATAAAATCTATAGTTACGATTTGAATGTGACACACTTGTGATCGCCTGATCCAATTACCACTTTATCTTTTCTGATTCCAAATTTTAAACCTGAGCTTTGCTGGTCAGCCCATACTGAGTGCTGACCTCAAGCAAATTCTCATGTGAGAAGCTGGATACAGGGTATATTTGGCTTTCTCTCAATAAAAATAACTTATATGATTTATCAATTTTCAAAATAGTTTTACAGTAATTTTCTTGCAAACCACAAATTCAGCATTCCCAAACTCTGGGATATAAGATGGGTCACAGATTAGTTTCGACAGAGAGTTTACTGGAATCAGGTCTCAGTGTCTTCCACAGTATTATCGTCACATTGAGTTTATCACAATATTTGGGAAACTGACAAATGTATCACAATCAGCCAAGTATATACGATTTTTACTGTGAAAGCATGTTTTCCCACAAGAACAAAAATAGACAACACTTCATATATTCCTCAATCTGCACTGGATTTGATCTCAGAGAGGCCAGACTCATAACCACAAAAAAACAGATAAAGGAGTAAAAAACCACTCTCCATAGAGAGAATAAAAATAGACTATTATATTAATCATTTCCAATACATGCAGCTGGGCCATGAACGTCAGACAGCCTTGAGGGAAATAAAGTGAAACAATTAAGGTACCAACAACTGAGTTCAAAGTGTCCCACCAGAATCAGTGTTTACTGTATTCAGTTGCATTGTATTTCACATTGTTATTGCAGGAACCTGAAAGAGTTTACAGGAAATTTGGGTCACAATGACCACAACCTCCATGGACTGACTTGCCGCCCTCCCCCCAATATTTTTTTATTCACCACCATGAACCAAAAACCGCAAACTACAAATACCAAGCGCGTTAAACAGTGATCAAACAAATTTTATACAAACTTTCGAAACATCTGCTGATTGAGAAGATTTTCACAAAAGTAGTGCTTCATAGGGCAAAAGATCAAAAATTCTTAACAAGTTTGAGTCAAAGTACTTTTGAGTGTAAACACCATAGGCCATGTTCGTAGACCCTAAGAACAAAATTAAACTGGACAAAAACAGAGTACAAAGAAAAACTAAATATATCTTTAGTCTAGCACTTTCTTCTTGTTTTTGAAAGACGGCTACACCGAGCTGTGCTGATAGTCTTGTTGATCTAGAATTTGCTTTTCTAAACTGTTGTTGAACTGATTCTGTGGTCTTTTGGTAAAGAAACACAATCGAACAGGCTGTATTTGTCTCAGATTTTTTGAAAATGATAACATGAATAAGGTTTTCAGGAGTAAAACAGTGTAAGCATGTTATTGACCAGTTTTTGGGGCAGAAAGTCTTCACTCACTAGTTCAATACAGTTGAATGAACTTTTGCACACAATATAATTATTGTACCAACAAACTGGGAATTGTTCACTGTCGGAGAATATTGTACATATTGTGGTTATTAATTCAGCTTAGAATGCAAACCATTAATTTAGAAATTCTAAACAGTGGAAGTAGGATATTTATTATCTCTAAGTTATAAAGTAGACAGAGGAATGACAGACCTGGAATGCTTTACGTCCACTGGGAGACGACACACAGGTGACTGATCGTTGGTCAACCAAGTCCAAAGCCTGCAGCGCACAAGGCCCGAAGACAAATTTCAGCCTGAAAGACATAAGGGGGAAAACCAAACAGTGAAAGAAAGATGAAATGTGCATATGGTTATTGAAGACTTGAAAATATTGTTTGCATAAAACAAGGAATTATGCAGATAAAAGACAGCGTACATGCTGAACATACAGAAAGTGTTAAGTATAAGTTAGAGAAACATTCAACCAATTTCTTCAAAGAGACTCCACTGTGTTAGTTTGAGTGTGCATGTGTGCGTGTGTTTGTGAAACTGTGGCAGATTTTTTTCATTGGAAAAGCATGTTTTTTAGCCCTTAGTGGAAATAAATTCTAGGGATCCTGCTGGTAAAAGAAATGGCTTGTTTACATCTTTTACAGTCATTTCTTCACTCTGTGATGGTTTAATCTTCTCACAACTGCAAAGCTAAAATAAACTCTTGCTCTTCAGACCAAAACTAAAATTTTATATCTTTTATGTTCACATTTTATATGACAAAATAATATTCAGTTTGTAGCTGTGCCTAAAACATCTTCTTAATGTGTACATCATGTACACATTATGTATTATGAAAAATGGGTTTCGTAATACAAGATAAATCTGTTTTGTTAAACTTTTTAAGTATTTTATTTTGCTTATAACTCTACCAACACAGTCAGCACTTATACTGCAGTGAAAACTAATATGCTGTAGAACCATCATTCAACTATAAGTATCTATCACAATATGGCAAAGCATGTTCAGCTCCATGTAAGATAATAACTTTGATGTTTAATACAAAAGTATGCAGAGATCTCCAAATGATCCATTACACAACTCTTATAAATGTTTAGAAAATTTAATAACTCACTTTGCTTATTTTTAAATCATTAATCAAGAAAACAGATTTTTTGGGAAAGATGAGAGAAACATTAAATGGACTGAGGTCTGCTTGTCATTAGCACATACAGTAAGTGTGATGAAGAGCCCCTAAACCAGCGGCTTCCTGATAGACAGGATATGGCCATCTTGACCCAGACGATGAGCACCCCTCCACTCTCAGAAACTAAAAACCACTGTGCCTGGAAATGCCTCAGCACAAACACAGCATCATGACGCTGAGTCTCAGTGCTACATCATTTTGGTAAATCCAGACTGAAAAATGCTTCCCTTTCTCCCTTCATGTGGTTTCTTCACTTCACACCCACTCAAATTCAGCCATGTGCAGACTTTTTTACTTATGTCATAACTCGAGATAACCTAGAGTAGGATATGGTAGCTACTCTTATGGGTAAAAGGAAAGTTTGATACTTACGCAATAAGCAGGTCATCAGGGACTGTAAAGGGAAAAAAGGGACATCAAAAATTTCATAAATTGTGCACCACAGATTTACAAGTGCTGAAACCATAATCATCAATTTTCTGTAAAAAATGAGAAGGGCTGTCAGCATATTAGTTTTTACTGTGTAATTGTGATGTAGAGAGGCGTAAAGGGAATTTGTAACCATAAAGGTGTATGAAAAAGTACCACAATTTCTCTGTTCTTTGGAAGTGGTAACTGGTGTTAAGGTGCATAATCTCAACAAACAATTACAAAATGAAAATGGAGGGAACACAAATGATTAGAGGTGCATGATAACTATAGGGCCGATAATTATCGGGCCCATAACAGGAAATTATGACGTAATTCCGATAAGTCCGATATCATAACAAATAGCCCCGATAACATAGATGTTTTTGTCAGCACGGAAGTGCCTCGCTCCCACTGAGACCCGAATGACCTGCAGTGAATGCTGCGTTCAAGTGACATTGGCATAATCAGAAAAACTCTTTCTCAATGTTTGAGAGGCTTGCCAACAGTTTTTCATTGGAAAAAATAAATATCTCTTCATTTAAAGGGTCAAAACTGTTTTTGGTTTTGTTCATAGTATTTATGTCATGATCTTAGGTATATGTGTGTGTCATCGGTTATCGGTTATCCGTATCGGCCTTTAGGAGCTGAAAGTTATCGGTATCAGTTTTTTAAAAAAGTTATCGTGCATCCCTACAAATGATTAAGGGACACTGTATCATTTATACAATACTATCATACATCTATTATTAACACGGTGTCAGTATTTTAAATATCATGATCATTGCCAATAAATATCAAGAGAGCAGTATATACTTAGTATCCATGCTTTACTTGAGTGAATCTGACAAGAGTTTACAATATAAATCATAGTTACAGTATATAGAATCTCTTTTGAAGACAGAAAATTGCAGAGCAGCAACTCCACTGCTTTTGTGTTGATGTTTGGAAGAAAATACCAAATTTACACAGACAAAACTTTGGCATGTTGTGTTCTTGGTGGGTTTGACTCATTTTTTTTAAGAAATGCTTACAAGCCACTGAGGAACTTTGCCCTGACAGAAGTGCCAAGTGTTTTGATTCTGTATGCACTTTACTGCATTACACTAACATTACACTGCATTTTAATAGAAGGCACAATTATCTTATTGGTGTAATCCGTATTTCCTTTTCGTGTGCTATTCAGGTTTAATGCACACATAATAAAAAGGTAATATTTCTAAATTGAAAACCCAAACTTAAATATATATATATTTCACAGTTTTAATGCTATTTTTTGGAAAAGGATCTAATTACTTTTCTATCCACCATTAGTGAATCAATAATAGTGATGGGTGGAAAGGGTATCTGATGGCCAAACAGTTGTGGATCCCAGTGTAATGACTGTTTCAGATAAATAAGAAAAAATAGAGCAACTGTTGATGTGGTTCTGGGCGAGATCAGGCCTTGTTGTGTAACTATGTTAACTATTCAATCCTGCAGTACTATTTAGGTCTAAATGTGACTCCAGCATACAAACTAGAACGGCTCTGGAGGTCAAACCTCAAAGTTGAGGTGTTGTCTTCAGTTTCATAGACCACATAAACCAAAATCAATGACTTATTGTAATAAAAGCTCACCAAGGCCTTTCTGAGTTATACTGGGATAAGCCTGTGATGGTCTATGGTGGAAGAATTGCTCTGTATTGAGTAAAGATTAAGATATCAGAGATAGAAGTGTGAGGCAGCAGCGCCTCTTGCAGTCCAAAAATAAAACTGCTCACTGAGGAACGCTTGAACATTAAATAAAAAATTACTGCTACATAAACGCTATTGTATAACACAGCACGCAGCTTCGTCTGGGTTGATGGAGAAGAAATATGAAATAGTGAAAAGGGTAAATTAACGTCAGCTACGCTAAGAAAGTCAAGCAAGTGTGTCACAGTGTGCTGCTACAACAAACTGATAGCTAATAGTGCTAATGTTACGGCTAGCTACTTTTACATGAAAACATGTCTAGCCGTCAACTGTGACATTTATCTCCCTTTGCCACTTCTTTCTTACTTTGAGACGTTTCCTGGTATGCTTTTTGAATATCTCGAAAGAGCTGCTCAGCCACTACTGGTAGAAATGGTCGCATTTCTGAACTGTTTTAGTTCAGGAAGCTCCCGACGCCGCCAGCCAATTAGGTGCGACTCAAATATTACGTTTTCCGGTTTTGTTTCCCTCAAAAATAAAAGGCCTAAAATAAATCAACCCGTCTTATTTACTGAGTGACCCTTGATCAGTCTTTACAAACTGAATTGTGGAGGTTATTTTCAAGTTCCTGCTCCTTGTGTGTTATAGCAAGCATAGTTGTGATATTGTAAATAGCACAGAGACATTAAGTGATTATCATGTCAGTAATTACTGCTTTTACTCAAAAAAATTGTTGCTCAATCAACCCACGACAGGGTCCTGTTGCTGAAATTTGAAGTTTGGTAAATATGTTTTTACTTACCAAGAATTGCAGCAACTCTGTTCTTAGATGAGGTGTATGAAATTCTCAGTGTTGACTGCAAACACTCCAAATTATATGCTGCTGACAACATTTGATTGTAATATTTATAGTAAGAAAAAACAATAGATATTTGGCACAATTGAACCCTGAATCATTTGTATACAATTTGGGCAGTCACATACTATGTGAAGACTCAATGTGGAATCAAAACTGCCAAAAATGTGAGCTGATAAAGCTGTTTTCTGCCTGTTTTTCAGCAAAGATGGATGCAAATTAGCAAAAATGCACAAGCTTGACTGCAGTCAGCTTTTCAGTCCACATGAGCAGGAGTTGAGAGAACAAACACCATTATGTTAATTTAGCACAGAGAATGTGCAGTGGCAGGCCTGCTGATAAGTAAAGCCATGATGAAACCAAACCAACAGTGGATTCCTCACGCATCTCATGTTTGCATGTCTGTTATCATGCGTTGACCTTGCCGCAGTAGATATTAGGATGCAGTCATAATTGCATTTTACATTAATCAATTTTCAGCACCAAGAAGGGGTCTAATATAATTCAATATAATTTTTTAGCACTGTGTTTGTTTGAGGGCATTTCACTTTACCATCAACTCTTTCCCATTAGAATTTCATCTGAGAGTCACATTTTGCTTAGTTATGCTGTAATTCATGACACAATAATACTATAATTTCATATTGCATTCTACTAAAAATGTATTTTAACCAAAATCATTTTGGTACATCTCAGTCAAAGACAACATTGACTAGGACACAAGAAAATCACAGTAGTCAATAATAAATGGAAAATCTATTAAAGACCTACACATTGTTTCAGTGGTGGAGAACTGAACCACTTTATTTGATTGGTCTGAACTCTTGTAATAGCCTACTAAGAGACATTGTGCGATACAAACATTGCATTTCAACATCATAGGATACACGGGTTTTCAAGTCTCAATTTCAAAAAGACAAAAAAAAAGTCACCACTGTGTGTTTGATAGAGAGCTGAAAAGATGCTCCAATTCTTTTTCGGCTTCATGTCGGATTTCTTTAAGATTCAAGTTTGTAAACTTTTCTTTTTTGTCATTGCCATTGTAAACACATAACATCCCATCTAAACAGGATGAATAACAAAGATGTTGAAAATGACAAAATAAAAATCTGAACGTGCTGTGATGAATGATTCAAATCCAAAATGAAAGGAACAAAGGAAACATCAAGTTTAGAGCAGAATGGATTTGTTAACTGAGCAAAGTGAAAGCTGAGAAAGCCAAAATATGGTATTTTTTCACATATCTAAAAAACAGACTTGCAAAGGAACGTTACTGCCATTTATGAAGTTGACCTAGTATAATTCATGTCCAAAGCTTTATGCCAGTTGATTAACACAATGGAAGCAGAAATTAAGTAGTCACGGTTTTGAATCACCATGACAGCAAGCTCTTAAAATATTACGGTACCATACACTTAAAACTGTAATTGTGATGAAATTGTCACACTACAAAATTTATGTACCAGCTACAAGAAAAGACAGGAAGTCAAGACATCCAGAATTCTGTGAGTGGTGGGAAAAACTTAAAGCACATCTTAGTATACTCTTGTGCTAGAGGTTGAATAAGTTACACAGCAGGTAGTATGCTTTTTTTGTCAAAAGCTACAAAGCAAAAAAGTGCAACAATGGTGCAGACCATTCTTTATGTTTGGTTAGTTTTGCCTTTTTGTGTAAAGGAAAGACAATTTACAGAGTTCAGATTTTTGTCAGGATAGTATCAAAAAAAAAAAAAAGGGACTACAGAAACAAATACAAACATTAAACACCAACGTATATCTCTGAGAAAAATTAGTTAAAGCTGCCTTCTTTCTCAAGTCACAAGGCATGGCAAAACCTGACACTTTTTTTTTGTTTTGTTTTTTTTTTTTTACCATGACAACATTGCAGAGCAGATCATTCTGGACAGGTTGGAAACTGCAGAGAGAGAGACAGCTACATGTGACACACCATGGCTCTATTGGAAAAGGAAAAAAAAAAAACATTGGCTCACTCTCATTATTAAAACGGGGTCCAGGAGTAGTCATAAGGATATCTTTCGGCAAAATTAAGCTTATATCAGACTTTTCACTTTTCTGCTATGACACCAGTGTTCTCAACTTGTTTTGACAACAGTTCTCTGTCTAGAACGGGATGAGAAGTTACCTCTACCATCTGATAGTTACAATCCATGCATCATCTCCGCTTTGTGGCAAAAACGGGCATTAAATAACAATGCTGTTTGAAATAAACGCTGTTTCATCCTCGAATGTCCACGGTGTTCAGGCTCTGGTGGTGCTCCACTCATGGTCAAGTACAAACCAAAGGTCTGGTCTCTCTCGCTATAGTAAAAATATTAGAGTGGGTGTCAGGTGACGTGGGTGGACTGGGAGAGACCAACTGTGATATTAAAGATAACACACCTACTCTTCCCATTTAAAGTGGATCAATTTAAAAGCAACATTAAAATAAGAAATAATCAAGTTAAGAAAAACACTGCAAAAGGTTACTCTATTTACATACAATGATTTTCTTAAAGACAAGGTATATCTTTACAGAAATCAAACAAATTTCAGAAATAGTCTCTTTCGCTTTCTTTTTACATATTAAGTTCTTCATTTTTACTATAGCTCATGTTGTCCCCTTCGTCGAGTTCTGTTTTATTTCCCCCGACAGGCTGGGTGAGTGCTTCCGAACCAAAAGCGAGTCTTGTTCTGGACAGCCCTGCCTGTAACAGGCTGCGCTTGTACTTTCAGCTAACAGCCAGGGGGCGCCATAGCACCAAAAATAAAAAGGACACCACCCCATCTATCTGTCACACTTGCCCTGTGAGGCTAGTTCTAAGAGGGGGGATGAGCAGGCAAGCCTTGGTGCAGGCCTCTCTTCTGGTTATTGGGGCTGTAGCGAGCAGGGCTCAGTCGTCGCTGTCAGATAGGGTCTCATATTGCTCAGACAGCAGTGACTGCCAGACGCGCTGCTGGGCCACCGGGGCACCAGCTGGAGGTGGCTGCTGCTGCTGTTGCTGGCTCTGTATGGCAGGGGAAGCTATGGAGGTGGGTGGCGTGTTGCTCAGTATGCGCATGGTCAGCGGGTTGTACGGGAACTGCATGGATCCTGAGAAGAGAGGAGATAAGAAAGTGTAATAAAAATGCAGATAAACTGTCTTTCTGTCTTTGATTTTACAATAGACAGTTTTGAGACAGCAGAGGTTGGACTGCTTACCTGCCGATGAGGGTCGATCGTCCCAGCTCCACTGAGGTTGAGCTTGCGCTTGTCTGTGATAATCTCCCTCGGAGTGGACGGAGGACACTGAAGAGGGACGCTCCCCTCCAGAGTAAGCCTGACCCAAGGTTGGGGATTTGGATTTACGGCTGTTGTTTTTGCCCTGCTTCTGTTTCCCTGTGATTAAAAGCAGACAGAAGTTTGTAGATCAGTGTCAAGTTTAACATAAAACTCCTTCTTACCATGTGTCTCTTTGGAAATGTAAGATGTACCTACCCATACTGGGGGATGGGTTGGCCTCTTGACGGGTGTCACCGCCTGTGCCGGGTGTGTTGTTCATGGCACACTGAGCCCCTACACCTCCCTGGTGCTCCTCCTGTCTCTCCTCCAAGTTGCCCATCAAGGCTTTGCGGATGATGTCCTCTAGGCCAAGGTTACTGGCTGGGTCACTAAAAGAGTGATTCCTGGGGTTGATGCTGCCTACAAATCAGCAACACAAGAAAACACACTATTAAAAAAGGTTCATCAACTGGACTGAAATATGAAGTGTATGAACCAGAACTGCTACTTACTGGAGCTGGTAACGGCAGGCAAGTTGAAAATTTCTGTGCCTGGTTGTGCATTACCTGTAAGACAATATTGGCGGTTAATTAAAAGTAAATGTCTGACAAATAAATGGGTCAAAAATGACACGGATCATCAGTCAAGTTGTTCCGATGTTATCACCTGCTTCATGATCTTTTAAAAAAAAAAAAAAAAGGAAAAAAAAAAGAAGAAGAAGAAGAAGTCGGAATTAATAAAGCAAAACTGTCTTGCATGCACACATTAACAGAGTTTGGTCCATGATGTGATGTATGCGTGTTAGTACAAAGGAAGAAGACCCACTTACCAACATCAGAATCCCCGACACCAGAGGTGGAGTGCAACTTACGGGAGATCTCTTGCTTCTTGGATTTCACCATTGGCGAGGTTCTCTCCAGCTTGGTGAAGAAGGAAGGCAGATAGCTGCCACTTCCTGGGGACCGCGAGTCACTCCTCAAAACAGACAAAGGGATAAATGAGTAACAAGCCTTGGGCATTAGGCACCGTCATTTCAACTGGGACATCAAATGAATGCTGACAGGGAGGAGCACTCTGCCTGCTGGCATCCACAACAGACTGATTTGTAGTCTTATACAGCCAGGCATCAAATGTCAGGAAGCCAACAGAAAATGAACTCTAGCAAAGGTGTAGATCAAATGTGGAAATTGTGCTTGTTTATTGTTCACACACAGTGCTCACACTCAAGACATTAACTGTGCACAAATTTTTGTAATCAACTACGATTGTAATTACAATTTCAAGTGTGTTGGCTACTACATTCTTCATACTACTTCAAGCTTCAAACTTATATGCATCCAAACTTTAGAGATGTCACACCTGATCTCAGACTCTGCCTCTCTCCTCTGCTGTGGAGGCCCGCCAGCTTCCTGCTTGTCCATGCCTTGGTAGCTCTGAGGTGGTGAGATGGGTTCATAGTTTTCCATCTGCCTGCCACCTCGCTCTGGAGATTTACCAGGCCTGGACAGGAAGCAGAGAGAGACAAGTGTAAGACAAATGACAAGTATTAAAGACTCACTGTGATTACTCTGATTATTTCAACTGAAAACTGGTTGGATCATGTACCTGGCTCGGGGTTTGTCAGGGGCATTTTCTGGGGAAACTCTGCTGGAGGGTCTCTGGTGATGCTGGGCCTGGACCTGATTCTCCGGACTATAGCGGCTGGGCATCTTTACCCGACCTGCAGAGGACACGGGCGGCACCACGCTCTGGAATGTGGCCGAAGATGAAGAGACTGTTGGAGGGTCCTGATTCCGGGCGAAGTCCTGGGTTATGATGTGCTGCATGGCAGGGAGTGACCACAAACCAGGTTATTTACATACAATGGGTTGGTGTACACAGTAAATATTGCATGTGTGTAATATTGCATTTGTTTTTCAGATTCTCTTTTATCTATTACCGAGATATGGTCTGCCAAAGTCATGACCCGGTGAGTCTTGGTGACCTGGGAGTAGCTGTCAGCCTGGGAGGAGGGGGGCTGCTGAGGACTGGGCGGTGTGGGCTCCCCTGATGGCCGGTACCGACTCATATCGTAGGCCCGCATGCCAGCTGGTGAAGATAAAGCAGAAAGAGAGCATTGTTTTAGAGAAAAAGCAAAGGTGGGGTAAGGAAAGATAGGATAGAAAGTTAGAAATATGCAAGGTTGTATGCTAAGTATTTATTTACTGAGCTGTGAGCCAACAGTAACTGATCTGTATTTGGTTGCAGGTGACAGGAATAACTTTGAGTGGGGTCTCGTGGTAAGACGGGTGGAGAGAAATGGAGTCTCAAATGACAAGGTCAGTGGGTTAAGTTAATCAGGCTATGGTATGTTTACTCCACTTGACTCACAGTTAATTTTAGCCACCACAGCCAAAACTGTTACACGCTGTCTGTGACCTGAAGCACAAAATCTTTGAAAACATTTTGGACTATACAGAAACATTTTTCAGTAAAGCACTTGATTCCTTAATGTATGCACAGAGTGGCGTGTTCATACCTGCTGCCTGTTGTTGCCCTTCTTCTGGTTTGTCTTGTTGGGACTGGACTGGAGAACTGGCAGGACTGATCACCTCTATGGCTCCTCCACCAGTGTTGTCATATCGACTTGAAGACACTGCAAGATTAATATGGACAAAAAGATAGGATTTATGCCAAGAATGGGACTAAATGATAAGGCTTGGTCTACTCAAAGTAAAAGATTAGATCGGGCCATCCAGCTGCTGGATGATGGCATTGTGTTGCATTGCACTTAAGTGCAGTTTGAATAGCATTAGCCATTTCTTAACTACAAATGTGTCCACACACTCACAGCTGCTCGAGGAGTCAGAGCTCTGAGAGCCTCGTTCTCGTGAGTCTTTGTCTGAGGCTATCTGCCGCGTGATGATGACATCGATGAAGTTAGCAGCTGTTATAGTCGTCTTGCCACGAGTCCGAAGCTCCTCTTCAATGCGGGACTTAGAGGTTTGAGGGCCCTTGTCCTTTACCCCGACTCCAGGACCCTCAGGGTAAACTGAATGGGGCTTACCCCCCGGCAGAGACATTGCACTATATGGTGACTGCATGGATCGCCTTTCTGCCTCCTGCTGCTGCTGCTGTTCGGAGAGGCTGGCGGCTCGTCGAGCAGACATATCATCATCCCGTTCATGTTTACTCTCTTTCACCTTGGCAACATCCATCTGCGGGGCAGAAGCTGCAGCATCTACCAAGGCAGCCAGTGCATCAGCTGCAGTACCATAGCGAGAGCCACTCTGGGCTGCTGCTGTCGCTGCTGCTGAATGGGGCCTGAGGAGGAAATGAGATAATCAACATCATTTCCTCAGTTTAAAGACAACTACAAGTCCCTCAAATGCCTCTGAATATTCCACAGTCTTGTAATGTAGACCTGAGATATTTGACTTTCACACACATACACAGATGCAGGTAAAGACTTACATTAGTGAGGTAATGACACTCTTGCCCTGGAAGATGCTCTGACGCTGCTGAACCACTACATCCTGTGTCCTGAGCGAGGGAGAAGCGGAGTGCAGATAACCTTGACTCACTGGCCTTCCAGGCTGCTCTGGTCCGCCTGATACACAAACACACATTAAAAAATATAACAGTACAACTGTAAAAACAACTGTAACAGTTGTTTTTTTAAAAATAAGTGTCCGAGAGCAAGTGTGGCTTTTAATTTTAACAGTATAAAGCTACTTCATGTATTGACTATACACAACACTATGCAGGATACCCAAAAATAGCAACACAAGGTTTGAAAAATGTTTTTTGTACAGTTGTGTACATATCAATATACATGGAAATAAATAATTGTGTGATCAAAACATACTGAAAGACAACAGCCTTAAAGGAGACAAAATATCCACATTTACAGCATCTGCTACATATAACAAATGACAAACAATCTTTTCTGTATATTATTATGGAGATTTCTTTTCTCTCTATAGACTAAAAAAAATACAAGCAAAAATTCTGACAACAGATTTTCTACATGAGAAGATTATTAACATGATGCATTTAGATTAAACTTTGACAACTCTGCTCTTCTTTAAAAATACAGCAACAAAACAACTCACCTCCACGGATGTATTCATTGGTTCGCTCCCGCTCTCGTTCTCGGATTTCCCGCTCCCGCTCTCTCTCCCTTTCCCTCTCCCGCTGCTCCCTCTCTCTTTCCTTTTCTCGCTCTTTCTCTTGATGCTCTCGGTCACGCTCCCTCTCCCGTTCCCTCTCTGCACTGGCAGCAGCTGCAGCAGCAAGGTGGGCTGGGTGGCCTGAGGACAACAATGACACACATCACACACACGTCTTGATCATTTATTCATGCACTACTCGCGGGGTCTCAACAGGACAGATCAGGCTTCCTTTTGAAATTTCAACCGCAAAGCTCGGCTAAAAAAGCACTGAATCCATCGCAGTACAAACGAAGTAGTATAGTATTTATTATAAAAGACAAAGATGTTAAAAAAATTATATGTAATGCTTTTAAATTGTGCCCAATTACAACTGAGACATTATAAGTCATTATTCATCTAAAATAGAGTTAAACATCAAAAGCCTTTCAATAGGAAATTAAAACAAATGTAGTTTAAGCTGATATTTTTTCAACAGCCCCAACTTGTTGAGGCATATACTGATGAATTTTCAACTAAATATAACAACAGTGTTAAAGTTCAGACAAGATGACTATGAATTTAAAGATGCAGAGTTTTGAATGCAGACCTGAAAACAAATAAACTTGATCATTCAAAGATGAGCAAGGTATAAATAAATTCAACCTTTTTAAACCAAGGTCATCTGTGCCCCTGGAAATCATAAATTACAGAGACCTATTTCTTCAGGTCTAAAAAGAGAGACACCTTGATATCATGCATCAGTCAACGGTTCTGTGAGAAATCCATCCCAGTGTGACTGCAGGAAGACTCAACTTGATCTTTGTCTGGACAGGCAGAACTGACCTTTGACACCTCAGGCCAGTGCAGGGCCGCACTCTTACAGAGGGGTGAGCGAACACCAGGATTGTGGCGGGGAGAATAAGGGAACACGGGGTGTAGGGTTAGGGAAGGGAGGGGTCCTCACCTGGCGAAATGGAGGTTGGGTTGAAAGCCCTAGGAGGGAAAGGGGGCTGAGCTCCAGGGAAGTAGGCGATGCGTTCCAAAGGGGGAGTACCTGTTCCCCCAGGGTGAGGCAACAGGATAGTTGGAGGCATCTGGGCTAGATCAATTATCCCTTTTACAGACAGAAGCAAAGGGCCATCGGTGAACAACAAAAACCGATCCATCAATTTCTGAATGTATGAACACCGTATACAATTAACTGTAACCCATCACCTACATCTGTTAGTGCTCCCAAATACAGATTGATCAGTAAGCAACAGGGCTGCAAAGGGAGTGGAATAGTGGTCAACTTGTAAGAGGCAACCACTCAGCAAATGGAGATTTGGATGACCATACCCAATCGATGAATTGAGTAGTAGCCGAATCAGTTGCAGCCCCAAAATAAATAGCAAATCAGCAAAAAAGTGACTAGGTCATTTGCTTCTGGGCGTCTGGAAAAGGTAGCCACTACTTCACAAGCACACAGTCTGCATACTACAGCCCCTCCCGCCCACTGCCTCCCCCCCAGCCTGCTGTGGCAGGTGAGAGAGGCTCAGCTGGCGGAGGGCCGTACCTCGAGCTCCAGCTGCGTAGGGGATAGCAACTGGCTGTTCCCGTGGTGACAAGCCTCGGGCCATGTCGGGCCTGGGGATGACTTGCATCTGCTGAGAGGTAATATAATCGTTAAGGATGGTCTGCCGCGTGTTCTCCATGGTGTACAGCTGGTAGGTGTTGTGGTAGCCTGTTGGGGACGGCTGCCTAGGAAACATGAAGGCTGTAGAAAAGGAAAGGAGAAAAGAGAGGAAAAAAACAAAAACATATGAACAGAAGGCTCACAGATACTGATCGCATCGGCTGACGTCAATAGCTGAAAAAGATCCGTGGCATATAGTGCCTATGAATTAGACAGCCCAAGTTGCTGTCGTCAATTTACTCAAATTTTCTCCAAAAAAAAAAAGTGTTTGTTTATAGCTGTGGTGGAAATAATGGAAAAGATTTTAAACCAAGTACCAGGATCCAGCACTCTGTGGAAGGCCAAGGTGGGGTCGAGGTGTGGAGGCAGGTGGGCACGGTAGTGGGGGTCAAAGGGGCTATGAGAGGCTACAGGGTCACCACCCGACACTGGGGACTTGGATGAAATGCTGTCCCTCTGTGTCGGGGTCATGGCACTCTTTCTTTCATGTGCAGCAGATTTTGCAGAGCCCATACCACCTTTGTTGAAGAGAGAAACACACAAAGCTCAGCTAATTAGTCAATGCTTAGTCACTAGAAAAATGATCAATGTCTCATGACAGTACATGTTAAAGTAAGCAATAAAGTTCACCCATTACCCTAAGCACTGGGTACTCCTAATACGCTCGTTCTAGCAAACAAGATGACCTTTAGGACGAAACTCTAACTCAGTTTTGTCTAACGCTGTAGTTGATGTCACTGTTACAAGCTATAAATTGCTGAGAATCTGATGTTCCACAGTTAATGAATATAAAGGTTATGGAATATACCATCTGGAGCACGTCCCAGCATGGGTGATCCTCTAGACACGGGATTGGTACTGTAGTTCACAGGGGTCCTGCGTGCATTGGCGTCCTCATACATGCCCGGGCTAAGCTGGGATTTGCTCGCCTCCTGGTGCGTGGAGCGCAGGACAGAGGTGGTGGAGTTGACCACAGAGGTGTGGCGCACTGCCTTGCTCTCCTCGTATTTGGCTCGTTCCATGGCCTCCAGCTGTGGCATGCTGTGGGGAAGCTTACTGGGACTGGTAATCAGGGACTTGACATTGTGCTTGATAGTAGGCTGGTTGAGAGGGTGAATCTGGTAAATGAGAGGAACAACACTTCAGTCACCAGAACATTGTCACTATCACTGGTTACCTTTTTCAGGATTTTTGTGATTTTACAAATATGAAAAATGTGGATGGTAAAGGTTAAGTCCCAATATAAGACTCATTGTTACTGGGATATATTCAAAGAACATATCTAAAGAATAGCAATAGTAGCTGCTATCCATACAAAAAATCTTTAAGAGCCCTTTTAAAACCCCTTTAAAGTGTCTTACCTGAGACATGGAGCCATCTATAACCCTCCTGTCTGACAGGTCAGGGGTCTTGCACATGTCCTGCCCGGACTGTTCTTGTCGGGGGATTTCGTGAATGGAGCGTCCCATCTCTTTGATGGTATTGACTCCCTCATAGGGCTTGCCCTTGCCAATACCCCCTTCGAAGGAGCGGATCGGTGGGCTCTCTCTCTTTATCTGTTTTCCATATTTCATCGCCTCCTCATATGTCTCTGCAGCTGTTCTAGGTGTCCCTGGAGACATTTGAAAAGAATTTCAGCTATGTCTGATCTGATGCTGCTGGTTACAGTAAGCGAATAATTGGAATTTGTCAAGTTTTACAGTTTTCTACCTTGCATGATGGATCCAGTGATCAGTGGTCTTTCCTTAGAATCTCCGTGTAGGCCATCTCTGGGTAAAGCTCTGCTTATCAACCCTGAGAAACAAAGAGGTGCTATTAAACCTGTTACAGAACAAAGAAAACAGGACAGAAAGTGTGCACTAATGAACACACAGGCATTACCCTCGAATGGAGCTCCTTCCCTGCCAGGGTGCCCCCGACCCATGGGTCCCTCCATCATGTCATAAGTGCGTTTCAGCTCATGGCCTGTTCTGGGGCTGCGTGTGTTTTCCCTGGGGTTCTTGATAGCTTTTAGAGAAAGAAACAATTATGATCAAGTTTTGTGTTCCTGATAAGGAAAAACTCAATGGCTATTTGTTATATTAATAATAAACACTTACCATCATAGGAGAGGATGTGACCGCTCTTGCCTTCATAGATGACATGACCTTTAGCCAGCTGTTCTCCTCTGGCCTTGTCTGGACTACTCAGGTCCTCCGTGGCAAGCTTTGTGATTGTGCCCTTCAGGAGGTCAGCAGCGATGCTAGACTGGGGCAGAGCTGGTGTGCCCTATTTAAAAAACAAGCAAAGATATAATGAAACATAAAAGGCAAAAATATCTATCCTTGAAATATAAACATAAATAAGAAATATAAATATAATATGACCAAAGAAAAAAAGTCAGATTTTCTATCTATTTATCATGTATTCACTTACAACTTCTTTTACACTAACTAAAAATATATAATAAATAAATAAATAATCTTATTATTACCTGAGTGATTGATCCTCTGAAAGCAAGACCCTCGCCCACCTTTGAAGGGTTGCCTCTGCCATCTTGTATGGATGTAACTGCAGCTCCTGGAGAGTAACAAAAAGGAAAAACGGTTGTGAGCCACATGTGGGTGGTGTTGAATAATGGGATTGTTCCAAAACTTGATATTTGCAGCAACATTTCAGGGGTCGAGATTTAAATTCTTAAACATAAAGGCACATTGGTGTTTTTTTGTTACATAGTGCCAGGGTACATGAGTGCCTGATTTACACCACAAATAGTCTACAAAACAATTATCTCTGTGGGTGCCGTGTGGTGTGTAAGAATACTTCTCGTCAGAGACCACAGTGGTAAATTTGGTTGGCCTATGTGTTACATGTACCCCTTTAGGAGTGTGTTGAACAGACACTCCTCTATCGTGACTGAGAAAGTAGTGAGTTGTTAAATAAGTATAGGAATGAAGGTTGAGAACAGATGCTCTTTAAAGCCAGTTGTTACTGCTTCAAGATTCAAACAGCAACTGCAGTGGTTCAGGTTAAAAGACATTGAATGATATTGGACTGACTTAATAAAAGTCATCAAAACTGGCAAAAGCCATGCAGCAGATTTTCAGTGTACAATTAATGATCCCTCTGCTTAAAAAAATCTATTATGCAATGAAGGCTTGCTTAAACAAAATGTTATGACCTAGAGACAAAACCATATTGCCATCAAAATACAGTAACCCCTCAGTGGTGTCACTTAACTGGGTGGGGCTTTCAACTTAAAAGGCAGCCTGCTCTTGTGTTAATGTTTGACAGTAGGTGTAGTAATGTGACAGCCTGTCGTCCTACCAGGCTTGTTGGGATCCTGTTGTCGAGGCAGACCCAGAGAGATGGAGCCCACTGCGCTCTTAGTCCCCTCTGGCCCATAGACAGCATGGGACGGCAGGTATGTTCCTGGAGTTCCCTGGGAAAGCAGGAACACAAACACAAAGTCAGGGCACTGTGCTCATTAAAACAAAACAGTGGTGCCAACTGATTTTTAATAATCTTTCAGGTGTTTCATTTATAAACTGTGGTAAGTAGTGTGATAAACAAAGATTAAACAAATCATATTTAGATTGGGGTTGTAGAAAAAGATCAGTTGACAACTAGAGGTCTACAAAAGCCACATGGAACTTTTTCAGATGTATCTTTGCTCTGGTGTGAATGTCGACAGTGTAGGAAAAGTGACAACAGGTTTGTCCTGTGGTAGACGGGTGCCATCAGCCCCCTCAAGTCCTACCTGGGAGATGGAGCCTCCTTGGATGAAGGAGGGCTTGTCCGTGGGCTTGGTGGTTGGAATGAGTGGAGGAGGAGAGGGAATGTTGGGAGGTCGACTGGGTCTGCTGAACGTCACGCGGACTCCATCTGGCATACTTTGGACCAGTTGGTTGGAGGCAGGGTGGAGGACTGGTGGGAATTTGGAAAAAAAAAAAAAGCGGATAGAAACAACTGATTACCAGAACAACATTTGGTGATTAAATACCTACTCTAACAGAGAAGGATTAAAAGAAACTTCACACAAAAATCAGAAAAAACAATTAATTTCAGCTCACAGTCATTTTTGCTCCAGATGCTGTCTGAATGCCACACACCACATCTTCAGCCCACCAACATAAGGGTGCCATTAAGGCTCATTTCCTCTCGAAGACTCGATAAACTAATCAGCCTCATTCTGAGAGGCTCCAGCGAGAGGTGAAGTAAACACTTAAGACCTCACATAACAGCCTATCCTCAGTTTGAGGTAGCTTTGGTCCCTGTCTGCTGTCTGCTTTACCATCTTCTGGGCAAACCGAGTGGAGCAAATGGACCACAACAAACAAACACACTCACTCAAGACCGAGAGTAACCCCCATGCAGGGAATGCGTCTTGTGCACTGCACTCCACGAAAGAAAAATGCAAATGTCTGTTAGAGTTTCTCCAGCAGGCATGGATGTCATCATCCTGCTGGCTAATACAGGTACAGATAAGGAAACAAAATGCTCTATGATGAATATATAAATTACAGTTTCAGGGAGACTGTGTGTATAAATTAAGCATTAATTCTTTAGTTTACCTTTAGGGACAACATCCTAATTTATATTTACAAGAAAAAAGATGTTTGCCCCAAATGATGAACAAGGACATTTATTGTTATCAGTGTCATTTCGACAACAGCAGCAGGCATTTTCTCAGGCACTTTATGCACATTACTGCACCTTAACTTACGGCAACCTATCCTTCAGCAGGAACAAACATTTACTGCGATTCTCAGACTATAATGCTGTTGTTACAGGAAATGACTGTTAGCCTGAAATAACTAAACACTTCAGTTTACTGGCAGGATGAACGTCAAATTCGTTTCTAGCTCTGTCATTATCACAGATAAGGCAGAAATGCTCCACCATCCCAAAAAAACCTAAAAAAGTTTTAAGTTTTGTTCCTACTTCAGCAACAGCTCAAATATTCTGTTAACTGCAAGCTCTTATCCTCTTTTACCAAAGCTGTAATTTTTTATTAAATGTAACAGTTAGGATTTTTGTTATCTATTAGAATATGTTTTATTTTGTTAAAGTTTAAAAAAACAACACAACTGTCTTTATAAGTCATTGCACCATGAAAAGTCTGCAATCAAAAGGAACCAGGTCATCACAATGAACAACACTGCATTTGAAAAGAAAATATATTTTTAATAGGGCAATGTTAAGTTATTCTATGTTAAAATGGCAGAATAAAACTGGTGGTAGTTGTTAACCGTCACTGATTCTGACACCTCCACAGTTTCTTTTTGGCTGGACTGAGCGCTGGTCTTTCCCTGTAGCTCTTTCAAAATTAATTAGGCACGAACAGGACTGAATTACGTCCTCGAGAGGCGAATCACCACGATAGGCCAATTCTCGTGTGAGCAGTAGCCAGGCTGACGAAGCAGAAGCACATTTTGACATGGCAGTTTACAAGCCATTCTGCTGCTGTTGTTTTCAGAGCATACACAGAGTTGATATTTATAAAACCCTCATGAGTTTATAATGTAAAGCTATTGAGTTTGGTATCGCTTCCTTATCAAGGAGGTTTTAAGGATGATTGCCTTGTGTGATGACCTGCTGGTATTCTCTGCTTCTCTGCTTGTCTCTCTCCCTCTGTAGGACTGTCAACTTCCACATATGGACTGTAACACTTCTCATGGGCATAGTAACCTAATATCTAGAAAGCTTGAGAAAGCTACAGAGTGACAGAGTGTCCTCATAACTGGCTGTCCCTCCTGACTGCATGTGTATAGTGCACAGGGTGAGAGACAGTGCTGCAAGACTCCATCTGTCTTTGTCAGGCGTCAGCGTCCTCTTGTGTGCTCTTAACGATCATTAAGTTGTTTTTCACCGAGAGAGAAAATAGAGGTGGTGTGTATGTGCCTTTTTACCCAGTGTAAACTGTGAAATATATTAATTAAATAACTCTACCTTCAACTTTTACTAAGTGTTATTTACCTTATCTTAGTTTTTTTGCCCTAAAATTAAACATTTTGAGATATAAATAAAAATACCTTTTTTTTCTTGCAGCTGAATTTATAATATTATCTGATACAAATGTACCTTTACTATCTAAGGGGACCTAAGGCAATTAATACCAGGATAATTAATAAAAACTGAAAATGAACATTTAATATAGAGGAATTAAAAATGTAGACACTAACATTGATTGTGGTAAAAATTTGACCAAGATCTTCTATCATCCATATACTAGGGTTCAATTCTACTCTTGTTGAGATAAGAATATAGAACAATAGCAAAGCTTAATGGTCAAGGAAAAGTGCTATTGTATTCTCATCTATTGATGTACTACATGCAGTTGTAAAAATCCTCAACCTTCTCTACTAGTAGAGTATGTTACCAGTTTGTTACTATATCAGAAAGAGCTGGCTCATGCTTGTTTAGGAATGGGCATCAAGGATCAGCTCCAGTTAAAAAATGTTCCTAAATAGAGAATTAGGACGTCTATGCCTCAGAGGGGATCAATTTCTTTTATCAAAGCCTGTATGTTTTTCTAATAGACCTGCAATGGAAAAGGCTGATGTCAAACTCATAGATCTTAACAGCTGGAAACTCGCAACAAGAAGATAGCCAACTGAGCAGCACGTCCGTGTTCAAGGTCAGTATCCTGTGTTATAAAAACAATAACTCTACTGAGGCAGACTTAACAGATTATCCCTGGACCAAAAAAATGAAACCTTGATGAAAATGAGCATTATACAAAAGTTCTCTCTCAGATCAGGGAAAAATAAGGGAATCAATAAAGATGTGGATAATGAGCAGAATCTATAATGGTTCTCAAAATAGGTACCAACGGGCTTAATTCATCGAGAAAACATAACAAAGACTAAAACAATGCCAAATCTACACAGGATAAAAAGCTCCATTTCAGCCCTCCCCTGCTCCAACTTTAAAAACACAACCAAGCAATTGTATATACAGGTAAAGAATTAGGGAATCACAACAGCCTGTTAAGTAAATAATTAAAAAAATCTAAACAAGTCAAATTGACACTGAGAGTGACTCATACATTAGGCATACTGAATTTCAGTCAAAACTATACAACAATCTATTGCTAACAGGCAGAAAGTGTCTCTGTTGTAAAACACAAAAGACTCAGTAAGAGTCAGACAACACTAGTTTATTTAAGCAAAAGAAGGGGAGGGAGAAGTGTGCTTTTACCTGGTGGCACACTGTAGCAGGAGACATTGGGGGCGTTGGGGTCAGGCTGGGGTGAAGCCTTGCTCAGCTCCCTTGGGGAGAGTCTGTAAGGAGAGCCTGGCCGACCAGGGTGGGTCTCCTGGTCCAGGGCCAGCTTCATGTCATAAGGCATGTAGGGTAAGGGCTTACCTGCAGTACACAGGCATAAGGACAAAGGGAAGACAACCACTATTAAAACAAGAACTCAATGCCAGCAAGCATTGAGTTGACCTAGGATTGATGGGCTGGTACAACTAATGCCATCACCATGATACATGTCCACTAAAATCTATGCAATACATATCTTTGGTGTCACAGCTCAGCAGCTCTCTGACAGCTGTGCCAGTCTTCACAGCAACCCAGCTAAAATGTGCTAAAAGCTCTGCAAAAATCCAGCTGTATGCAGTCTGCCACCAGGCAGAGGCGAGAAGCCATCACTACTCTTCCCTCTGAAGCTCAGTAACTGAACTATTTCTGCCCAGAGGCAGTAAGTGTCCTACTCTGACACATTCCGGTCACACACTTCAAAAAAATAAAAAGACAAAAAGACAAAACCACCACAGTTCACTTTCTTTATCCAAATGCATATCAAGAGGAGCACCGATGCAGGCTTCAGCTCAGACTCTGTACTAAAACAGAGTCCGCTAACTTTCTGGTCCTGACTCAGGCTATATCGAGTTATTACAGTCCAGGTCTCCCCAAAATAGCTCCTTTTCTTGAGTGTGCACGGAAATGAATGGAGCCTAAAAAATGCATCAGCTATAAACACTGCTAGCAACATGGAACAGGGCCGAGGGAGGGATGACCAGAGAGAAGAGATGAGGACAGAATGGGGATAGCTTTTCTCTCTTACCATCTCTGTCTAGTATTGTGGGGCTGCGGGTGTTGAAGGTGGGTCTGCGATCCAGGTCTCCCTGATCTTGCCTCTGTTTCTCTTCTTGGTGTGCCGACTCATGCACTGCTTTGATCTGATGTTGCAACATGGCAAAGCCACTGATGGGCACACCACCAGGGCCAAAAGGACCAGGCACCTGCAGAGTTTGGGGTGGGAAAGGCTCAAATGAGATGATGATTCTTTGAAAGACATAAATTACATTTGACAATCTTTGACAGTTAGACTTTTTATCCTAAACTTAAATCAAGACAGTAAATGTTCAGAAGCTGGATCACAAAACAGTTGACACTGACAACAGAGCTTGATGAAATAAGATCTAGTCTCGTAGAGAAAGCAATTTTCTCAGACTTGATCTCTCAAAACACGTGTTGTGTCAAGTGACCTAAAATTAGCTTCAGTCGTACTTCTCTTTTGCCCCTTCAGCTTGTTTTGCTTAATTTTATTAGAGACATCTGATACTTTCCAACGTCCTTAATGCAAAATTACAAAAGTATGGCTAACACCGTGTTGTGCTGAAAGGCTGCTTGATTATTTGATAGAAAGAGAGCAGTATATTCTCTTATTAGGTCATAAGTTAAAAAGAGTAAAACTTCTTTGGTTCATCAGGGTTTCCTCTTTAAAACTCCCCTTTTTTTAACTTGAATTACCTAATAACTTGTTGTTTGCTTTTGCTAAACACTATTTATAAGAGACTTCAGGTATACTACATATTAAAAACTGTTCATTTGTGATATTTTAAAATAAAAGCAAACATAATAGAAAAAAAACATAAAAACAAACCAAACATATCTACGTACGTTATACATTTCTATCAATATTGTACTACTACTTAATCTCTAGGGCTTAAAGAATTAAATATTATTTGTTTTTAGATTTTTTCTTTATAAGTTAGAGAATAATCTTACCGCTTGGGTAATCCACCTCTGGCTTCTAAGATCTTTTGCACAGTGTTAAATACATTTTAAATCTTATCGTCTCTTTGATAAATACAGTATGTGCATATAAACTAATCTCAGTACAGCACAAAATGGAACTGTGATGTACAAATAGAAACCGAAAAATTAAAAGGTTGAAAACACCTATCATTTCTGATCTTATCACAGAGCTCATAATGAGGGATGTGGGAAATGTGTAGGCAGGCTCTCAGCCTGCCACCTGCCTGCATGCCTTGCTAGATAGATCAACCTGAAACTGTGACTAACCATAGGTGGGATGGCGGCTGCCCGCTGCTGCAGCTGCTGGATGTTGAGTTGGGTTTGCTTGGGTGAGGACACCAGCACTGAGCCTGGAGGGCTGAGCAATGAAGGTTTTTCCATGGGGAATATTCTGCAGAGTCACAAAGCGAAACCTGTAAGTCACACTTAAAAACACCAACATATTCTGCACTTGCTAAACCACAATAACACTCACAACATGAGATTAGAAATACAGTGGTTATGAAAACAGACCTCCTCTCTGGCTCTGCTTCCACATCCTCATCAGCACTGCAGGTGGCACTAGAATCATTATCTGAGTGGAGCTCCCTCCCACCATGATCTCCCTTTTCTGCTCTTTCCTTAATCTCAGGCTCCATCTTAACCTGAACCTCTCCGGTCTTCATGTCCACATCCTGAGGTTCAGTTTTGGGATGCACCGGGCCTGCGTAGGAGGCCACTCTAGCCTCCTGAGATCCAGTCTCACTCTCTGGGCTTTTCTCTTCCTTGACACAAAGTTCCCCATATGAGGGCTCCAGGGCCTTCCCATTACTGGCTTGACCTTTGTCCTGGTCAGAGCAATGAGTATCTCCTGCAGCGCTGTCTGCCCTCTTGGAGTCGGCAGACTTTGAGGAGTCAGCCTGTGAAGGGGAGGGGGCGCTCTCTGTATCAGAGCTGTTGTCACCGCCTGAGGAAGCATGACAAGTTTTATTAAATCAATATTAGCGAATTAGAACATGGCAAACAATTCATTAATCTTACTGAAACTTACAAAACATTGTAGCCAATTTTAGTGCTATTTAGGAATGAAGATATAAGTAAATAAGTAAATGTAGATCTCTTGCAAAAGAAATCTCTCTTCTGGGGTGGTTTATCATGGAGAAAACATTTTCTTTGAACATGAAATCCACCATAAATTTAAAACCAACAAATGAACTGAAATGGAGTCACGCATTCATACCTATCTGGAATAAATCTATTTTTCAATTTGCAGCATACAAGTAGTTGCTATTTCCTACTAAATCTGATTAATGACTTGGTTTTGCTTATTAAATTATCTCAAATTATATCATTAAAATTTGCTTATGCTGAGTCCAAGGGGCTTAACAATATAAAAAAACATAATTAAGGAAAGATGGAGCCTGCCTATTTAAAAAAAACTGCATGCCACATTGGTGTGCAAGTTTCTCAGACAAAGGAGGTTCATGCAAAATAAAAATAAAATAAATAAATACTTTTATCCACATTTTGCAACCGAGGTAGCTCAGAGTGTCAGACAGCATAATATTTTCAAAAACACAAAACTGTGCTAATGCCTCCTCTGGACCTATGTCCCTTATTGTCTGGTGTGTTAAATGGGAGATCCACAGGTGTCAGATCATCAAGACCCTGAAAAGGGAGTTTGGGTTTCCTCAGGCTAAAGACAAAGTCAAATAAATAAGAGAAAACTTTGTGACCTCCTGCTGTCGCTTCTGCTATCTTGTGAACTGAGGGTTACTTAAGTTACATGCCAGTCTGACATTTTTCCAACAAAAAAAAAAAAAGAAATACTGAACCACTTTAGTGTTGAAAACAGAATGTTGAGGTCATTAACTAGTATTATTCAGCACAAATCAGATAATATCCATAGTAGTTTATTACATTATCTGTTTTATAGTGGGCCGTCTTCAACATGTAATGCCAGCAAAGATAACGACCTCTGGAGAGGAGGGAGGCGGGCAGACAGGCGGGCTTGCAGGATCAAACAAATGGACCAGCACTTTGTGTTCAAAGAGGAGGCTTTGTTGAGTCTTCAAAGCCAAGAACTGTTATGCAACAGGCGCCAATGTAGTCAGAATTAGTTCATATCTTTTATCTCCACCTCACCCCCCCTGCTTTTTTTCATTTGATCCTTTTTTCCCCCAGTCTCATTAAAACTACAGTCAGTAGAGAGCAAGCACATTGCCATCAACTCAAATAAAATCCTTACATGACATTCTGAGGGCACTTTGGATCTGGCCTTCCACTGTATTTATTACTCAATTCCTTCCCTCTGTTCTCCACTTTATTTAGCGCCTCTTATTATCAGGTATAGAGCTCCACAACTCGTAGGCAAAGACAAACATTGATACAAAAATCAGTCTGCTGTGCACCTCTATGTAGCTTGCCCTTGTTCACATCCTGACCTCAGATTAACAGGAACAGCAGTAAAAAACAAATGTGCATGTGTGTATTTGTGTGTGTAAAATGATGAGGACATGCTTCCTATCATCCATCTCTCTGACCTTCACTGTCATCAGCGTTGTCCTCATCATCATCATCGGGTGATGCTGTTGCTAGACCTTCACCTTGAGACCTATCAGCACGAGCCCTTCGTGTGTCCTGGAAAATGAAAAAGACACAAAGAAGCCTTTTGAATTCATATATGCCGTTACAATGGCTCAGCGACAGACTACAACAGAAAACAGACAGCCAACAGCTTACCTGCTTATGCTGCTGGAGCAGGTTGTCCAGGTTGTGACGTCTCTTGTAGTTGAAGTAGAAGTTCTTGCACTGTGCCTCGCTCTTGGTGCCCACCATTTTGGCAATGGCTGTCCAGTTTCGCCCATGCTCAACAAGCCCTGTTCAAGACAAAGAGAGACAATACAGAATTTAGGATGTGCAGCCTTGAAATATTTGACAAAATATTAATTAGTAGGGCAAAATCATTTGTTATGTATCATAATAGATGCTAGCGTTATGTTGAACCAATCACAATAATTGTATACACCAGAAAAGAACAGCAGAATGTTGCAGAGAAGCCATCAGAGCCTGATTTGACATGGACATACTTTGAAATCTTGGACTTCTCATAATTCCAATATTTTAGAAAGCTGTGATGATTTTCGTCTCTCTAGTCTTCTCCATTCTGATTAACATAAGGCTGAGTGTACAACAAGCTAAATCACAGTCTCAAGTAACACTGAAACTACTCTGCATAGATGTAGAGAACTGGAAAACTGCCATTTACAATTTAGCTGACATCAATGTGTCTCTTCTCTGTTTTCCCGTTACCCCGCTGACCTCCCCTCCCTCCAGGTCCTACTGAGATGACGGATACTGGCAGCTTGACAAGTCACCACAGAGCAAAACACAAAGCCCCATTACCGCTTTGGCTAAAGGAGGGAATGAGAGCATTGGGATTGTTCTTGATATGTTTGTGTGAGAGAGGAGCTCAATTGGTGAGTAAAAATGGATGCTGCCAGTGTTATTGCTGCTCAACATAATGGCTTGACTCCATCAGGCTTGACAGCACTGTGTTCCAGATGTGACACTGCTGCTGTAGACATTGCTTGTGCTGAGGGACAAAAAAAAAACTCTCTGCTCAGTTAAAAATATGCGCCTTGTCTATTTTTGATGGAGGCATCAAGTTGAACACAACAGAATGGGTTTGGCAGTGAGTTGAGGACACGGAAAGGCATGATGCATCCAGACTGAAAAAAAAAAAATTAAAACACAGCAGATTCTTGACTGTAAGAACAGGAAAAAAAACCAACATTTAATTACGTAGGCTAAATACCTGTTCTGAAAATCTGATCAGGTCAACAAAATCATGCAGGCAAAATGAGTTTCTGTGCTGCTGCAAATGGGGTTTCAAGCGGAGGACAAAACAAAACTGCATTGCCGATGCAACATTCATAGAGCTATGTCAATGGAATCTAGGGATGAGTTTCAGTGAAGTCTACATATGTTGTTTCATCATTGTTATTGAGCTAACATTGGTGGCACTGTAAGGTCACTTGAAATGACATTGTTCTAAGGCAACTTGATGATAGGAAATCCTTTGAGAGTTGAAAAAATTAGATAGAAATACAGAGGCTCATTACCAATCTGAAGAAGAAGAAGCAGGCCTTATTGCCTTTGCCTAATTGCTAACAGAAAAGTGAGGTAAGGAAGTGAGGTAAGTGAGGTCTGGAGGGGCTAACCATAGTCAATCTGATGCATTAGAGACACTCTCAATCACTACTTGTGAAGGTCTGAGACTGAAAACTGGAGTTATGTACACAGATAGAACAAGCAAATGCGCAGACACTGGACAATTCCTCAGCCAGGCAAGAAAAGGCCAGTGGAATGCACAAAAACGGGTGTAATTTGCTGTACACTGAGCATTAAGAGAGCGCTGGCACAACAGATTCAGTTGACCTAGAACAAGTAGACGATCTTCAAGCAGTCTCATCTGAGCATGCCAAGTTCTACGCTGACTGCCATGAAGCTGATATATTATCATGAATGGTGATGCCTTCATGCTTGCCAAGAACACTGAACAGGAAAAAGAAAGATATTTTTGAGGAGGTGCAAATTGAAGGCTAGCAATTTGTCTTAAAGAGGTAGGTGTGCACATTCAAGGGCACACTCATGAAATTTTACCTTTATCTTTAGTTGCTAGGGATTTCGAAGAGATTATCACTCGGGAGCTCCAAAATGATCAACCATCATGTGCCTTAGAGTTTTACAAAAAAAATTGGGCTTTTTTATGTGAAATGGAATTGCAGCTATCTTGCTTCATATTAAAAGAGCAGCAAAGTTTTTACAGGGTAAAGAATTAACCCAAATTGTCTTCATCTGCCCACTTTGAAATCAACTAATTAAAATAAATGTGAATTTTTTGAATGATGAGGCATAGATGCAAGAAGATTTTTTGTCAGTATGTACATTGAAATTTCTTGAATCCAACCCCTTTTTTGAAAGACTCTAAAACTGACAAGGTAATATCAAAGATTGGCAAAATATTGTGAGTGGCAGGGCAGAGCAGACCCGACATGCTGATCCTGGCATCCAGTACAAATTATGCCAGGGTTTAGACCCTGCACTCAACTTTTGATTTCAGTTTTCTGATAAGTTTGCTGTCTCTTTGAGGTTTTAGCACTTAGGGAAAAAAAACAGCTCCCTGAAACTGTTAGTGTTCTGTGATTCTTCAAAGAGAAACCTTTCAGAAGAAGGCAGACAAGTCAGACGCCAAATTACCCTTATAAGAGAAAAAAATAACTGCTTTTCATCCAAATGCCAAGAGGATCAGGAAAGTTGTCTGAAGCATTAACAATTCGCTTTTGTGTGTATAACAGAAACACTCCTTACTGGTTGTGGATTGTGTGATCAGCTACAAGTAGCATCTTGCCAACTGCCTGACCAAGAAGGGGCTAATCTAATCTAAAATTCTAGTCTTCAAAGTTGCCGTTTATCTCCATTTGTTAAGGTTTTAAGAACAGAAATGTTTGTTTTATTTTTGACTGTCCTCCTTAAAGGACAAAGGAGAGTTTAAATGCTATATTAACCACTGCAACTGTGTGTAAGGAAAGAGTTTCAATGGTGTGTAGTTATGGGGCTAAAATTTCCAAGTGGCTCATTGCTTATTAATTTAGCCAGCACGTAATCAAAAATGTCAGCAGGAATATGTGTTTCATGGCATATAATTATACACGTTCTTCAAAGCAGGAGGAACTAGTAAGAACCTAGATTGTTTAAGTTTTCTCCATGTTTTTTATAGCATAGCTGAGCACTGCACACAACACATTCAACATTTCTTCTCACAGGTGGTGGCACACAGACCTTTATCAAAATGAGCTTATGCTTGGTTACTAATCGCTCTTGACAATTAAATATGTCACAGCTGACAATAATCAGAATAAGAGAAATGATTAAGTGAAATAATCCACTATTTAACCTCTTAACAAGACTTTATAATTCATTTCTAAATCAGCATAAAAATGTCAGAAAAATAAAAAATGAGCATTTTACTTTTATCATGGCAACAATCTCCCCATTTATATTGTGCAAAAACCCTTGATGAAAGTCCTTCACCAAGCTGGGAAGATGTTATTTTGTTTTATTTATTCTTGGTTTGCTAGTTACTTGGTATGACCAATTAAATTATGGTAAACCTTCTGAGGAACAACTCTGAAGATAATGCAGTGTAACAATCTTGAAATAAAATGCAGCCATTGTGAGGCTCATAATGTTTAATGTGTTTATAAGTTATAAGAGCTGTTCAATTTCTTCTTCAAGTATAAAGTCTTTTTGGCAGGGCTCCAGACTGTAAACATGAAGCCACATTTTATAGCCATTTTGGAAGACAGTGTTACTCAGTCTTACAACTTGAAAAACTGGTGTGACAAACAAACATGCCCTAGTTTTTTATTTTGTTTTTAAGATCTACATAACTAAAGTGAAACATACTAGCATTTCTGCAATTAATGTTTTGCAATGGTAAGTCATCACAGCAATACAAAAAAAAAGAAAAAAGAAATCATACTAATAATAATTTGGCAATCAATTGTGATCCATTTCCTGAACACATAAATGGTTGTTTTTCCTGTGCAGCTTGTTTACCCGAGATACCCCCAACCCCCCCGAAAGAGAGGGAGAGAAAGTGTAAAAATTGCCAAGGATTTATAAAAGTGCAGCAAAGTGACAACACAGTCATTTATACATGACACCTATGTAGACAGATTTGCTTGAAAGCCATGTTAAGGCTATTCACATGAGCCAGCTCTCTCTGTATCTGTATCCTCTATGTATTTCAGACTTCAGAATTAGAGAATTGTAAGTTATCAAAAGGCTTTAAAGTTTTTGTATCACATCTGTACATCTGTCCATACTGGCACCTCCCTTTCCTCTCATCCACATGAGCTCTCTCTCTCTCTTTCATTTAAATAAATACTGCGCCAAATCTAAATATTTGAGAGCAAGCTGTACTTGCCCAAGTTACTTTATAATCAAAAGGGGTAATGAAATCACACATCCCCTCGTACAAATTGTCCACAAGTGTCACAAGTGTACAGTGGCAGTGATAGCAGTAACACTATGAGCTCTCACCTGGGATCTCTGTGACTCCGATGTCTGGCACTTGGATTTGAGATACTTGAAAATTTACTACTTAACTTTCTTATGAACACATGCTTTGGAATGGCAAAGTTAAATTAAGGATGAAGAAATATGATTGTACTGCTCCACATGTCAACTTTAGTCGTGCTCTTAAATTTTATACTGGTTTGTACTTTGTACTGCTTGCAAGGGAAGACAGAGTTCGATCCAGTAAATTTCTAACTTACTTGCATATTCATTAATGTCCAAATCAATAAAAAACTACTTATTCATAACAGTTAAATAAAATTCCAAGTCTGAAATTAAACTGAATGCACATAATAACTTCTTTTTGCTATTCTTTTCAAAGATTTTCCACGTTGAAGCTTAGCCAAGTGCTTGCACTAAGGGTAATGCAGATCAACAGGTTGCAACAATGACTTAAATGGGGGATATGTTCAATGTTCTTGCACCATGTGTGGTGGCATGGCATGAAAGTGATTTCTGAACCAGCTTTGTCATATGACTAGAAGAGGTCATGCAGGTCTCTTTTAGGTACACTAATCCTCAGATATATCAGGCTACAGGTCTGAATGCCTAAGAAGATCATAGCAGCGATGTAATTTTGTTAAGAGGGAAGCAAATCTCAAATACCCACCCAAGGGAGTCTTAATTAATCCACATTAATCCCTTTATTTACTCCCCCCAATCTGTGGGTCTTGGCACTCAGGGAACCCTACACAACAGCCTATACTGTCAAAATCAAGCAAAAAGAGGAGGAGGGAGCACACTTAAATTCCATATGACCTGATTAAAGCTGTGGTGGTGCAGTCCAACAATAGGTATAATAAAGAACTAAGAAATGTGAAGAAATTACTAGACCAAGTTGATATAAAAAACGCTGATATTAAAAAAAGAATAAGTTACTCAATGTGAATAATAGATAGCGATCTTTAGAGGAAACTGACACTCACGCTTGGTGCTCTATGGATGGCTTGATAGATCACTTCTGAGAAGCCAGTAAAGCTGTGTAGCTAAGAGAAAAAAAATCCCTGAAACCCTTCATGGGTCTCTGACAGCCTCCAGTGAAACAATAAGTGCAAGTATCTATTTGTGTGAATGCATGTGCACACTCATTCCTGCGTGCATGTAAGCAACGGGCAGGGCAAAGCAACATCAGATAATAAGACAGGGAAAAGAGAAAGACACAGGGAAGGGGGGGGGGGGGGGGGGGGGGGGCACGGAAAAATA
>JAQNCA010000006.1:3152039-3199187 GCA_029783725.1 Acanthurus tractus
CCCCCCCCCCCCCCCCCCCCCCCCCCCCCCCCCCCCCCCCCCCCCCCCCCCCCCCCCCCCCCCCCCCCCCCCAAGGAAAGATCATAAAAAGGCAGAGTAGCCACAGCAACGCAGAAAATGAACGGAAGGACAGAGAGATAAAGCGAGAGAGAAAAGAAATGAAACACTACCTTTTTTGGCGACCTCCATCTCCTCCTCGGTCCAGCGAGAAGTTTCTCCGGTTTCACCAGTACTAGCTAAATCATAAAGAAAAAAGACACAGCCCCATCAGCACTGACGAAAAAAGAGAGAAACGGAGGGAGGGAGACGGACAGAGAGTGACAGTCTTCTCTCTTTAGCTGTCTCCTTCTCATGGCCACTAATCTAATAATCTGTTTACATTAAGGGGCTGCCGAGACCTGCTCCCTCACTTACACTCTCGCTCTAGCTCACTCTCCTTCTCTCACACTCTCATGCTCTCTCTCTCTCTCACTCCCTCTCTCTCTCTCTCCCTCTCTCTCTTTCTTTCCCCTTCCCCTCAGCCCGGAACCAGCCCTCCTCCATTCCAATCCACAAGGGGAGGGCCTTGGTCAGCTGATGTAGCGCCAGACAGTGGAGGAGTTGAGAGTGCTGCCTCCCTCTTTGGGAAATGGCCTTGGATGGAGACAAATAGACAGACAGAACAGCCAGCCCAAAACCCTCCCACCCCTTCTACTGTGACACTGCGAATCTCTCTTTCACACACACATACACACATGCATTCACACACACACACACCCATCTTGCCTCGGCTTGACTTCACAGTTACACACCCCCTCACTAAATTCACAGAAGTGCATGGTTAGTGTGGAGGGGGGGTTGTGGGTGAACTCTAGTCCACTCTCCTCCATGGCACCCACTGAGACTGTGTAAACATTTGGACTAATATAGCAGCAGATGTACCCTTGACATTAACAGGAGGCTGCCCCCCCCCCCCACACACACACAACTACCCACCCACCTCAAAGATGAGGAGATCAATTCTCACTGTTTAGACGGCTCCTATCAAAGGTCCTCGGGCCACACAGTCTGTTACACTTAGTTAAACAAATGTCTACTGCCTAGGCTTCCTTTTCCCTTGGCAAAACTCACATGTTCTCCCCGTGACAGTTTAGGCCCCTCTGGGGTGGTCATTAACCTCGGGAGTACGAAAACAGACATAGTGTCTGCCTACAGTGTGGCATTTCCCCTAATGACATACACATTGACAAACTACCACCCCGTCGCTTCAAACAAGATCTAACCCCCACTGTAGCAGCAACTTCCTGAACTTACTGGGCAGGCACCATTTCAACTGGGCACTCCTTACAGAAAGCTACCCTTTAGCACTTAGCCCACTGACTTCTGAGAAGCAGCATAACAGGAGCAGGAGTTACAAGATAGCAGCATATAGACATAGTCTAGTAGGTGTAGTCAAGGAGATTACAAGTGACACAGTCCTATGTAAACTGTTGTATAGCCAGAACCGAGCCAGAGAGGTCAAAGGGTTGATAGGATAAAGGGACACGGTGCAAACGGCTAATTAATCACATTATAGGGCAGACTTTGCATAACTAAGGCTGCTGAGAGAGGTAGAATTTAACAGGCAGTCAAGTGTCCAGGTGGCGGAGAAGCACAGCACATTTACAAAACGGTGAATTAATGATAAAGATTAACGCAACAACAAGCTTAACACACAGGGACTTGGAAAACTGAAAACCTTAGCTACTGTTGTCAGGGTGACAGACTTCAAAGGGTGGAAGAGTACAAGTGTGTGACTGAGTGCCTTGACAACAGATCTACCAGGGCAGCTCATTGCCTTGGTGATGAAGGTCCTCATATAGCTTCCTGAGTGGAATGCAACCTAGGAGTTTGTCTGACAAGGAAATCAATCATCTAAATTCAGAGAATGAACAGCATACAAAGCTCTGAATATCTTAAGATGGAGAAAGCCATCAGAGATATCTTTTGACATACCTCGTGCCTTTTTAAGGGGAATCTTTGATGCATGCTATCTAATTCTCCCAGGTCATAATACAAAAGAGAAACAGTAGAGAACACTGTCCTTTATATGCCAGGACCATCAGAAAGCTTCTTCTTCTTCTATTCTGCAGTAACATTTATGAAGCTGAATGGAATGCCAGAAAAGGGACAGTGTGGTCAACTGTTAATGTTGTTGCATAAATGAATGAATGAATAAGTGACTCCTTCTGCGTCAGAGACAACCTCTAGAGAGCATCCTTGAATGGATTTACCTTTATTAGCATCCATGGAAGATACTGGAGTCTGGGCTTTTGCAGGCTCCTTCATGGCCTTCTGTGCTGGATCGGTTTTAGAGAGCTGAGGAGGATCTGGCAAGGCAGGCTCATTGGCAGAGGGAGGTGCCTCCTCAGCCGCCACAGATGCAGCCTCATTGGCCATGGAGCGTGTGGTGATCCTTCCCTTACGGCGGCCCTGGCTGTTGGCAGTCTTCCTGCCACGCGGCGTGTTTTGCTCCTTTCCGTCCTCGTCCTCCCCACCGTCACACTTGTCTTTGTCCTTACCAATGTCCCTGTGGTATCAGACGGGGAAAGCACGGCTTTAGAGACTGCTGGTAAAGCAAATATCTATGCCCTTTTAACTCAGCAATTACAGGCCCTTTCTGTAGTCTGTTTTCCTACTCTGTGACTAAACATAAGAAAATTCATGTTAGAATTTGCCTACATTTAAGCTGGATAGACCTGTTCACAAGCTAGCAAGGGTTTCTTGTCTGACAACTGCAGGCCAGGACAGACACTGCTACTCCCTGTTCAAGTTTTCTCAAGCTCATCAGCGTGCATAGTTCCACCAGTGACCTCAGGATCCCAGATGTTGTCTCAATTATTATATGAGACAACATATGACCACTAAATCCAAAAACCCAATTTGCATTCTTTTTATCTGTTTCTGATAATAATGGGAAACTCAAAAAGAACAACATATGGCTTAGTAAATTCTTCACTCAAGTGTTCAATGTGTTTCAATGTCAACAGAATAGGTTGTGAAAGCATGTCTTCAATAAAAACCCAAGCTACACACATATCTCTTGTTTACATGATGTTGATATATACAACTGTAAATGTACAAGGTCATTTGATTATCAAGGCTGAAATGTTTCCTGCCTGGCTTTCAAATACCAGCCTGCCTTTTATAAAATATACATATAAATGAGAGCATTAAAAGAACAGATGATTAGGGCAATAATTTACTAAGAGCACAGAAATGTAATACACTGAAATAACAAATCTTTCCTTGTTATCACAGTGCATGGACTCAAGACGAATGGACTACAGTAACTTGAGGACAAACAGCTCACCTAGAATCCTCCTTCTCATCTTTCTCTTCCTCGTCCTTCTTTTCCTCGTCCTCTTTTTTCTCAGACTTCTCGGCTTTGTCCTCTTCGTTTTTGTCGTCTGACTTGTCTTCTTGTGAGGGACGTGTTATTTGCTAAGAAAACAGGAGGGAAAATATTAAGGTTAAAAAGAACAAAAAATAAGGGAAAAAGACAGCGCGCAGACTAGAAAAAAGTTATTTACGCCGCTAAAATTAAATGTTAATAAAAAATACTTTAAAGTCAATTAAGAAACCACCACAGACATGCATTAAGTTTTGTTTGTAAAAGGGCCATACTTACACATACTTTCATGAGTAACAAACTACTTAATCAAGATAAAGAATTTACCATATACTGAAATTTAAACTTTATACCTTCCTTATATCCATAACTTTACTCCTCCAATGATTTTATAGACATGTCCTGCAACTGACATACTCTTTTCTCCATGCATTAAGAAACAGACAGTTTCCCATGGTATAACAGTGCCATTGTCCCTGTGAGCCCAGAGGACCGTCAGTCAGACCAAGAGTCCACTAAAATATTTAGTCTGACAGCATACAAATGATGTCAGGTGAATGGTAGAAATATGTGCTGTCATCAGGAGACGTAATGCTCTCAAGCTGCACAAGTTCTTCAAAACTAACAATACCATAAAGAAAAGACTACCACTTCATTTTAAGTCTAACATTTGAAGATGACAAGCCTAGTTGTACAGCTTGCAGATGTGCAGATGTGTTGAAAGCCATGCAATGTATTTGTGACATTGTAAAGTGTCTCCAAAACATGAGAGACAAAACAAACTTCATATGCAGGACTACTCCCTTAATTGCACAGTTTAAAAATCTGGACTACGGCCAATTCTCTGACCTCATTTGTCTTAATAAATCTCCCAACTAGATGAACTAGATATCACACTGTGACTGGTATAAAAATGAATTATAATGTAGAAAAGATGATCATTTAGAAGTTTTAATTCAAAGGGTTGAGGTTGAGTTCGGATAGATACTGCCTACAAGAGTAAAGTGAAAATATCACTCAAGAGTGACTTTTCAAAACAGGTCCAAGAGAGACTGAGGACAGAGCAACATTCTTTATCATCACTGCTGGCGCAGTAACCACAGAATGCTTCCTCCTGCCTGAAAGGACTGTGCTGGAACATGTCTGGCTATGCCAAGCCAAACATCCCATGCTGGTACCAGATGGAGCCAAGGAATGTGCTTCACTCAATGGTAAAGGCAAAAGATACAGACCGAGGCGAAGAGAGGCAAAGACAGGAGTATAACTTACTAAAAAAAAAAAACACACACACACACAGAAAAGACATGGCTGTGGCTGTCTGGCTGTTGTACACCAACGTGGTTCTGAACACGAGGAGTCTGGCTGCCGAATCACACAGTAACATCTGACAAGTCCTTGACAACTCCACAAAGACAGGCAGACACCATAAGAATTAGTGGCAGAGACAGACGATAATTAGAGGGATTTTTGGTGTCTAACAGTGGAGCAGAAAGACTGGCAAAATTGAATCTACGACATTTGAAAGAAAACTGTATGTAATACTGTCCTATGAATCAAGTATAGCCTCTTCTGTTAATGTCAAAGCCTTCCATGTCACTCAAATCAAATGGAGACGAATAGAAAAGTTTAACTCATGGCTGATGTCATCGTTCTTAGTAACTTTGCCAAGACTGTTTCTTCAGAGCTTCCTTTGCATTTCCTTTCGGCTGCAGATTAAAAGTCAAACCAGAATTTCTAGATAAGTCGGTGCTATTTTAAGTATTTCAGAAGTGTGCTAACCCATATTTAGAAAATAACATGCTAACGTTGCATGGGTATATTCTTAGTAACAATGATGGAAGTGGTAGGATGGTTCTCCATTACAAAAGAGTAATGCAGCTGCACTGATTCATTCCTCTTTAGATTCAGAGCTCAGATTGCAGCTTGATGTATGCAGAGAGGACCACATCAAACTTGGGAATTAAATTTTGGACTAATAAATCTTGACTCGTTTCCTGCCTGCAGTAGCCTGCAAACCATGTTTTTGGCGCTCAACAGATCAGAGACCTTTTTACAGATGAGACCAGGCTGTTTTAAGCCAGAGTTATTCTCACCATACATGTCCTTCAGTGAGATGCTGTTCTGGTTGGGTCAGGGAGTGCTTGTGTTTGCTTTGGAAGTGGTCAGAGAGCCGTGGCATTCCTGCCTCTTCACCAGCACTGCGTAGAGAGTCTCTACACAGATGTTCTAAAAAGTCAATGAGGCTCTGTGGTTCTGTGGTTCTTCAGTGTTTTTAAATGAAGCTCTTTCCTGACCTGGCTTGAATATTTTGAGAGTTTTAATTTCTCCCCTCTTTTGCTGATTCACATGTGCTGTTTGATTTAGGAAATGACAGAGCCACAAGTCAATCTTCCCCTTCCTACCACAGAAGGTAGGCCACCAGCAGGAAATCTCCCACTCTTGCTTCAAGCAATTTCACCACAAGATTAGGAATTTAAAAATTGACTATTTTGATGCACCACGTCTATCATTGCAATTCGTTGCAGGTATAACTATCATTCACTGATACAATTACTTGGAAATGTTTTTGCATTGCTCTAATAACCCGATAACATAAAAGGAGGAAGAAGGGAAAAAAGGAAATAAATGTAAACATTCACTTTAGCTGATGTTATATAGTCTGCATTCATTTTACATAAAATGCACTAACTGACAGTATCGTCAATTAAAGAATAGTCACGACAAAGCAACTACAGATGAAAATGAAAAAGTTAAATTTAAAGTAAGATATAAAAAGATTTAGCAACAGTTAATATGGTTACTTGGAGCTCTGCAGGAGAAAGTAGCTCATTATTAGTGCTAGAAACCCATGTTATGTACTCTACTGTCAGATTCATTTCTCTCAAGGAGGAGGTCTCAAGGAACATCTTACCTTTGGAACAGATATATGCAAAAAGTGAATCTTATATTTATGCTTTTTACCACAAAGCCAAGCACAAAAATATGATCTCTACTCAGGTGTTTTGCAACCTTCAAATACAACAGACTTAAGGGATCTTTATGGTACACTAAACCTTTTGTCGATTTTAACAATTCCTTCCCTTTACCCGCTTTCAACTCGGACCACTTTAAAACCTGCTTAACTTATTGGTAATTGGTTCTTAATGGCCTATACATATATATATACATATATATACACACACACACACACACACACACACACACACACATATATAAAAATCCCACGAAGTGGACCCATATAGGTCCAAAAAAATATTGCTTACATTGGTAGAGCCATTTAAAACTTTTAATGATATTGGTGGTTTTAGTATGAGAACAGTGGTATATTAAATACCACTGAAATGTGGGTCACTTCGTTCTGTGCATTTGAACATTACAGATTATTCTCCAAAACATGGCCGTCGTAACATCTTGGTTCATGATGTTTCACCTTAAGCTACATTTGACCAGAAAAACACATACATATAAAAGTTAAACCATAAAATTCATATATAACAATCACTGAATGTATGCACCTCCTTAACTTCAAAGCAGATAACTATAACAAAATAACAAACATTTAATATCCACTACATAAAATTATAAAATGCCACACTGCATTGCGACACTTCCTAAATGGACCAGCATTAAAAAAGCTTATCAATAAAACACTTGCAACACTGAACAAAGAAGATTTTTTTTTAAATGTTCCTTTACTATGAAAAACTTTAGCTGCTAGCTAACTGAAACATACAGATGTTTTTGTCAGAGCAGAGTGATGGGCAATAACACAGTAACACACGAGTGCATAGCCAAAGCACAAGTTGAAAACAACCAATGGTGTGTTTGCAGGCATGGTTGGGGGTGTAGCCAGTGTAGGATTCCACAAGAGTGTGTGCTGCAAGTGCCAAATTGATTGTTTTCTTTGTGCGTGAGTGTCTGTGTACGAGCCAAGTCAGAGTATTCATTTAGATTCATTTAAAGAGATATTCAGGTTCAGCTGACACTTGTGTAAGCTGTTAGTATGTGTCACCTATTTCCAGTACTGGAAAATATGACACAAAAAAACTAAGTCTATATTTAATTTTGGCAGAATTTCTGATTCCATAGCATAAATACATATGTGCATGCATTCCAAACAAAGATGCATTCCAAACAAAGTCAGCTTGGCAGATAAATTAAAATCATGTCTGCACATGTCCTAGAAAAACTCCCCTAAAATAGCTGAGTTTGACTGCCTACAAGCCTCAAGTAAATATGTAGGCTAAGAAACGAACCGCCCAAGCAACACAGCAAAAGAAAAAGGAAAAAAAAATTGACACGGAAAAAACAAGAAGGTTTAAGGCGAGGATATGAACTGGACGAGTATGGTATCAACTGAAAGAAGAAATTGTGGTTCGAAAGCTGGTGACATACCTGCAAGCTCATTTGCTGGTCATAAAAATCCTTTTGCTTTGCTCTGAGCCACAGCTTACTGGTGTTGCAAATTTGAGTTTACCCTCCAGTACTTCCATAGCGGTGAAAACGGTAGCAGTAGAGGGGCAGGACAGCACCATAGCAGAGCTCCTTAGAAGGGCTGCCGGCCCACGGCAACGCCGCACATATTCCGGGAAAGCGTGTCATCAGGCCGCTTAAGCCGCCCAAAGAATTGTCCATCTCACATGCACGCACTAATCTATGCAGGGTCACTCAAGGTAATCCCTGCTGAGTACTCCTCTTTGATTGGCACTCACAGCAGCACAGTGAGTTTTTTGGGCCTGTCAGATGGCTGGGTCATACCAACTCAGCTATTTCAGCAAGGGGTGAATTTCTTTTTCTCTTTCTCTCTCCCTCTCTCAGAGAAACAAGAAGAAAGAGGAAATGGAAAATGAACAAAAAAAAAAAACAGCACACAGTCAGCGGATAAGCTTCCAGCGCTGACTCTGTCTCGCTGAGGGTTTTTTCACTCAGTTTCACTCACTCGCCCTAAATTCCTCTGCTCTTGGTTTTGCTCACTCTGTCCTCTTCCTCCTCTCTCTAATGACTCACTTTTCTCGCTCCAACTGCAGTTGTTAAGTCACACCAGTAGCTTGCAGATCCACTACATCCTGATGTGCATTCATTCCTCTAAATGACACCACAAGACAGTTCGGTTAAAGCACTGGAGTCACTAAAACAACTGACCTGAATATCAGTGACAGCACAGGAACACATATTAAAGTGAATAAGGATGTGCGTGATTAGTGGACTAGTGATTAAAACCTTGCTGCACTTTCTAGTGAGCATCAAAAAATACCAGCTATTAAATTTCTTTTTAATTATAACTTCTTTTTTTTTTTTTAAAGATATTTTTTTGGGCTTTTCATGCCTTTATTGATAGAACAGCTGAAGAGTAAACAGGAAACGGGGCGAAGAGAGGGGGAGTGATATGCAGAAAGAGTTGGAGCCGGAGTCGAACTCGCGACCGCTGCATGGACTAAGCCTGTGGTGGTATTGTTTTTTATAAGTTACAAATTTTGAAATTTAGGAAAATTCACAATGTCTAAAATGCACTGTGCAAAGCGTCAGACATTTTGTTTGTGCTCAATTTGGACTATCCTCTAAGTTTTTTTTCATACTTTAAGACTAGTCAAATTGTCTTAATTTAAACTTCCATGTAAACATCAGGGATTAGTCAGTCCTAAAAGTGACGATTCATGTACAACTTGTGCTCTGTGTCTTTCAGTCCCTGAAAGACGAGGAGTCGACTGTTAAAACAATACAGAAAGAGTATTTTCTCTATCCGCCATCATGAGCTCGCAAGCTTTCACAACAGGAAGGCATTTTTATTCTCTGAGTCAAGAAAAGTCGTCTTTACACTCGTGACGAGTCCTTAGTGTGGAACAAAAATTGAAATGCTCACAAGAGGTGAAACAACCCTGAAGAAATTGTACCAGTCACTTAGAGAAATAAGAAAAAACAGCTTTGCATTCAAGATGTATTCATGAACTCTCATGCCCTACAACTCCTCCTATGTAAAGAAACAGTCTACAATCAACTCACTGTGTTCACAGAGACAGAATGTCCTGTACTGTGGCATCAGTGAAGGAGGGAAAAGCCCAGTGAGGAGAAAACGTCCTTCAAGTTGAAAAAAACTCATGTTTCATGCCACTCAGCACAGCGTTGGATGGAGCATCTTTTTGTATGAGCGAGACAACAATCATGTAAAGCCCTTAACACAAGTTTCTTTATAAAAACAAATCTTCAGATTTGCCCTTTTGTAGTTTTTACTTTGACATCTATAAAGTTCAGATTCCAGCTTTGATCGTAAATGCATTCAATGGCTTTAAAGAAACTTAAAGCATGTCAAACAAACACACCACACAATCAATGGATGTAGCTGTTTTCATTGCAAATGCAATGCAAATACTTCTGTTTTCCATAACAGTCAATAAAAATTCAGATGCAGGACACACAATTAATGAATTGCTCTTCTCTATTTTAACTTAACTTACATTTTCCCCAGAGACAAATAAGGTTTAATCAATAACTTGCAAATCACAGCAGCAACAATCTGTAAACAGATAATCAATAGTCTTGGGCTCACCTGGTTCCTTCCTCTCCTTCGTCCATAGTTTCGCCTGACCAGTGTCTTGTAGTTGTGGTTCTTCTTGGTCAAGTAGTAGTAAAGAACACAGTCAGCGACACACTGAAACAGGAAATTACATGTTATCATGAACACAGGTTGTTTATATTTTAATATGTCTATGGCCAGTGTGTGAGGGTATTCACAGAGCACAGAGGTTATTTTACATTTCAGTTTATTGTAAACAAACAAAAAAAGAGTTATCTTGTAAACAATAAAAACAACAACAACAGTTATATTATCATTATTCTTCTTTTTTATTATTGTTGTTATTCTTCTTGTTTTTGGTATTATTATTTCTCAAATATTATTATATTTCTATAATTAATGTTGAATATTTGATCACAGCTTCCAGGAATTAATTAGAACATCTACAGCAAGTGGGTACTAAGCCAAAGACTTGTTTTTCTTGGCAGATCATGTGAATTGTTTTAAAATCTCTTGCTAGTGGCTCAAGCCTTCTCATATACAATATAAAGATTCTGCTGCGATAGGTCTCTCGATATAATTTTAGAATTAAAACAAAAACTCGAAAACTTAGTTAAATGATGTTGTGACTTAAATTTGGATCGTAGAATTTAGAATTTCAATCACAATCTTATTTTATATATTTAAATTTTATATATTTATTTTACTTTCATTTTAATTTGGAGACCTTGCATATTCAAATGAGTACACAGTACAGTACTGTCTACTTATTCCCAAATAAGTTGTGAGGATGTTATACTCCCTTGTCGGCATGCAGGAGCATGCAGCGCTTTTAACACAGATGTCTATTAGGCTTGATTACTGCGTTCCTTGTCAGCTCAGAGGCAGAGAAACAAAACCCCCACAGTCCACCATTGTAACTTTTATACAGAAAAATGAGGTGCAATAGAGGCACAACATTCCTCCCTAAAAGATGTGCCGAAATGGGGTTAAAGGTACACAACACTGCCAAGAAAACACATACACACAAGAGGCGAATAGCTTTTGAATATCAACAGAGCTAATGCTGGCTTAGCCAGCCCTGCAGTATTGAGTCCACATATTTCTTGTGCTTTTAACTTTGGAAGATTCATCTTATATGTAATATTTAGGTATTATTGTTTTTGATATAAATGATTTTCTCAAATATAACTATTATCAAAATGGGAATTTGGAACAATACAAGCAATGCTCTACCTTTCTCTCCAGGTACGAGGCAATCAAGCCAAAGTTCTTGGGGTGTTGGACAAACCTGGAAAAGATGCCAGTTGTTACTCATGTGCCAAATCAAGAAATATTTATATCAGTGTAAATCGAAGATGGTGATGAGGACCATGAATCATGTCTGCATGACAGACTTACAAGGACAAACTGTGACATGGACATCTTGTGTCAACAAAACAATAAAAACAACTCACTTCTCCTTAAAGATCTCCTTTTCGTGTTCGGTCCAGACATTCATGAACTGCCGGGCTTTGTACACCTTCATTGGGTCATCCATGAGGCCGTTCATGTTGATAAACTTCACCCGCCTCTGCTCAGAGTCGTACATCATTGGAGGGATGACAGACAGCTGTCTCATCTGTTTCTCATTGTTCTGATGACCAGGCACAGAGAAAATAGCCCACAATTAGTCCAACAGAAAACCCTCTGCCTTTTTTAAAACAAAACATAAAAAATCTTTTTGCTCATGGAAATCTGCTCCTTGTGTGACTTGTGCAGATCATATGTACAGTATAAGGAAAACGTAATAAGCGCAACACATCGCAGATCTCTGCCTCTGCCACAAAATGTAGCTCTGTTTCCATCACATATAATAGCGTTTATTTTCTCCAAATCAGTTATAGAAGTGCACTTTTTTTGGCATTTTAATAAAAGAAGAGTACTACTTGTGCCACTTCCATTTGGACTGATGTCATCTAGGTTTAGTCTTCCATCAACACTGCAACATATTTAAGAAGCACTGTAAACGGTACCCACCTCCTGCTCAGAGAGGCCATCTATGATTTCCGAAATTTCATGTTCACTTCTTGCAATTGTTGCAGACAGACCCGTCCCTCTTTGTCCAACCCTGCGGAAAACAGGAACACACAGCATTTCAAATGTTAACAACAGTGCATATTTTCTCTTGAATATCACATTAAATTTGTATGTTGTGTGCAGACAAAACCAGCTATGCTCTATTCTCTTCAGAGCAAATCAAAATTCCATGCTTTCATGACTTACTCAGACCTGATTCCCTTCCAACCTAAACCAGAGTCAAATTATTACTACAAGCAAAAGGAGTTTTGGAACTTTGAGGCACCATTAAACAGAATCATCGTACCCATGACTAATAAACAAAAAAGTCTTTCTAACCAGTTATTACTTGCTTCCTCCTTCACGGTCTAGCAAACTACGTAAACAGTGCTGACATGCAAACTCCTACTTGGAAATTTCAATGAAAGCACAAAGCATCAGCGCCAGGAACAACCAGACGCTGGACCCTGACCCCGTCTCCCACCCTTCCCAGAGGCACCCAGACAGTCAACAAGTGTCTCTGCCCGAAGTAGACCACAGCACACCACCTAGTGCCCACCATTTAGTCGATAGCTGAATAGACAGCTCCAAATTGGAGGAGACACTTTCATTATCAGGGTGTGACTACAACTTTTGTTAACATTATTAAGACATCAAAAGTTAGATTTGACTTCTCCTGTCCCTCCGCTTCTCATTTTTGCCTTATTTTCAACAGATTTTTAACTGTTTTGAAGAGAGTGTGTTCACTTCATTTCTCTCATGTGCAGTCTGAAATGATGTCACCAATGTTATGCTAGCAAAAAGGCAACAGCTGTATGAAATAAAAAAGAGAAGCTCATATTTGACTTCATAGGCTCATTTTGTTCTATCTGGGAGTCAAACCCCAAATCTGGTCTGATTGAAACGATGCTGGGCAACTTAACCATAACAACATGCTGGAATACAGTTAATCTTCTTCTTTTGGCTAATAATGTGTCAGTATTAGTGCTGTAACAATTATTCCATCAACTGATCAACGGAATATTAAACTGCAATTAATTCAATGAGTGATCAGTTTCTTAGGTAAGATATTGAGCACTGATAAAAAAAATTTAAAGGCAGATGAAAAACTGGATTTCACTGTGCTTCTGAACCAAAAAGTATTCACAGCCAAATTTAGATTGTAGCAAAATAATGGTACGAATCACCATGTTGACCAGACATTGGTAGAGACCGTTACCTCTGGAAGCGCTCCTGCTGCTCTCGCTGCTTGCGGATCTCAGGGAATTGCCTTTCATAGTACTCTCGTGTCCTGCTCTCCTTGGCTTTGCGTCTGGGGTTGTTCTCCATTCGCTCCACCTTCTTCTCCCACGCTTCCATCAGCTGGTCATAGCGCTGGCAGATCTTCTGTTCCTGTGTACACAGCATGGAAAATGCTATATCAGGAGTGGGCGTCCATCATTACAGTAAGAGCCAAAAGAACTTCTTGCCAGTGCAATGAGCCAGATGATCCACATGGAATATATTATTAGAACTAATGAGGAAAATTATATTTTCATATTCCTTTAAAAATGTCACAGCATCTACACTAAATTCCTAAAACACTAACTGTGATACAAATGGGAAATGAATTGAGATCATCTGTTGCTATGTTACTCCAGGAAAGGTTACATAATAAAGGCTGTTTTGAGAAAAAAACTCTTGCTCACAGTGTCCTGAAAAAGTACAGCTAATCCTAAATGAGCACTGTTCAGATGCAAAGTGTACAATGGTGAAGAAATTCTCAGGTTTCTGATGAAACAATGGAAAGACCTCAGTTTGTGGAGGTGCACTTGATGTAATATGTTGCTAGGTCACTAAGTAGAAGAGACAAAGTTGATGTAATGTTGCAAACACAGTTATTAAAATCTAACCATCATCCTAACTTGCTGCTGTGACTGTGATGTCTCTGTTTTCTGTAGTCTCCATTTGAACATTATTGCATCACTGTGTATTGTATCATGCATTATGTAAATGCAAAATAAATTACATCTGTCAGTAAAATCACTGTTGCAGTTCATCCTTGACAAAGAACATGAAAAGAAATGCAAACATAACTACAGACAGGCTGCAGAAACTTGAAGTGAGAGCAAAGGTGAGTGAGTACATGCTGTTTAGAAATTGGCTGTGTTTATTGGGGGTTTATGTCCACCTTTCACATTGCCCAATACAGTGTCCTGACCCAGGCACAGTTTGTTCTGACGCAACTAGTCTACTTACAGATAGCTTTCAAAAGCTCATTCTCAGCTCAATATGTGTTTAGATGTATTTACAATTGGTCTGGTAAATATAGTCTGACAGGAAAAAAGGCCCAAAACAATTTAATTTTTCAATTTAAGTAAATAAAACTAGTTTCCAGGGATGTGAGGGTTAAAATGTTTAGTGAGGATGAAGAGAGACTCGTGTATTGAGAGAACAATACGGCCTCATTTCCACTCTGCAGCAAGGGGCAAACAATTCACTTTCCTCTTGGCATGAGGCCATGTGCACTCTGCCATTGTTCAAAAGGTTTGTCTGACCCTGACATGGAACAGCAGGAGAAAGGTGGAACTCACTCAGCCATTGCAATAAAAAAAACAGAGCTAAGTGTTTCAACACAAGGTAGTTCTAAATCATTTAAATTACTGGTTAATGGTGGAGAAAGACAGACAGACACTTACTTAACCACTGTATTTGTCAGGTGTTCTTTAATGAAACACATTTTATTATAATACTCTACATAAGAATGGTCTTTCTTAGAGGTCTTTATTGGTCCAAAAATTTTTTTGGGCAGATCTCCAAGACATGTACAATGTACTACCTGGAACCAGACTGGACCAGTTCTATATTTCAAGGACAGAGACCCAGTACTGAATAATGTTCGACCTGAACCTGTCCAGGAGTTGAAGATCCAATAAGCTGTTTGTTATTTAAAAAGTCGATGTTAATTTCCAAGTTGTTTTCTTAAGTCCCCTCTTGCTGATTAAAACAACTTAACCAATCAATTTAATTCCTCTGAGAAGTCAACTTGCTGTGACAGCAATGTGTAACAAACCTGACTCAATCTGAATCAACTCTGCAGTTCAGACCCATCGGTATATAAAAAAAAACATCTAGATGTCTACAACTGATTGCCCTTCAAACTATAACATCACTGGTCATCCACTGACCGGTTGAAGATAGCAATGCATGGATAGATGTTGGCATTGCTATCTTCAACCGGTCAATGGATGACCAGTGATGTCTTCCATGCTCTCCAAGACGAGTCTGACCTCTGCACTTTGACTCCTCACCTTCTGAGCAGAAGAACCCTCTCATGCAGGTCATCTGGTACCACCTTGTGGCCGCAGATGCACTACAGTGTTGCAAGTCATAATACACATACAGCATTTCCATTAGGATTAGTGCTATCTGATCATGGCTGGGTCTTTCAACTCCACTGGGTTATTATGTATAAACAGATGCTACACTAGCAGTAGCAGAATGGAACCTGACCTAAACCCAACTGATGGTATAATCTTCGGTCCAAACCCGTATCGGTCCAGACCTGTACAGGTCCTCTACTGTATCTCGGTCCTACGGTTCAGGTGGACTTTTGAAGACTTCTAGTCCTTGGGCCACACAATACCTTTCAACAAACAGGGGAAACCAGACATTTCCTGCTCTGTAAATACAACAGTTTCTGGTTAGCCATACTAGCGACGTGGCTCAAGTAACAGCAGTGTTAGTCAGTCAGATTATGGCTCTGGCTGCAACTGTAATATCTCAACAACTATTGGGTGAAAAGCTATAAATTTTGTACGCAGCTGTTGTGTCAGAGAACAGCCCACTGACTTTAGCGATTTCCTGACTTTTCCTTTAGTGCCAGCATGAAGTTGACATTTGTGGTTTTGAGAGCACTATTGAATGGAGTGCAAAGAATTTTGGGTCAGAGATTCACATTCCACTTGGATGAATTATTCTAACTTTGGCAATCCCTTAACTTTCCCAGTGAGGTCAAAACATCAATCTGTCCCAATACTTTGGCTTATGACAAATATGCAGAACTAGTGACGTTTCCATCATCCTCGGCTGCAATCCCATAATTTCTGCGTAATGGGAGTTTCATGATCATAAAAATGAGCATTAAATGTTTAATGAGTTCAGTTTATAACAGTCTTGACAACAAAATTGGTATTAAGATAACTAGAAACTTGTTTCTAACGTGTCTTTTTAGATGGAAAGATGATTTATAGAAAAAGCATGCTGTTAAACTGCTCATATCTGCCTTCTGCATTAAAAAAGGAAAACTGCTGTTCGATGTCTGACACTCTTGTAACAATACTCTGTAACTTTCAGTAAACAGCTCACAGCCCACTTCATCGAGCTCAATTGATGAGCTGACAATTCTTTATTATATCAGGCAAAGAAAACAGGGATACTGAATATAAAATGTTAACAATTCTATTAATATTTCCTCTGGTCATCTGAGGTCATCTGAGTGCATCATGTCTGGTATGACGTGAATGCTACACTGACCATGGGAATGGGTGGTGCCGCTAATGTGTTGTCCAGAGCCCTGACACTAAAAACCTGGAACTTCCACCACGATTTCCTGACAGCAGGGACACTTACCCTTTGTTTACGAGCATGATTCCTCCTCTTGAAAAACAAAATCAGCTTCTTCCTCATGACTTGGTTGCTGGAAGAGAACAATACAACGAAGATATTGTGGTATTTTCGAGAAAGCATACAAAGTTGCATAACATGTCAAAGACTAGCGTTCTCTGTAAAAATCTTTTTATTATAGAGATATTGCAAATAAACCTATTATAGATATTTAAGATATGTAAAAGAAGATCCAGCCAATGTATTGGTGGGAAGTACTTTTACTCTGTGCAACTGTGTCTTTTGTAAATTTGAAAATACTTTAAGGGATAGAGCTTGGTGTAATTTACAACACTCCCATGAAAAAACATCATGGACACATCACTGTTTATTTTTACTGCTGAAGGTACAGAATACTGGGAACTCTTCTGTTTACACATGATGGTGGCTGTGGGGAGAGAAAAATGAGAGAGCTGACCCTGAGACTGTGGCCTGTACAGCAGATTCGCACAGAGGTGGTCTCTGTCGTGATAAAGACTGAGCCAGATGGGCTGCTCTCATGGCAGACACTGATAAGGGTTTGATCCTAGACAGCCTGGCCTTCAACCCCTGACACAACCCTTCTTTAAACACACCTAACGCAGGCACATGCTTATTCTTTCACTTCCTTTCTCAATCACTCTCCCTGGTGTCAGTAGGGCAACTCAACTGGGTGACTCAGCAATCAGATTAGACAGAATAATCAGCTGAGTTTATCTTCAGGAGGTCAGCATTACCTCCTATGCTTTCCTCAGCTGAGACACTTCCTGTCCTGTTGGTGCAGTAAGAATCATGTCTGATGCACTTTGCTGGCTAACAGATGCTCATAATATAAATGTATGGAATAAAGGCTGATACTCACGTCTTGATGTTGTCATGGTAAACCTTTGTGTCTGACGGCTGATTGTACAGGGGCTAAGAAGGGAAAAAGCAGAGCAGAAACCAGAAGTGGATTAAATATTAGCTATTAGGCAAGCAGTAATGTCTAACCTGCTACTGGGTTAAGCATCACCTCTTCCTCAAAGTTCACAAAAGGGAAAAAAACATTATGAAACATTACATCACATACCAGCTCAACCTTGGGACCGAGACCTTCAAGTATTTTATGGGCCTCCTCAGCTTTTTTCTAGAAAAAAGAAAAGAAACGTGATAGTTTTTACATAGACATGCACTTAATATTTATTAGTTTTTTTAGGTGCTACAACATGGTTGCAGAAGCTTAAGTCACAGGGAAGCTTATGGCCAAAAAAGCAACTAAAATTAAACATCTGACCATTTTCACAGAAATTAATTATTTTTCAATTAGGTTGTGATATGTTACACATAAAGAAAAATGCAATTTCTCAGGACAACAACCAATTTTGATAATTTCCTTTATTTCTGATTAAGTAAAACATTATACTTGTTTAATCATAAGGTGATTAGCTTTGCTCTACTATGAGCTTCTCAAATGATACATTTTAAAGTGAGCAGCTGCACGTTCTTGAAAGGAGCGAAACATGATACAAGAAAAAAAATAAAAACAGAAGAAAGAATGTTCCAGCTGGAGAATAATTAATGGGGTTGGCAAAAGCACTTTTCCTGGATCAGTACAGACTGTCAGCTTATTCAAGATCATCGGAATAACATTGAGTAACTCTTGATTTCCTTCCTTTAATAGGCCTTCATGTTCAGATAACTAGAGAAACAAACAGAGCTGCCAGACTCTGCACAGGGCCGGAGCAGCTTTGCAGACTAAAGGGTTAATGGCTGACTGAGAAGGAAGGCGTGTCTCAGCACTCTCCTACCACAACACAGTCTGACAGACATGAACTACAGTGACCTCCATAAGCATACACTCACTTCCCTATTGTTCAGCTGAAATACAGATAATGAGGTCTGCTTTTGCCCTTGACTTTTAGTTAGATGTACTGTATTCCTCATTGACTTTAAAAAGTCAAACAAAAATAAATTATGAAATATGACCAGGTCAAACTGCAGTGAGAATATGGTTACTTTTCAACAGTACTGCTCACTAAGCATGCGAAAATCACAGTAGTGTCAATTATTTTTCAAAATGAGGACATTGCTATTCCATATGCAGTTTTTCCAGCAATAGGTATACTCCAAACAAACAGCACCAAGAATAAAACAACTTTAAGTTATCAGTGAACGGTAAAGTAGGGCTGGTAAACAGGACTGAACTACACTCCACCGCAGAAAATTCGGTTAGAAGCTGCAAAAATACTGAGAGAGTTGAGCACAGACAGATTTACAGATACGGTTTTTTAGCCAGCAGTTTAGTGTTAAATGGCCTGTTTTGAGAGGGATGACTGCCACTGGATGACCATGGTCACCATGGTTATCCACTGCGGGGAGAATGAAGCGGAAACGCATGTGTTCTCATTTTGGCGAGGCTCAGCACCATTAAGGTCTGTTAACCTGCACTAGTTGAAAAGCAAAATCAACATTATCCAGCCTGGAGAATGCACACTGATTATAGACAAAACAAATAGTTTTAAGCACAAACAAAATGAACAGGAAGAACTGAGAAGATGAGGTGATTATTTGCAGCAGATGACTAACCCTGTTCTCGTCGTAGATGATCTGGACTATGCTGCGGTGCTTGTGCTCCACAGGGGGAGGGGTCACTGGCTTTTCTGGCTCCACTGGCTTTGCTGCTTCCTCCTCCAGTTGTTGCTAAGAGACAACAGCGACACATAATATTTTAACCAATAGCACACAAGAAAGAAATCTAAAAATGCATACAAGAAAAAAAAAACATGAAATGGGGTGGGGTCTTTTCTTTTATACATGACCCGGTTAAACAAGCTTCATATGTAAAAACTTGTATAGAACACACTTACAATGTGTCGATCTGGTCCCAGCTTCTGATATCTGAGCTGAGGCCCATGCAGACATTATCAGATTAATCCCTTCAGGCTGGTTCAAGAACAACATTTTTTATCAGAACTAAAGTTTTCTGCCACTGAGGACGATGCTGATGCTGACAGACAAGCTGAGCTGGCTATTTGATTGCTCAGTGTTTACAAGCTAAAGGTTATGTAAACTAACAGGTTACATGGACGACATTATCAGTTCCGGAAATACCTCACATAAACAAATAAATGCCTGAAAATCTTGGAAAAACTCAGACTGAAAAATTGAGAGTATAACCCAGTCTGCAGTCTGTATTTTAACAAGACAGAATTCCAAAAAAAGATAGCAGCAGAAACTACTGCAGTACATTTAAATAGGTTAATCAAGATAGGAAGATAGCAGAGTGGATAATTCAATTTTTAAAATGTGAACATCAACCAGCCACTGACAGATAAATGTTTAAATTTCCCTGCTGTCTGAAATCTACCAGTCACCTTTATATTTTACCAACATTTGGCTGGTGCCTGATGCTGATTTCCCAATCTGAAGAGCTAATAAAAAAATATAAGCCTGTAATTCTAAATTTCAGTTTCAGGGAACACCTTTCTGGAAAACAATGTATAATAAATTATTTGGCTATAGAGGCAACTTATATTCCAGGTGAAACACTGTCTGCTGATTAAACTCATCACTGATAGGACATGCTATAGGAATTTTCTTTACAATTTTTTAACACTGTTTGTCATGGCTCAGTTTGACTGGGCATGTCTACCCCAAACAGACAGGATTTGCATTTCCATTTAAACGTGGCTACCAGCATGAAGCTGTGCCTTTAACTAATGGCGAACTTGTCTTTAGTTGACTGTTATTTTTAATCTGAGTGTTTTTCCGTCAGTCAGCAAGGCAAGTAAAGAAGTTGTTTACCTGTTAGAGTTGAGCTGTTTGCAGGCTGTATCAAAAAATAACCACAAACAACTCTCTGCTAATTATCCTTTATCATGTAATCATGTTTTTAATCTAATGATTTGCTTACAACATAAGTCTCTAGTTTTATATGTTTAAGCTTTTATTATGAAGCAACAAAATCGAGAAATGTCGAGTTTCTGTCTACCAACTTAACAAAACCACTAAAGCTGCACTGGAACATGATTAAACAGTAAACGCAGATATCTGCAGTACAAACAAGGATGAGGAAGGGAGCTAAACCTTAAACTTAACAGATTCCGTCAGAAGCTGTAAAAGCACTAAGCACTTTCTCTTTGCTCTCCCGCACAGACATGAGTCAACACACGCTTTTCTGTGGTGGAGAGAGGGGGGACATCAAAGGATGGGTGCCGTCAGCAAGACATCACCGCAACCCGCACCTTAAGGCTGGTGTGCTCTGGCCTTAGTGCCACTCAGCACAACTCAGCGTGGTTTAACTGGTAATGGAAATGCAGATTAGTGTAGAATAGTTGGGTCCAGTGCAACGCCAGTGGAAAAGCACAAGAAGAGAAAGGGAGGCCTGTGACTGCAGAAAAAATATCAATGGTGGACCTTGACACTGCTACAAACTAAGTTACTGAAATGAAAAAAAAAAAACTTTTTTACATTTGTCACTTCATCTGCACATTTCTGTTGTACATGTTTATGTCACTGTTTTTATATCTGTTCAAATTGTAGCTGGATTTAGCAGTCACCCTGGAAAACATTTAAATCACAACCGAAACCTGAACACATTCCACAATGTCAGTGAAAGAAATCCCATTAAGGTTTAGCCACTGATGAACCAGCTCTTTCAAAATGTAATCACTACACTTAACATGCATCAACTACGAGACTTTTACAACTTCTGCCATCGTGGTGTACAATTACACATTCTATAAAAGCAATAAGCCATTCAACAGCTCCTCATTGCTGTTCTAAAATTACCATCACTTCAGTCTCTGGTGGGTTAATGCCTCATTAAAATAGCAAGTGAACTCGTTACTTGTGCCTAGGTTTTTTTTTTACACAACATCAGTTGTATTTGATATATTTTCAGAGTTGAGAGGTTTTAGGTCACCAACCTGCTTTTTCTTCAGCTTGAAAATTTGCTGCTCTACTTTAGCAATCTCTCTGTCAACACGGTCCATACTCTGGATCAGCTCCTCCTTGGATAATTTGGAGGGAGATGTATCCTGCTCTTCTCCTAAGTGTAACGAAGGTCCTCCTGGGGACGGGGACTCCACTTTGACACTGAACTGAGACTCCTGACAAAAAGGAAAAAGGTTTGAAACTACAGCAAGATGTGTGTAGGTGGAACTGTATCTATTTAGCTTATTATGCTTATAACAGAAAACATAAACACATGCTGACATTATAGAATCAAAGAGAGGTCACAAGCACTTTCTTTTCTTGAGTGGAGTGTTATGAAATTCTGAAAGTGCTGCAAGCCCTGGCATGGTTTAACAGTGTGCACTTAAAGAAAAGTGTAACATGATAAACTAAGTCTGTCTACATAAGGACAATAACACAAATGAGACTTTTTAAGTTTCCAAAAATGAATGAGGAGGAACAGGGCCCACCTTTTTGACCTCCACACTGGCTCTTAGACTGTCTTGTACTGTATGGGTTATGGGCAGAACAATACCCCCAGCAGTGGGAGGTGTGCGGGACTCAGCAACGGTATCCATCCGGGGCCGTTTAGCCTCCAGGACCTCGTGCTCAGATTGGGCTGTGATGGAGTGAAACTGCTGTTCGTAACCATGGCGTCTCTCTGGAGGCCTAAACAACAGAAGTAAACAAGAAATTCACAGATGTATTAAAAGACACATCTGATAGTCTAGATGTACAGTTCCCAAACTATAATCCAGGAACAAATTCCCAGAGGGAGTGAGACAGGAAAGAGCAACTCTCCCTAATCGAGAATAAAAACTCAATCTGGATGGCAAGTTTGAGGATGTAGTTCTTCATCTTAATCAGCTGTCAGATCTTAGGGCTCATTTAGACCAAATCGGGTGTTGTGATGATCACCAAAAATTTTTGCGGCAATGAGGGAGTGTCTACCAGTTTGTAAATGGAAATGAAGTCTTTGTATTCCCTGGTCTGTTTGCTCTGATAAGCCCATCAACTAGCAGGCCACCGAAGGGTGACGTCTGGCTGTGCTCCCTCCTAAATTCACTTCTCTTCAACCTTGGTGGTTGAACAGTGTTTTTCCCTCCAGCCACCTGCGGCCCTCAGTGCCGGATTGTTCACAGTAAAACAAATAGGAAATCGGAAATATCTAATTTGGTCTGAGTAGGTCCTTAGGCAGAGAGACAAATAATAAGGAGAAGCTCTTACCTTTCAGTTCCAGGGTGGAATACAGACAATAATGATGGTCTTCTCCGACCCTGTGGATCTTGCATATGAGTCCGATAGTCCGGAACTGTGAAATCCTGGGGGCAAATATCACAAATTAATGAGTTCCTACACTGGTACATCTGTAACCTGCATTTTACAGATGCAGCAACCAAAGAATTCTTTGAGAAAGACAAAGTCCTGTCTACACCAGACAACACATCCACCTGATGCCACCAATACACTTCCATCTTCAATCAGCCCAGCTGTCTACACTGACTGCTCTATTTATGTTTTTTACATTAACATGCAACTGAGCATAATCTTCCATCAGGCTTGTTTCAGTATTTACTGAACCAATGCCCTTTTTAAAAAACAACAACAAAAAAAACAGGGCCATGTTACTTTGCATCAGCATCCTGTGCTAATGATTTTACGCTGCAGTTAACAAATATCCATAAACAGTGACTTTTGTAACTTTAAATACATCCATAACATATGGATGTGCTTAAAGTTATGCACTGATAACAGAATAGTACTTGGTCACTGCTGATATACAAAATATAATCAGGAGAGGGACAATTTATGGCTTATTTCTATTCACAGTCTAGTCTTTCTTCTCTCAGCTTGCACAAGTAACTACACTGATTTTATTTGGATTGTGAGCGCTGTTAAAAGAAAAGTGAACTCAACCACTTCAGCTCTGAGTGTACATAGACACAATGTTAGCATTTCAAGGGTAAAATGCTAAATAGTATAAATAAAAGACTGTACTAATCCTCCTTTGAGTAACAAGATTCACAAAATTATCACTAACTACAGCAGGAGCCACTTATGTAGCTTAGAATAAGAACAGAATGCTGCCATTCACTGAGGAAAAGGGGCTAGTCCAGAAGTAGGCCAAGACTCTGCTCCTCTTTCAAACAGCTCATCATTAAGTTTATAATAAAACGACCGTAACCAGTACCATTGCTCCTATCCAGAAAATTCTAATGGATTTTGTTTGCAGATGTTAAAAAAAATGAATTAAAATCTTTGTAATGATTGCAATCTTTTATCAAAAAGCTATTTGGTAAAGAACACAAACGTTATCAGCACAGTGTGACCTCCAAACAAACCTGAACAAGCAAATGCAGTTACAGGAAAATACCAGTTTTTTCCCAGATTTAAACAAACAACCCAAATGCCCAGAAATGTACCACAGACTGTTTTCTGTGAAAGCAAGCTTCTAAGAATTGTCTTCCAAAATAGTTAAGAAACATTATCCAAAATTCACAACAGTTGTATGAACTTGCAACTGGAAACTGAGCTGCAATTGGTACAGCTTCGTTTTTTCTGCGTCACATTTACAATTTATTTTGACAGAAAACTTAATTGAAGGTTGTAAACCTTAATAAAATACTGTTGCAGCTGAGTCTGAGCATCAGAGTTTTAGGACAACGCCATGTCAAACAGGAGCGCTTGGCAGTTCAGCCTTCTCTGACTCATTTTCTGTGTGAAGTTGCATATTAGTATGTCATATGTCAGCAGTCATGCATTACCTGTTCAGATTAATTGCCAGCACAGGTTCAAAACTAAGGACTTCTTTAGCAAATATCTTACTTTTGCTAACATTTCCCCACAACTTTCTGAGATATTTAATAAACATAAACTCTCTTTAGATCCCTTTGATTCAAATTACACTTGTTACTTTTTCATAACATGACATTGAAACAAACTATAGCTTAAAATCAACATTGCAGACAAAAGGTTTTACCTGTTGGTGGCGCGCGCCAGTGAAGGTGTACTGGACAGAATGTGGTGGATATCGGTTCTGCTCGCTGCTGAAGCTCCCCTGGCTGGGGGGGTAGCCCGAGCTACTGGACATTGTGGCTCAGAGCTAGCGGGCTTAGGCTGCTTCACGGATCAGAGAATTGAGCTAGACCATGTTTGGAGAGACAAACCACCTGCATCAATTAAGAGATAAAAAATTGAATTTTAAAAAAGTTGCTTTCCTAGAAAGTATGTTAAATATATAAAAAATTCTTAAAGATCTTCCTTCATGAGAAGTAATCGAGAAAGAGAATTAAATAATTTTGTAGTGAGTTAGACTGACAATACTAGATAGCAATATCAAAAAAATCTGCAGCATGAGTCAGGAACTGCAGAACTGGAGATGAACTGTAATTTGTGGTCTATTGGGTCATAGTGTACACATTAGACACAACAAAGGAAGGAATAAATCATGAACATGGTATATTGGTTAAAATACTAATCGCGTTTGATTCAGGAAGCCAGTGCAGTCCACGATCTTTTCAATTTTCTAAAACAATTGTGTTTCCATGTGAGTTAGTAGGCTCACTGCACTATCCTGATATCACTTCTTGGTGCCACTGTGAGTGAAAAAGTTAGAATCAAATCCAAAATACATACTCTAAGGATATTTCTATACCTTGTGGAGGTGTTAAATTAAGTCAAGACTTTTGAACTAAAAGAGCGGAAAAATGGTCTTAGAACTACTTGTACATAAAAACAACTTGGGCTATAATGTGCAGCTGCAGTTGAGGGAAACACCAAAATAGTTGCATGTGGGTGGGAAGAACAGGGGCCTGTTCTTAAAAATGGCTAACTGATCTAACTTGATTAAATGTTGATCATTTGTTATTAGCCTGACTTTTTTTATTTTCAAAAGCTATCTAATTTGTATATAGGGGTATAGTGGCATTAGAAATCTTAAAACTAAATATATGCTGAATTATTGAGTTGGCTGCACTATCAGAGCCAAATTTTCAGCCATCCATCAAACATTCAGATCCTCCCCAACATGAAATTGTTTGGGGAGGGGTTGTTGACAATGAGCATTATGAAGGTGTGTGCAGTATAAATATATCTACATCAACACTGCAACCGTTAGCAATTTACAAATAATTCTTTTCTGTCAATATAAAATATAATATATAAGATTATAAATCAGTGGTTGGGTGTTTTAAACCAGAATACCTGTTGACAGTAACTGGAATCTTTTTGCCCATTATTTGAAAACTGCTCTTCTTGCTCTGTACATGAACTAGAGAACGTTTTTCAACACTGTCAATGAGCTAGTCAGCATTATTGTCACATAGTTCCTTCAGTATTTTTGTTATGTTTTTTCTTGATGGTGCAGTACAGCTTGTTGTTTTCAGCTATTATCTCTCAAATGAGGTCCATTGTTTGCTCTGCATGTCCATCAGCAAACTTATTTCATCTGGTGTTGATCAGTGGATGAGCTCCCCCCTTCTGCTTTGTGCTTCACTTTCAAATGACTGCAAAGTTGTTGTTGACCTGCACCATGCTAGCTTCACCTGGCAGTTTGTACTGTACCTCATTTTTGTTCATTTTTTTGAAGTTATAAACAAAACTTTTTGACAGCTCAAGTCGTCTCTGAATACCTCTCCTGTTTGTAAACTGTCATCCAGCTAATCTCTCAGCGCCATACCAAATGCTACACTTGGAAAAGAACATACCACACGTTATACTGATGCTTGGTAAAAAAGCGATTCTATGTAGTTTCTTATTATTTACAAATGCTTGGGGAAAAAAAACATGGGAAATATTTTTAGACAATTTAAATCAAGCTACTATTTGAAAGATTTGAAAATCATAGCCAATCCCGCTATGAATTTTATCAAATGTGCTTGTTCAAAATATTTTCATGTACATGTACCTTTATTAAAAAGATAATTCCAATTGAAAGGAAAAATGTGCTGTAGACTGCAGAATCAGCATGAGTGAAGTGCTTATATGTGTTTTTTGAAAAAAAAAAGTAATTGATACAATAACACACAACCAATTCAAATGTAACCTAATAAAATGTTATTTCATGCTCATATCTAAAAGCATCCAAGCCAACAATAAGCTGGAGCAAAAATTATTCTATTTGTAAATTTACAAAAAATGCAATTTGGTTCCAAATTTATACACAATTGCAAATGAAATATTGTAGCAAATTATTAGGCATCAATTGGTCCAGCAATTTAAATTTCTTACAAACAATCTGTTGTTCATTAAGGGGATTGGCCAAGGGTGTCATTCATTTCATTATACAGTTAGGACATTTTATGATAAGAAAAACTTCTTGGTTTTTAATTAAAACCTGCTGTAAATTGTGGTAAAAAGGCACTGTCTTCAACCCTACTGGTAATTCCAACCAATCATATAGGCCTGATCATCTTTTTTTGTTCGTCACAGGCATCCAGCCTATTATTTTTTCTCTGCCTGAGACATTTACAGCTTGATCATAATGGCAAAAAAATATGATATTAAGTTCAGAGTTGGAAAAAGCTACAATAACTGTCATTATATCTAGGGCGAGAAGTTGCTATTTATTTCAAACTTTTGAATCTGCAGGCCACAGAGTTTGATGGGTCCCAGACTTTGTGAACTGTTTTCACATTGCCACAAATTTTTCTTAAAATATCATTAGCTCCCTAACATAAGTGTCTTGTAGATGCAGAATGAAATAACTTTGCTTCATGCCTATTACCAGCAAAAGCAGTAACAATAGTGGTTATGTACTATTTCTTCTTTAGTGTATTTGGCGTTCAGTCTCATTTGCAGGCACACCCTTAAAGTTTTCACCAAAACTTATGGAAAACAAATCAGATGAAGGCAAAAAAATGAAGAAGAAACAAAGGAAACAACAAAACAAAATCACTTATCCGGCTTATAAAGCAGAGACCAGAGCTGTATCAGTAATAACCAAATATTTACCAGCATGTCTAACAATCAATGAAACAGGGAACAAACTTTGTTGCACTGATGCCTTTGTTGGGAGATTTTGTCAACTTTCAAGGTCTTGGTTCTCCTCTAATTTTGTGCATCATTTCCTCCCCTGCTCCAAATGATAAAGGAATACCAATAAGTAAATAAATAAACAAACAGACTTGTGTCAAGACAGATCAAGACACAGCATCTCCATGCTCGACATGAAATTAATCATAACTAGTTTATTTTTTAAGTCAAAGCAATGGGGTAGGCAGGGTGATACTGATATGCCTACCACTACCTGGTCCTGACCTGATTAACATATATCACGCATTTCTGAGTATTTTTATCTGCTTTTGCAAAAAATATTGATAGATCATTTAACTAGGCTCTTAATAATGGTTTTAGTTGCATCCCTGTCTCATATCTTTGGACGTGAACCATGAATGTAGATAGTACCTTCGCTTTTGGGTGTTCCCCTTCCTGTCTCGTTTTCACTGCAACAACATTTTTACAGTATTTAACAATGTGGTTTGAGGGATGCAGTTTCAAGTTGTAAAATTACATTGCTTTGGATGGCTTTCGTCATTTAACGGTGAAGTGCACCGTAAAGTTCAATTTAGAAATCATCTATTATGGTTCCTCTGATGACTTCTATGCAAATCCAGCAGCCACAGTGAACTTCATGGCCTCATACACAGGCTGGCAGTAAGAAATATTGCTCGTGTGTGTTATTATTGTCTTTTAACTCCACACTGTCATATAAACGCAATTGGATTTGTAGCTTATCTTGGGGGATGGGTCTGTTCCCACATCAGAGAGATTTTCCGGAAATGCACCAAAACCGTGCACAATAATGATAACGCCAACCAGACGTATAGGCTAATTTAAAACTACGCTGTGATAACACGGCATTTAAGATGTTGTTGTTGTCGCTAGCTAGCTAACTTAGCCCGTATTTCACCTTTGAATTCTCAACCACGTCGCCATCTTGCAAGGCAGATTTTCAGCGTAGACCGGGGCGCTCAAATAGCGTGCTAATTAGACATGTTGCTGTGCTGCATATTAGCAATTCGTACTCACCTCATATTTAGAAAATATAGCGATGCAAAAGAAAGGTATCCCTGGGCAGAAATTGGTGCCAGTTGTTGATTGTAAATCCGCGGGTTGTTAGCTGTGGACGACTGGGCAGACTGAAGGCTGCGCCGCATTTGTCGGTTGATGTCCTGACAGGTTAAAATAAATCGTTCCTACTAGGTTGAATTTACTGGGTACTAGAATTCTTGAACATATGTATATATTCGAAGAAAGATATAATCCAATAAGTTACCGAGCAAGAGAGCTATTATGTCTCACTTTTGATAAATTCTTTGAAAAAACTAATTACGATTTTATGCACCTGTAAGGATAAAGCAGTGTGACAGCTAAATAGTCCCCCCCAACATGGTAATATTCATGGTATTTGTAATTTCCCAACATTAGAAACACTACTTTTGCTTGATTTATTTAACGTCCTTGCAGATTTTTTACCCCATGTTCATTCAAGTAAGCCAGAACACGATCATGTATTTTATTCATTTCCTTGCTCGCCATGTAAGTTAGTTGAAAGTCGAATGAACGGAAAAAGCGATAGTGACTCCAAGTGAGTAAAACACACCATTATTTGGCTTAAAGCTGGCAACGATTGCTTGTAACAGGTAGTTATGATACTGCAGTCTCTAGGTAACGAGAACCTTCAGATACATCGGTCAGACTGCATGTGCTGTATGTTTTTAGACGTGGAACCCTTTGCGTGTAAGACTTTTGTCTTCACACGGATTATTTACCTCAACGGCCAAAATAATGAGTGTTTATCTGGTTATCGTGATAGTTCTATCTTATTTGGTTTGTATAAGATGCATTTTCTGCAGACATCGGCGAACTTTGATGAAGTCATTGAAAAATCTAATGGACGTTACATCGAGCAGAGAAACAAATGACGCTGATATCAGGGCTCTGATTGTAACTGCACATCCGGACGATGAATGTATGTTCTTCGCTCCAACGATAATACGACTCGTTGAAGTAAATGCCAGCGTTCATTTGCTGTGCTTATCTCAAGGTACGGTGACAGCAAACTACTGTTTACATAACGTTAAACGACTTTAACACGTTAATGTATCTATGATAGCAAAGCATGAAATTAGTGTGCATTTACATGAATCAGAGCAGCTCTTCAAACATAGCAACGTGACTTTTACAAAGCTTGATTAAAACATCACATTCTTATACAGAGTATCTAACTTAGTGACTGCGAGCAATGCTAAAAAATGTAGCACGTTATGTCAGTTATTAATTCAAACTATCGTTACCCAACACGTGACACCTGAAAACAGACATTGCGTAACACAGTTTCCATTTAAAATGTGAAATGATTTAATAAGACCTAGAGTTGTTAAATCGCACGTGAAATGTGACAATGAAGCCAACAAACAGAGAGCTTTTAACCCACCTATTTACCGGACAGTGTAAAAAGTATCGGAAGTATGAATCAGACACTTCTTATTCCTGCAGCAATCTATTTGTTTAGATCCAACTATAGTGACACATCAGGACCGTTTTTACATAGCTGAAGAGAGGATATTACAAAATTAAGGACAATATTTCAAATTGCATTTGGGATAAATTTCCTGACAGAATTTTAACTTTTATTTAGATTTTCCTACCTAATGTAATTTGTCCTCCAAATATTATACAGGAAACTACTACAATAAAGGAGCTCAGCGTAAACAAGAACTTCTCCAGAGCTGTGCTGTGTTGGGGATACCAGACTCCAGAATCACAATAGTAGACCATAAGTAAGCATTTATCTGCACCAAACTCACAACATATAACCTATAACATTTTAATTGTGTGCCTTTGATGCTAAAAGCACTTATATGCTGTGTTGAGAGTTGTAAGAATTTGTGCTCACAAATATTCTGATGTTTGCGTTAGCCATGTTTGTCCTGTTCTTTTTTTTTTTTAACATTTCCTGACTTTTTTTACATTTCTGATTCTTATGGTGAAATGACTGAAAACTAAGGCTAATTAACAGCTAGTCACTCAACAAAATATACAGCTACTTATCAAAATATGCCTAGGTTGCCTTCAGTTCAGGACTCAGGTCCCAACATGTCTGATGTAAGAGCTAATAAGTCCCCTCCCCACCATCTACAGTCTGTCAGAACAAATAGAGAGTTGAACGAAAACTCACACCCATCAATTCTCAGTGCAAAAGAGCTGATCTGGCCTGATGCATGAGCCCTGTGTCACAGGGGAAATAAATGATCAGGCCTCAGAGGCACTGATAGGTCTGCCCTGTGGGACACCGAGCCTCCAAAAACATCTTTGAAATTCCAAAACGACATTAATCTGTTAATCTGTCTACAATATGTATGTACACATTATATTTTTCTAAAAGGTATAATCAAGCAATTTTAAAAAGTTGCAAATCATGATTAAAGCAAACTAAAAAAAATGCTTTTGTTAACCAACGTACTATTTATAACCTTGGTTTTGAATTTAAGGTTGTCCTTAATTGAGCTATGCTATTTGATTTTGATGTTTTAATGTTCGTATTCCCTGGCCTATCAACCTGTTTGTGCAGTCACAATGAATTGATCAATGTCAAGGGCAAATTAGGTTCATATGGGTAAATATCTGACTGATTAACTTTATTTGGGGATGTGCTATTTATCTTTTAATGGAATGATATTATTTTCTATTATTCACTACTTACTTTAACTACCATAATGTTTTAGGTCATTCTCAGGCTGTGCAACAAAGGGTCAGTTTACCTTTGAAAAGTGTATCTTGAATTGGAAAACTTTCAAGCATATCTGCTTTTCAGAAGTAGAGGATGAAATGAAGGGCAGGTCGTGGTAAGAAAATCATCACACATTCTTTCTTTGCTGCTGTCATTCATTTTAGATTACTTATTTTAGATAAATAAGGATCATCAACAGCAAATAAAAGTATAATACACTGCTAAATAAAATGCTTTTAATTTTGTCCTCCTTGGAGGCATAAATAGTCTCTAGTAACAGCTGTAGCTGCTTCAATGAGGCTGTAAATGTCTCAAAATTAACACTTTTTTTAATCATAACCATTGTCACTTCACAGGTAAATCACTGAGCCAAAATAGGGGCCAGAATCTTGAACTGAATTTTTGTGTACATGTTCGTAAAAGTTGCTCTTCTCCTTTTTTTCTCCTGCATTTTGTTGTTGATGCAGCTGCAAGGCTTTCGGTCTCCATGCTCTAGCTATTGGCAAGGTCAAGTTACAGCAAAAGCAGCGGTAAAAGGTGCCTTTTTTTTTTTTTTGCCTGTGGATCAATCCCGCAGCTTCCCTCGAAAATGTTTTGGGTTTCTAAGAATCGCAGGGCTGCCTACATGTGAGGCTCTACATGTTGGCTCACCAGGAGAGCTGTATGAACTCTGGCACTAACCTGGAACTCACAGTAATAAACTGGCAGCCTGCCCAGGTAGTCTGCCCCAGAGAACATTGTTGTTGGTGTGTGTGCGTGTGCATGTGTGCGTGTGTGCGTGTGCCTGTGCATGCATGCGTGCATGCATGTGTGTGTGTGTGCAAGTGCGTGCATGTGTTTATACACACACAGACTTCCCAGGTTTATCATCTTGTGCACACAGAATATGGCTGAGCTTTGATCTCAGCACTGTCTGCACTTTTGCTGAACTGGAGTATAGCCCATTTTCCCTTTCTGTGTATTCTGTTGTTTGCCCAAAACACACACCTAATCAGCACTTTGAGAGCCTCAGCCTCCCTCACTCACCCACTCACTCACAACTAAGCCCTCCCTCTCCCCTTCTCTCTCTCTCCCTCTGTCCCACCCCTCCTCTTGTCCATGTCTGCCGAAGCCAACTGCCAAGGACTGTGGGATACATTTTGGCAATGCTCTGAGCACTGCTAATGTAGGTCATTCCAAACTGTTTTTTTTTGTGTGTGTCTGGACATGGCTAGCCACACTTTGGCTTCGCTCAGAACCTTCACTGCCCAAGTATGTGCAGATGTACATCCCCAACTTCAGCTCTCCCTGTGACTCTTAATGTTATTTTATAATGATAAAAAGAGAAAGAGATGCAGTGCATAAGGCTGCTATTGAATAGAAACTACAAAAAATTGAATAGAAAGCCCTTTGCATTCATTTGAGCATTTTAACTCAGTTGCCAGTTTAGTAGGTACACTTAGCTAAAGCAATTGCAATATAGTACAACAGCCTTGCCACGGTGACCAGACTTCTGAAAAACTTTGGGACAGTCCTGAATTACAAGCACTTCTCCAGGCATTCTGAATCCTGAGTTCATTGTTCTGAAAATTAGACCAAACCTGGGCTGGTTACAACTTGCATAAACCAAATTATACTGATCACTGTAAAACGTTAGTGTTCTCAATGTATGATTTTAGTTTGGGTGCAAAAGTTTAAACATTCAACACCTCTGATTTTCTTTTTTTGTTATTGGTGTTTTTTTATTTTGTAAAATTTAAAACCAGTATTTTAATGTAGAGGGCTCTCTATCTGTCTCTCCCTCTAGGTATCTGTTAGTTTTATTCTCTAACTTTGATGTTGAATGTTTCCCCCCTTAATCCAGACGAATAACAAAAATTTTTGTTAAGACTCAAAAGTGTTTTTCCCGGGGAGGAGCATAGAAAGTCTGAACTTGAGGAGTTAGCAAAACAAAGTAGCTGGAAACTTGTGAAAACACACATGAGAATTCTGAGCAGTCCGACACCCAGTATGATTAGCCATCCTATTAATTTGTTTTGAACATTTCCAGGCTTCAACCTGTGTTTCTCTGGCAGCTGAAGCAGCAGAAATGGATCAGGAAGGGAAAGCTGTAGGAATCATAGGAGAGATGTCAGAGAAGACAGGGAAAATAATTCAAAATAAATTAAAAATATTTGCAATGATTGATCTTGTATACTGTATTAATTTAAATTTTATTTAAGAAAGCATGGATACATCGTCCATATGCAAACTCCCCCATCCAGATATATGATCCCTTTCCCATATGGTCATCCTAAAGCCTGCATGATGGTTATAATATCTGTCTTTATTTAAATTGGAGGCTATAGTTTGTTGTAATGATGTACTGTTTTGCATAATTCTGAGAAGTCTGGGTATCTGTACTTAATTGCATAAATCAGATGGATGATATGATAACAATATATTTGCATCCATGAAATCAGTCAAAATATGAAGTTGTGCTCAAACAGTGATTTCATATGCATCAGTTCAATATTAGTCTTTCCTAAACTGTTGAGCTCAGTTTTTTTGGGGGGGGGGGGGTTTCCATCTTTTCCCCCCTTACTACACAGTTTAATGTATGCTTGCACTAAAACTTTGTGTTGTAGTTGTGTAAAAAGGAGTTCTGGACAAGTGATTTAGGGTCCATCAGCTTTCTCAAGTAGCTTGTGAGTGTTAAGTTGGCAAATCCAGTAATTGCAAAGTTCAGTTTCATCTCTTATATTTTGACGGCTTGAACTGCACTAACTTCCCAAGCTGTCGTTAATGAGGAAACTGTAGAGGATATGGGGAAATATGTTTGATGTTGGACTGACATAATTATATCCTGTCTTCTGCTGGTTTTGTAGCTCTGTAACAACATTCCAGGAAATGACTACAGAGACTAAATCAATATTTGTCTGGTTTTCATACAAACTCATGCAGAGTTTAGGTGGATGATGGTAATTGTAGCTCATAGACAGTAGACACAGCACTGTTTTCCAGACAAATCTCAAGTATTTAGAAAGCTTTTGATGAGGTCATCAAGGTAAAATCAGGCAGAAATCAAGCACAGTAACTATTGGGCAGACGGATAATGCCACTATAAAAATAAAATCAATCAATAAGTAATATTATAAGGAATAGTTAGATGACACTGAATATGAAAAACTACAAAGAGTAAAGAATTTACAACATATATTCAATATGGTTTGTATACTAAACTGTGTATTATTGCTGTGTAACACAGACACAAATGAGAAAGTGTGTTGTGCCATGGAAAGTCGGCCATGACTGTGTTACAGTTTACAAAGCCAAAACAGAGAAGTTGTTTTGGTCTTGTAATGACACTTCAAATTAATGTATTCATTGCATGGTATTAATAAAAACCAACTGTGATGCAAGTCATTTTATTTTTGAACTAAAGGTTCCCTGTGGGCTTTTTTAACATCCAGTAGTGTTATGGAGTTGTTTTGTTTATGTCATGCAGGCGTTTGAGAATGCACAGATGTTGTGCATGCAGGTGACGCAATACACAGTCCTGCCAGTGGTTTCACACTATGCCACTGATCCACAGATGGTGGTCATAAACCATATATATACTGCTATATGCTGCAGAGGAAGACTGCATTTTAATTACTTATAAATCACGAATGTTTTATGAGCAAGGAAATGTATTTACCACATTTGTGAGAGCTCAAGGTTAAATACAATGTGCTTTTGTGGGTAGAAGTTAAATCTATGCGCAACTTTTGCTTTTTTAAAATAGAAATTCAAGGAAAAACTGTATTAACATCAAGATATTGTCAAACCGAGTAAAACAGTGTAAGGAATTAACAATGCGTTTGTCACAACAAGACTAGACACATTGATTTTGAAATATGGGCTTATTTTACCATCAAATCATCCATGGTAGTACAATGCTCTGGATCCAGTAGACTTGTGCAGCGTACAGTGTGTCACGATGACAGATCTGGGTAAGACTTACTCACTCGGAACCGCAGCCTATGGAATCATAGGAATAACACGTGAATTCTGTTTTAAAATAGGATTTTCCCTGTAATGCTCACTGAATAGGACAGCTGTGTTGACAGTATCTGGGGCCCCAGTGCATGTTGGGGCCTTTGTGATCAAGCTCAATCTGAGCACGCTCTGCTGCCTCTGCACTTGCACTGGCTTGACCTCCGTCTGCTCCCCGGACTCGATTATAGCTGCTCACTGCACAAATTCAACCATGCTACTTCTTCATTACATTATCCATCGGACTAAACTGAGGCAACATCTCAGATACCTCATTTTTTCTTAATTTAGTCTTCTGACTTAAGGCCATGAAAACATCTTTCTGATGCTGAAGTCAGAAACATCTTTGAATCACGAACTGAGAGCTTTTGTTATTTATCGGATCGATGTAATTCTCTAAATGAATTGAAACAAAGAGTTCAGCCCTTTTCTTCTGGAAAGAAAGTCATATTTGTTGCAGTAACACCCCATCCCCACACCAAGTTTAAATGTACATTGATCGATAGTAAAAATAGCCCTGGCTGTTTTTTAAGCACATGGCAGGGTGCACTAAATAGCGGCGAGATGTTCTAGCCTTGCCGCTGACCTCTGGCTGTGCTTTTATCCTAGATACATTTGTCACCACCACATGCTGGCCTCTGCAAAGTCAAACAGTCATTTTTCCAATCCACTGAATTCTGCAGCGAGCAACAAACTGTAATTTTGTCACATTAGACTGTTGTTGTTTTTCTGCATAACATACTTTCAAAACAAAACCAAAGCATTATTTCCAATGTAAACAGCAATAGTTCCATGGTTCTTTTTCGCAGCACAAGTGAATTATGGGAAAACCTGCAACTACAGATGTCTCTAAACCCTTGTGATACACTGTGTCTATTGGTATTCTTACTTTAGTTGTAACTGCCTTGTTACAGCAGGATATTGTGGGTGTGCTGTCAGTCTGTAGTGGCATCGCAACCACTCAAAGCATGACATATAATCTGACTATGTGGACAGAAGTCTGGCAGTTTTGCAGGCCTGTGGTCCATGTGACCAGACTAAACAAGCCCTCTCTCACACATTCATACACACACACACAAACACACACACAGACACACACAGAATCCCCTTACTGGGCCAAAGTTCAACAACTGCATACAGATGCCTGCAAGCAATTAGACATCCACATGCAAAGCTACAGAGGGGGAGCTGTGGAGGTTACTCTAGGACATTTTGCTCTGTTGCCATGGTGAAGCTGACACTCAGCCTGCATCCTGCTTGAGAAAGGTCAGGTGTCATATCTTTTGTTCATTTTTCTTTCTATTTTTTTTCTACCTCCCTGCTTGCAGGCTTGTTCTTCGATGTAGTTCTAAAGCTTAAAGGCAAAAAATCTAAAATAATATATGAATAAATGCAAGAGGGAAAGTAATGCTACATTTAAAACATAGATAGAGGTACAGTGAAGCCAAGCAGTGAACTTAATATGATATTTCATCACTTAATATTCATGCACATTGGCCATATTTTCACAAAATGTTCTACTTGGTTTGTTTTTTTTTTGGCTGTTTTTAGAACTTAAGGCTTGTGGGGTTTTTTTTAAATTAATGCAGCATTTAACATTGATTAAAATAAGATTCAGTTTCACAGCAACATTACTAATCACTCTAAAAACATGCAAACAAAGCCTTTATGAAATGTCACTGCATGGTATGAAAGTGTCACAGCAGTGCATTCACTGGATGACGGACAGTTTTTAACTATCTCTGAACCCCCAATTGTCTGCTCCTCCTACCTCACCAACCCCCACCCAGCCACCCCTTCCACCAAAAGCCTGACCCTCACATCACTGGCAGCCAATAGATTTGTGGCCTAATCCATCACTTCCCTCTTCTAGCCTAACTGCCCAAGCTCATTGTTAGCTATGAAGAGGAGGGGAAACGCTGTTGACACACCCCAAACCTACCCAAACTTTAAGCAACTAAAACAGACATTGACACAAGCATGCGCTGCCGCTCTCGCCACCTGTGTGCTACATTAAGTATACAGAAAATTGTCACTTCATTGATCTCTCTGCTTGTCAAATTTTTGTGTTCTCAAACTGTCATGTCAGTTTCTTCTTGTGATTTAGATCAATGTAAGGTGGAAAAATGATAAATAAGGAACAGACTAGATCTACTGCATTTCAGTGCGAACCTTGGGACTTTGTACAACTCATCTGAGTCAGTCTGAGTGGCTTTTTCAGTAGTTTTCTCCCTTGTTTTGTGTGTGTGTGTGAGTGCGTGTGAGACTTGTTTCTCTTGAGTTCGAGGGGAACATTGAACAAATATAGAAGGCAATGCTTTTTTTTTTTTCAAAGCCGAGAAAAAAATCAGCTAATATTTCTGCCAAAAAGGGAGCTGATGCAGGTCTAGTTGGCCAAGAGCGCAGACGAGCCAAGTTTGATGTTCTATGTATCCTCCATGTTGTCTCCAGGCTGTAGTTTCAGATGAACACGATGCTAAGGGCCTTCAGACCCTTAACCCTCGGAACTTCCAGCATTCCCTTGTGTTTGCTTTCCACAAAAATAAGACAGCTCACCCTCATCCTTGTGTTGTGCAGAATGCTTGTGACTTTCAGTTTCAGTAATGTTACAATGCAGGCACATTTCTCTCTTATTTCTTAGTAAATGGTGGTTTAAATACTTATGCAACTTCTTAAATAATCATAGTCCCTGTCTTTGCCCTCTAGAAATCTTCCAGATGATCCCAAAGCAGAATGGAGGGTCTCACTCGTCTCCTCTATAATTGTGAATCACATGAAAGCTCACTCCTTCAACGTGGTATGCTCAGCTCTGCACTAAACTCCTTCATTTCAAAGCAGTGGCTTTTCTGTCATTTCCTGTTTAAGGTCAACACACAATTTCTCTGCCATCCTGTGAACAAAACTCATGTATTGTTTTGATTTCTTTTGACCGTAAGCTGGCATCATAGTGTTCTCACTCATTATCCCAGTTTCTCGTGGTCTGTGTAATAATCCTGTCATTCATCTCTTTTTTGGTCCTTTAAAAAGAAGGAAAATGGTTTCTGCTGCTGTAGAAAGTTTGGATACAGTTTCTGTGTTGACGCAGCGATGCTTATCTGCCCCTGTGCAGTTCTGCACTATTAGCTAATGGGAATGTTGCAAATTTAGAATCAAAGAATTTTCATCCAGTCTATCTCAACGAGGGCAAGAACAGTCAAACGCCCTGACAAACAAAATAAGTACAGCAGCAATTGTGTAAGGAAAAGAGAACAGAAAAAAAGCCCACAGATCAGTCAAGAAGATGATTGCACACAGCTGGGTTCCTCCGTCCTGTAGTTGCTGATGTCTTTTTGTTATCAAAGACGACAAACAAAACACTGTCTCCTCCCATCCTGTTAGACTCAGCAGTGGAAAATGCTCCCAGACCAAAAAGTATGCTGGAGAATCATGTCAGTCACACATTAATGTCATTTCCAATGAATATATGCAGCAACAACACACGTTAAAATATGAAGGGTGATTTACTTTAAACTGAACTGTGTTATTGCCTTGGCCTTACAGCATGCCAACCCCACGCTTAAGAGCTGCTGAAGAGATTTAAAGTTCATGTTACTTATAATATATGATGATTGGAAGCTCCTGCTTGCATATCCATAGTTATAATCGAATATATCTGAGGATAGCAAAAGCCCAGTATTTAGTCAAGAACTTTTTCCTTCCCTTTGACCTGATTCTTTTTTTTTTTCACTTGACTCTGGTGTGCAAGCATGCAAATAGCAAAGGGTTTTTAAATATCAGTTATCAGCTGCCAAGCAGCTCCACAGTCAGACACAGAAACCCTTCCACTAACCTAAGAAAAGTCTCTCCCTCTGTTTTCCCTCCGTTTATTTAAATTCACTTTTAGATAACCAGATTCTGCCTTTTCACCCACACAACACAGCTATTTTGTTGTTTCAGGTGCTGACCTTCGATGCAAGAGGAGTAAGTGGCCATGCCAATCACATAGCCATCCATAAAGCTGTCAGGTACTGACTGATTTTTAAGGCTTTGATTTTTTTTTTTCTTTATTTATAATCCCACAACCTAAAGATGTCTTCCCCAGGGATATTATGTGGCCTACACATGAACATAGAAACCTTCCCACTGCACAGTCAAAAAACAGTGTCCAGGAAAAAGTAGAACATTTAGGCCCACATGAACATCCTCTCTTTCCAAATGTTTCCCCACAAAAACACACACACATACACACACAGACACACAGACACACACACACACACACACCATGTTTTTCAGAATTGGTCTGTTACATAGCTGAGAGGTCATCCAAACAGAGTCCTCAGAGGCCCTCGGCTTTGCTCCCAGAGAGCAGCAGTAAATCCTGTCCCTGAAGTGGTGAGGTGGGAGGGCAGCTCTGGCTTGGAGAGGCCAACCAAACAAGTTGCATCAGACTGTTGGTTTAAACAAATGTGTTTTGCACTATGAGGTGTACATTGGTGTTCCTGTGTCGTACTTTTGCCCTAATTGTCTGCCATATTAGTCATGATCTTTTCCCTCAATGAACCTATATTGCTCTCCTCAATCTGTGGACCTCATCTGTTCATGAGATGTGTTCTCTCCAAATCACATCCCATGATTCCCATTAGGCTGGAACCTAGAGGGGCTGTGCACTAGTTTCACAGTGCACTGAAGATCAATGGTTTGTTGTTGGGGTTTGTTTTACAGCTTTTGCACATGGAAATGGAAGTTTTAAAGGAACTCTTGACTGCACTCCCAAGACTTGAGGACAAATTACTTTATGAAATCCTTTTTTTTGCTTCAGAGCGCTCTGTATAAAATTACCCATAACACACATAATGGTAGATATTCAGCAGCAGCTTGGCTGCAGCTTTCCATGGCCTTTTCTGTGGGCTTACAGTTATTGACTTCTTAACTCGTTGGTGCTGTTATCAGTGCAACCAAAACTCTAATCTAAGTGACATATTGGCAAGTAGAAACATCCCATTGTGGCCAAATTTTGAAAAGGTAAAGCCAACACAAACCCTGTTGGTAAGATGTATCATTTTAGTTACAGCATTGTTGACATCCCTGACATTTTCAGTGAATAACCTTTTTCTTTTCACCCTTTGCAGCCATCTTGCTTCCACTGGACAAGTACCCGATGGTAAGTTTAATACACAGAAAACTCTAAAGTAGTTTATAATTACATTTGTGACTGAGGTGTCAGAGCTTGAATTTACTGGTAAAGTGGAAAAGTACATTTTTTTCAGCTGTAGTCAAAAGAGTCCGCTTGATATGTCATGTAAGATGGCAGTGAGTACATGTGCAAACCAAAAGTTATATTGACTATAAAGCTTTAAGTAGCACTTTAAATTTAAGAAACAGGCTGCTTCACAATCAGAAGAGGCAAAAATTACATCCTCACTTTAAAAGCAACACCTCTTAAGTCTGGATTTTCCACCCTGAGACCCTGGAAAGTCCTGTAAACACTGTCTCAATGTGGGTATTTTCTTAATGTACAGCGCCCTCTTCTGTTCAAAGAGAATGCCTGATTTTTGTGTCTCTATACATTTTAGTCTGCTGGTGGCAGCATGAGGCCAGTTGAGTATCAGACTGTATATTCAACTATCCAGTTCTATTATGTACCCTCATACTACATGTAAAGGTTTCACTTTACATGTCCTTGGTGTTGGCAGATGTTTAAATTTGTCTGTTTACATCTTTCATGTCCTGGCATACTCAAAATGTATGTCAGTTTATTCTTTTACTTTCAAAGGTTAAGACTGAAATTTGGTCTTCGGTCGCTGCTGAAAGGTCATGATGAGAGGGGACTTTCTTATAAAATAGAATGTGAAAGGAAAAGTGGGGCAGAGGGGAGGCAACATGTTACAGCAGGCTGAGAACTCATTACTTTCCTATTTTGGTAAACACTGAAGCCTAGTTTGGTAGCTAGGTAAACATTGAAGCCTGCAGAGCGCACACACATTAATGTTTGATAAGACAGCGTGATAAAGAACAAGAATAGTAGGCCTTTATAGTTAATCATACATGAGCCCTCAACGGTTTTCAGTCCTCAGGCCACAGCACAGAATTTTTATCTAGGACAAGATCTCTTTCGTTTAGCCTGCCCTCCTTAGCGTGCCTTGAGAAATCTCGAAACCAGCAGGCTTGTCGTTAGTCATGCACTTTGGTTATTTATTACCAGGCATTTACACCTCACCTGTTTAACTGGCCTTACTGTAGCTTTTACAGGAGGTGGCAGAGAATTAGACCCAATGTGACTGTGATAAGCCTCCTCTCCTGGCTTGTACAGCAAAGCTCACTGCTCATTACCAACAGCCTTAAGCTGTCTGTGCCCCATAAATTCTTGCTGCATGATGAGGGGTTACAGTACCTTGTTAAAACACTAACATAAAGATGTTTTTGTCGCAGGTTAGCCAGTTTTAATGTTTAAATATCTTATTGGTAAGTGTTCATAAGATCAGGTTGCTTCACAGTAACATTTGAAACAGACTAACCTGAGTGAGTGGCCTAGTTACTGTTTGCTAATATAATAATTGTTTAACATATTAACGGCCAGCTGTGTCTCTGCTTGCTCTCTCAGACTGCTGTTTGCTCTCCCTGGTGTCTGTTGGCCTCCTCAGGAAATATGTCTCCTTCCTGGAGCTCCCTCTCAGCTGGCTGCTGCCCTCATGTCTCCACTGTTTTGTAGGCTCAAAGGGCTACAGGCAAGCCAAAGTAAGCCTCAAAATAGACACTTTGTTGGCAAGACATGTCAGAGTCTACTATTAGAAGGCACGTGTTTTTAGCACATCCTAATTGAAGGTATATACAGTATGTGTGGTAGGGAAGCAAGTATCAGACTTAGAGCACTGTTTACTGTTAAATGAGAACTCACAATATAATATAATAGCTTGTATATCCTCTCAAACAACCCTGTTTTCTTTTCAGACTGCCATGTTTTGCCATCGCACTCAGCTCCTGTGGTTTCGGTATCTCTACATCGCCTTCTCTCGTTACATGTTCATAAACACATTCCAGATCATCCCACAAGGACCAAAAAACCTGAAGATCTTTTAGGTTTTCCACATCAAAAAGCACTGACTGTCATTCTGTTAGGTATTGTTCCTGCCTAACTGTGTGAGTACTGTAGTAGGAGTGAATTTAGAAGCTGTTTACAAAGCTGATGAGTGAATTAAGATGTCCTCTATACTTTTGGGCTAAAGTAGCCCTAATGGTTGTCCATAAGCACTGCTCATTGGTTTAATTGAAATAAAAACATTATTATGTCTTTTTACCACAGAAGCAAGTTTATTATTATGAGTCATTACACTGTATAAAGACAACAATAGGGTTTGAATTATTTGAGGCATTTCTGTCATCTTATTATTTCAAAGATTGTTAAATAAATTACTGAAGTAATTCTGGTAAACTTTTGATTAAAAAAGTTGGGCTCTGAAATCACAGTGTTGTTATTTATTTTCTCTCAGCTGTGAGTCTGCTGCAGGTTTAGACATGCCTTTGATGGTCTTGTGAGCTTGTATGCTTTCTTCCCATTTTTCCCCACAAAACTTCTCCACTGTAACACTACGGACTGTACCTGGATCCAGACAGTGTGGAGCAACACCTGGAAAGAAAACAACAGCATCAACAAGGGGGAGCTGACTGATTTGCATTTCAGCACAAAAGCCCATTGCCTCCAATACAGCTTGGCTTTCCAGGTTTACTAAAGCAAAATATTGGGTTTCATGAACTATTTATCTCCCCTTGTGAACTAAACACTCGTGTTTTATATACATCATAGAAATCCAGGCCACTAGATAGCCCATTTGGACACTTAGTTTGGAGTAAACACAGCACAGTTAGTTTGGAGTAAACACAGCAGGATGATGAAACAAGTTTACCACAAATAAGTATGGTGTGACTGTCTTGTGTAAGCACTTTGAGGTCATACCATATCCATCAGGGTTGGAGCGAGGAGTGTAGAAACTTTGAACCCCACAGGTTTTACAGAAGGTGTGTTTTGCAACGTGAGTGTTAAACGTGTATGTGGTCAGATTGTCTGACCCCTGTGAAGAAAACAAAAACAATTGCTTAAGATGCCCTTGTGATTTTAATATAATTTGTATTCGATCTTTTACTTGAGTTTTTTACCTGTAATAGTGTGAAGCTGGATTTCGGAACAACAAAATGATGGTTCTGCTTTTTTGTGCAAACGCTGCAGCTGGAGAAACAGACATATATCAATTTATATTGTTCACTAAAAAGTGTACAAAGTACAAAAGTACGAGTACAAAAGAAATCTTACAAAAATCTTTTTTTTATTTTTGTTACTGATTGTTCTGGATTGAAGTATAATAGTTTAAAAATTTAAAACCCATACTTGCAGTGGAAAACATGGAGGTCTGAGGAACTCCAGACTTCAAATCTAACAGCTCCACAGTGGCAGCCGCCTGTATGTTTCACAGGATCCATTCTGTTGAGTAAAAGAGAACAACAACTAATCATTAAAAGAACATTTGTACATATTTGAGTATTCTGTGATAAGAAGTCTTACTTCAGTTACTTTGATGTCAACAAGAATTAATCCAACTTTTTATTGACATTCTTGAGGAACTGGTTTGACATGTTTGTTGCGAAACCTGCTCACGTGGAGCTGACTGTTCCAGTCTAATCAGTTCTACTCACCCTGCCCTAATCAAAGTCCATGACTGATAGGAGTCAAATTTACATTAAAAGCTTCTCAGTCAGTTAAGCCTTTGTCACAGCTATTCATGCGGTGTTTGAATATGTAAATTCAATTAAAAGTAAATACCACTAAAAAAAAAAGGCAGACGTTGACTTTGTTGTTCTGAGCCGTATACTTTTATTTCATATGATAATGGCGCCAGCTTCCTCAGTGCTCAGTTAGGTTTATGTCCGCCTTAAGAGATTGTTTTCCTGGAACACTCTGAGTCAGCCCATAATTACACCAAGCAAGGGCAGGGCAAAGTACAGCAGACTTGTACAAACACATTCTTCAGAGGTTGAACTAGTTCAACCAGACGCCCCGATCTGTGTTGGAAAGATCTGGTATGGTGCATCACGAGTTGGGTGTCAGATGACACTGTGCTGGAGGGGTGGAGACAGGGAATGTAATGACCCAAATACAAAAATAAGGACTATACCAGCTGTATCATATCCATGACCCCAAAATAGAATTCAAATAGGTTACAGATCCACGTGTGAGCTTTTGCCTTTTGATTTGAATAAGTTTACAGACATCTGTAATAAAGGTGGAAGCTAAAAGTAGGAGCTCAAATCACTAGTCTATACTTGGTATTGCCAGTAATGTAATAGTTACATAGAAATCTGCATCTGTTTTAAGGTTGCTGAACTAAATCTCAGATGCTCATTCTTTATCATCAGCTGGGTCACTTCACTCATTATATCAAGTGAAATCCTTGTCTGACCAACTTTACAGACCAACTCTTGCTCTGAATAATATTTTACCATTGGGCCTAGTGATAAATGACTTAATGTAATAATAATGGTAATAACATGGAAGACAAAAGAAAAATCCTAAATGTGTATTTCATCCAATAAACCAGTTATTCAGCTTGAGCCAGTATAAAAATCATTGTCAGTCATATATTTATCTTTCAGAGAAATAAAATGTTGAGTGGTTTAATGTGTTTGTATGCAGTCTATGTACTTCTCATGTATAAATAGTTTTGGTTGGACTGATAACTTGACAGTTTACTCTCTGTACAGTATTTTCATTGTGACAAGCAGAGTTAAGACAAGTATGTAAGAAACACACAACAGAGCAAAAACTTCACCATACTTTAAACACATGTACTTTGATTAGGACACCAAGTTTAGATGAACCTAAATGACATAGATGACAGCACTTGAGATTGTCTGACTAAAAAACAGTTGGCTTACCTAACATGCTATCTGAATCGCTTGCATTTCTTGTTTTATAAGGTCATCACCACACAACCTGTGCTCATAAGGAAGTGTGACCATTGGTTTACCAGATACAGCAAATACTGCTAATCAAATTATACTACATATTCTATTTTACAGTGGTTTTAGGAATATATGAATATAAATCCTATATGTACCCATAATTAAGAGAGTCTGTGAATTAAGACATGGTGTTCATGTTGATTAAGAGTAGATGAAATAAGGCGTATTAAATGAGGTCAGTTGGCAATTTGATCTTGGCCTGAAATACTTTACCCTGCTGTCACAACAGCTGATAGCACGTTAACCTCACACGTTTCCATCTGTTACCAGCACGTTTAAAGAGGATTAGCAGATTTCACCGCTCACTCCCTGCTACATTACATACAGACACACTCACTCATACTCCAATAGTTTAATATAACAAGACTTTGTAAGGCCTTCACTATAAAAGTGACATGAAAGATAAGGAAGAAATAAATGTATGTAAGCTATAATGCAGATGCTACATTGTCGTAGGCCAAGGTTACGTAAGTTTTAGCCTAATTAGATCTTGTAGCCTATTTTTTTATAAAGGTCTGCATGGTAATACCATAGTCATAAACATAGCGAAGACATGTGAAATCACCTAACGTTGGCCGAAGCAACCAATCGTTGTCCAAACAAACAGTAGTACAGTCCAATCAGAAGCTCAGGGAAGGTCCCTGTTGCTATGATGGTTCCAGCACGTTCTGGAAGGTTGGCGAGATATTATTCCGCCGCGGAGAAAATTTCAGACAATCGTTTAAATACGCACAATTTCTGAGTAACATTTAGTATTCCCGTTACAGAGTATTACTATAAAATAACATAAAAAAACGAAACAAGAAATGCGTAATGTTGAAATACTGCGCTACGAGTAGGCGGGGACTATTTTCAAAAGCGGACGGATATTGGCAGATGACGTCAGTACATTTCGGTATATAATACAGCTGTGGTCCCAACTGCGGTATTATTCATCTGAAGAAAGCAAAGAAGCTGTGCCTCATACAAGACAACTACAGAGTGTTACCACCTCTTCTGAAGTAAGTTGTTCTCTCTTTTCAAACCAAGTTATCATAATGAACTATCATTCCTTACGCGTCCTTACTCGTTTAGTAACCATTACTTTGGTCCTACTAGTTAGCCTGTTAGAACTAACGTTAATTAGCCAACGGCGTTGTCCGACCAAACGTTAAAAATGAAAGTTAAGGAACGTTAGTTTATCTTACTTTTGTAGGACTGACACGGGTTTTCTATGACTCGACGTCTTTTATTCGTCTCCGTTGACCCAACTGTTCTGTATTTTCGTTAGCTGGTAGCAGATGTTAGCAACGTAATAGCAATGACTCAACATTTCCAGTATCGTCCATTAGCGAGCAACGTTAGCTGAACAAAAGGAAGGTCAGTATGATCTCAAAATGGCGCTCTGACTGGAATGGCTGCCGAGGTGCCGATATTATTGCGCCGTATTTTTTAATTATCTCATTCCCGAACATTATTATTATTATTATTATTATTATTATTATTATTATTATTATTATTATTATTATGTATTGATAGTTTTGTGAAATACACCTTATATTAACAGATTAATTAATTTCTAGGAAATTCGAATAATAGGTCTTGGATGTGGAGGGAGTGAGGTTATAAAATATTACTACTTTTTTTAAAAATAGAAATGGTTGTAGTAATACTTGCCAATTAAGTAGTAGTGTGTTACCGTGAGTGAGCTAGTCTGTAATGATTGTTAATTTGTTTGTTAATTGAAATCTTAATAACAGTGAAATGTTGTCTCTCAATTCTAGGAGCAAACATGCAGATTTTTGTGAAAACTCTTACTGGCAAGACCATCACCCTAGAGGTGGAGCCCAGTGACACCATTGAAAATGTTAAAGCTAAGATCCAGGACAAGGAAGGCATTCCCCCTGACCAGCAGAGGCTGATCTTTGCCGGCAAGCAGCTTGAAGATGGCCG
>JAQNCA010000006.1:3203466-3232305 GCA_029783725.1 Acanthurus tractus
ATCTATCTATCTATCTATCTATCTATCTATCTATCTATCTATCTATCTATCTATCTATCTATCTATCTATCTAAAATTCAGAATCGCTGATATTGATATCGAAACTTTCCCCATTTAGCTCCTGTCACAATAGATTGTGTCCATTTTGGTGGATATCATTGGCCTCAGCATCTGTCTTCAACAGATTTAACCATATTGGACTGCTTAGGAGTGTAATTCATTTAACCTTTCTTTCTCGATCTTTCTGACTGGATCTAATTTTATTTTGTAGGGTGAGCAGGTGTTCTTCATAGTTACAAATTACATAGAGACCCCCAATCAGAGGCTGGGGTTCTGTGCTGAGGTGAGTACATAGAGGAAGAGGAATCTCGTGTTTAACAATTTTTTTTCTAAATATATAATATCTATCATTCCTGTTGGTAACACTGCCAGATTGCTACGTCAACACAAGTGCGTTTTCTTATTTAGCAGCATTTATTTTATTCCAGAGTTTTAAGGTGCCAAACGGACGGTGTCAAAGTGATGATGACTGTGTGGAGGGGGAGAGTGTAATAGCCGGCCATGGTGAGGAATATTCATTGCACCGTAATCTGTCCGGTTTTTAGACTTTAGCCCAATTGCAGGTTGGGGAAGTTGCTAATGACTAATTTTCCGATATCTAAATGACAGGTTAAAGGTAAACTACCAAATTGTCTAAAAGTAAGAAAACAGTTCACTTCAAGCTAATAAACATCTAAAAAAATGTCAAGAACCATTTGAAAACTGTTAATCACATTCTTCAATAAAAGAAATATTTTAAATGCAGCTGGACCGACCAGTACTTTGCACTGTGCATTATGAACTTTGCAAACAGACCTCTAATTTGAATGTGCACATATTTACAAATTAGGAATTCACTCAGCCGACTAGTATTTCTTGTGCAGACTAGCAAGACTAGCACTAGCTGACTAATTTAACTAACTAAACTGACTAAATTACTACATTTACTAACTGTGCACATCTCTAGTTCCCATATTGAGCCTTAGCTCACTGATGAGTTACACCGTGTTTTATGTGATCACTTAATAATAGTTATGTGTCATTTTATATTGCCCACGAACATATAAACAACTAATAAATCACAAGGATCACAAAATTATTACATTTGTTTTAACAGTTACAAAAAACGATTACAATTTGTCTTACAAGGGAATAAACTTTCAAGAATCTTTGTTCTTTTCATCAGGAATCAAGACTGGCTTGTGTATAAACAGCACTGGGACCTGTGAGATTCACGCCTGGTGTCCTGTTGAATACGGCAAGAGACCCTCGTGAGACCCCTTCCTGTCTGACTGTGGAAATTTGCCATTTTGTGCTACCTTGCTAAAACTCACTCTGATCCCTCACAGGGACGGAGATATTTCACGGGTTCTATTTATTACTAATACAGCCCGTCACCTCCACTTGTTTTGTTTTTATTTCACACAGCTGCTTGTCTCTTTGACTTTCCAGAGAGCCCTTACTAAGTGAAGCTGAAAACTTCACCATCTACATCAAGAACTTCATCAGGTTTCCAAAGTTTGAATTCTCCAAGTAAGTGGCGATGATTGCTGGTGTGCCTATGGTTTCAGGGCACCGTGACACGGATCACCGAATGAGCTGAGGGATATATGTGTTCCAAAGGCTGCTTGAAATAACTTTGGGGTGCAGAGAGCCTTCTATTTATACCAGCCTGTGCATTGCACTGAGTGAGACAGTGAAACAGTCATCTGAGACGTCCTTGACAGCAGGCTTTGCCCTGGACAGGTGTCAGATCAGATTGGGCTAACCCAGAGAGCTGTGCTGCTGCCTTCTCTGCTGTCTTCTGTTGAAGTACTGCAGGACAGCAGAGACTTGCCACAAGCCGTGGCTAACTCATCAATCAGTATCTTATTCTAATTACACAGCCATTGCTTCTATGTTTCCTCACTAATCTTGATTTGCTTATGCTCAATGGGGCTTGGGTAGTAATACCATTCCCTCCTAATGGGTGTTACTTTAATCGGCTGGCAACACTACACGCTTTAAAATGCAACACATCCAGTCACACTCTGCACTTAAAGAAAGTGGGTGTATTCTTATGAGTTGATTGATATGCACACACTGACTGCTGCTGTTTGATTGTGTGTAAAGAAAAAGTTTCAAGCAAGGTCGAACACCTTTCACTCAAAATCAAAACGCTTTACTTCCATCAAGGTTGAATTTGAAGTGCTGTGCGACCTATAAAATTCTGCATATGTAAGCTTACAATCCATGAGGATATGGTGCTAAAGGTCACAAAATTCACGATAATAACTTTCGTGGTTAAGCAGTAATGTTGTGTAACAGAAAGACTGAAAGGTCAAAGCTAATATGAGAAGTTGACCGTTAATCTTAGCTGGCACTTCTCCCATAGATTTTTATCTTTAAACTTCAGTGGAAAATTGTCTTGTAATGAACAATGCATGATGTTAAAAGTGAAAAAAAAACTTCCATAGTTGTCAAAAATCTCACATTTGATACACGTGTTTCATGCCTGCTCTGATGACATTTTAGATCCAATGTCCTCGAAACCTCTGACGACTCCTACCTGAAAAGATGCTCCTATGACAGAGAGCACAATCTATACTGCCCCATCTTCCGCCTCGGGGAGCTGGTCAGCTGGACCGGACATGACTTCCAGGACATGGCTGTTAAGGTACAAAGTGTGGTAATTGCTGGTCAGGATGGTGTGTGGGAGTGAGTTCCTGGCTTTCTCACAACCATTTGATAATGATGCATGAGAAGCCATTTTGGCCTCTTTAACTCCTAGCTGAATGTCGTCATGCTCATTTTGAGAACATGGCAGCTGTGTTGAAGAAAATATGAGCAGAAGTGTCATTCAGTGATTGTAGACTTCTTGAAATTATGTGGGTAGAAAAACCCGTTTGTAAACTGGAGCGTGACAAACTGGTTTCTAGTACAGCATCAACACTACACGGTTCAGCAGCATTTGACGACCCCTCTCCTTTTTTCTCCGTAAATGCTTCCTGTTTATAGTCAACAGTGGAAATATGTCATTAGAATAAGACCATCTTAATAGTCTGCTGGCTAATTTGTTTCTGTGTTTCTATCATTAGGAGAAAAATCTCTAATCACTTCAAATTCAACAATGCATTTCCATTATTGTCCACAATGGATTTCAACAGAATTCACTTTCAAGATACCAAATGACCAGTAATGATATTAAACATGTGGAGCCACAATTGTTGGTTTGCGTATATCCTTTAATCAGTAAGAAATCTGTGCTGTTCAGGGACATAAACACAGACTGGAATATTTAGTCAAGGCACACTGAGACAATGAGATAAAACACAACTTCTGCAACCTTGTGTTTGAGAAATACAGTAGATGATAAAATAGATTTCAGGTGGATTTCTGCTTTATTTGAAAAAAAAAAAATCATTAAATTTTAGGGTCTGTGTACAGTATTTTTTTATGATAAAATATTACTTCATACTAAAAAATAATATGACTTCATACTTATTAAACAAAAGTGAGAGAAACCCCCAACACATTTCAGGAGTGGTGTCCTCAACAGTTGAGGTTAATAAATGCTGAGGTACTACTGGACAAAATGTAGCATTTGAATTTTCAGATTTTTCAGACTTAAATCGTTAAATCTTTATCAGTGAATGTCGCTTGCTCAGCTGCCATGGCGATGGGTAGTTGTTATCATGTTACTTAACAAATATGGAATTCAGGTCACATGATTACAGACAACTTTCACCCTTTTATTGTTGTTCTTACTGACTCTTGTGCTTCCACCACAGTTGTCTTCTGTAAAAAGGCTTATTGTTATTGGTTCATAAATTTTGGTGACATCACATACTTCTAAGCATAGCTCCACCTACCTTCAAAAAAAACTGAAAACGACTGTCACTGTGTGCGAGGCCTTTAAAGAGTGACATGATCAGTTATTTAGAATCTGAAGGAAACAAACATGATATGTGTCAGTTTATTCACAAACTGCAGTCATATGTGCAAGACTACACTAATAATCAACTGGGTTTTTGTCCATTAGGGTGGATCTGTCGGTATCCTTATTGAATGGAACTGCGACCTGGATAAAGACTCCTCACAGTGTAATCCAGAATACAGCTTTACCCGTCTGGACATGAACTCAAACAGCTCAGTCACATCAGGATACAACTTCAGGTGTGTCCTCCCATGCGTTTGACAAGAAATGAATGTGGCTGTAAACTGCCTCCACTCTGTTCTCTCTATACAACCCTCTTTTTAATTTTGCCTTTCACACCTTTTATCTAAACTGATTCTTCTCTTATAGATATGCCAAATATTACAAGGATCAATATGGTGAAACCTATCGCACTTTGTATAAAGTGTATGGGATTCGATTCGACATAATGATCAATGGCCAGGTACAACAGTGATTCAAGCTGTTTTTTTTACCAAGTACATCTTATCAGTAATAGACAAAGATTGAATGTCTTTTACTCATATTGTTTTGCAGGCAGGGAAATTCAGTATTGTCCCCACAATAATTGCCATAGGTTCAGGTGTTGCTCTGCTGGGTGCAGTAAGTACTTTAAAAAATCTTAAACTGACATGACACAGGATAATTTGGGTTATTAGTGAGAGCTTGAAATGTCTTATTACATTACCACTAGAGGGGGATGTTTGATCACCAAGAAGAATTATTAGTCTCCTCAGGTTGTGAAAATCTGTATGATCTATTATTCTTTCTTTCAGGGAGCCTTTGCATGTGACATGATACTACTGTACATGATGAACACGAGCTCTTACTACCGAGAGAAGAAGTTTGAAATCATCAACTTCAAGTACGAATAGCTGTATATACAGTTATATATAACTGTCATTATCAACTGTTTTTTAAACTTCGATCATCTTATTTGTTGGCACGTCTCTTTCACTGTGTGTGTAACAGGAAAGACCGCACAAAAGACCGAACTAGAGATGGAAAGGCAGGGGGACACAGGGAAAGGAGATCCAGAAAACCAGCTGCTGACAAAGGAGTGGCTAACTTATCCATAAACCCAGAGGAAACTGAACCAGACATGGGATCCTCTCCCACCGAAGACAGCCAACTCCCCGTGGACGGTCGAGGTCCCACCATTCCGCGCAACACTGGACAGCGATATTCAGCCCTCCTCTCTCCCCAGGGTGCAGAGCCAAAGCATCATATCAGTTTCTCTTCACACGCTTAAGTTGGCAGGCAGAGCAAGACAAATCACCTGCAGTGGTTTGAGTTTTATTACAAAGTGGAACCAAGAGTCAGACTGATGTCCACTTTCCTCTTTTAGCACGACTGCTGAGATGCCACTAGCCCAAGTGATGCTTGTCCAGAATGAAGATATGTTGGTCCAGAGAAATGATTATGTTCCTTTCTTTGCAAGGGGGCCAAGATGGTGATGTAGAAACACACAGAGAGGGTTGAGGCTGTGTAAGGATCCAAAGGTGGGATGTGGAACATTGCAAAAGGTCCATAAATAATGATGAGCAAAAGTACTGTGATTAATGCTGAAGCAATTAACTGAATTAGGAAAAAATATTTTAAGTGAGTTATTGCCTTAATAATACAAAATTAAAAGTGTCTTTGTTTCATGTCATTTTATCAGTTAGCTTGTTTGGCTGTTGATCAGACTAACTTAACACTATTTCCACTTTAAGTAAGCTATAATGGGCCTTGGTTTATGGATTAAAGTATGGAAATCAAAGGAGTATTACCAAACTTGAGAGTCACTGAAATTGGAAAAAGGTATAGCCCTTTAAACTGGTTTAAATTTTCCTTATGAACCTCATATATAGGTTTGGATAGAGAAAAACTGACTTTGTAAACCAGTGATACTCAACTTGCCTGGTGGCTTGTTGACTATTTTGTAATTCATAATGGAAAAAAAAGTGATTAAAACTGGGATTTCTTATATTTTTAAAAATCATTCCAACATTTGAGTAATTGCATGAGAGGTTACATGCACTTGCAAAAGTGGTGCAAAGCAAGTTGAGTATCCCTGCTATACGCAAATAGAAAAGAAATAATTTCTGCTAAATGAATAAGCAAAAAAAAACAACCCTCTGATCTGAACTGGGTCATGTTACAAATAAATTCAACCATGGATTTAAAGATAACAAAAAAGTAAAATAAAAAAAAAAAAAGTACCTGAGAGTAATATGTAAGAAAATGTGGGAACGGTCTTAATAATATTTCTGTTGGATGTGTCATGTGCCTGTGCTGTCATTTGACCATACTGTTAAACACTGCTTTAGCTTGAGTTGGCTGTGCTGGTCGATGCGTGTTGGCTACAACACAGTCTTGTTCACAGTGGAATATATTTGTGAAGTTGTGTAATGCAACTATGATGTGCTGCTGCTGACTCATGAATGGAGCAAGACACTGAAGTGCATGCACTTTTTCCTCACTCCTGATCATTTTTCCTGTTTCTATTTATTAAATGGTCCTTACTGTTGGAAACAAAAGTAGTTGATTTCATGACTGTGAACAAATGGCACTGCCTGACAAACTGACAAATAATGTATACAAACACATTGTACAGAGGTATTTCTTTTAATCAGATCTGTTATAATTTAACCACAGTATTTAACATCAAATGTGATGTCAGGTGTGTACAACTTGGATGCAGTCTTAAAATCTATAATATGTTACACTACAACCTACATTATCATAGCCGCTCTAATCCCGGTACAGGTCATACTGAGTGCAGAGCTGGAGTTACAGGTAAAATAAATTCATAGTTACTGCTTGGTGTGGAGTAGGAAGAATAGGAGGACATGTTATTCTGCATTCTTTAATTATTGACTTATCCTGTGTTTAATCAACAGCATATAATGGAAAAATCCAAAGTCTTTTACTAATGGCTTATCTACAAACAGCAGGACAGACAATATTATTGGCTGACATAGCATTAGAAAGGATTAATTCAAGGTTAATTGTGGTGGGTCACTTAGTACACATGCACCATCCCGTAGAGAAAGGTCCAGAACAGGACGTAAGTGAAAAGACCTCCAACAAGACCCCCGGTGAAGAGCAGCCGCCGTGATTTAAAGAATTTGTTCCACCGCCGTCCGGCCTTGAGGATGAGCAGCAGGGAGAGGAGAAACGCTGAGAGGAAATAAAAAATAAAGCCATACAGTCCAGTGAGCCCAAGGATGCCAGCAGTTGCTCCGGACAGAGCAGATACAGAGGTGCGGCAGTAGTCCAGCACAGCGGCGTTGCCCCTCACGGCGACCTCACTGATGAACTGTGGTCCCTCACGCTTGGCCACCACTCCTGCCATTTTGGCTCCGGTCAGCTTTCACAGGTAGGTTCTGCTATCTCAGGAGAGATTCAGACATGTTAACAATACATATGAGATACATTTACTGAAAATTTGGATACAAAGTTTTAGCACTGAATCCAATGCTCCTTTATACTTGTAATTATTAAGGAAAATGTTGATGTTTTACTTCACAATATTTATTTCACGGCTATAGAGAACAGTTACTTTGCAGTAAAATATCAAACAAACCATACAGCATCACTACAGACACCACTCCTGCCTACTTGTACCTTCCTCCAGGATGTCAGTAAGTCCGAGGTTAAAGTCATGCATTTAATAAATATATAAGCGGAATGCACAAAAAACCCAAACAAATCGTTTTAGTTTTCAATACATAAATTACCGAAGACAAATAGAAGCGCTGTCGGTCAGCTTCGGCCGGTGTTAGCTTCGCTGCTCACCACAGTATTACAATTTAAGTGAGCTTATGCCTAAATTCAAAGCCTTCTAAAGTCAAAAATATGCACATGAAATACCAAGTATTTGGGGCGAACTAATCTCATTTCTATAACCTGGTTTTTGAACAAAACACAACACTACGCAAGCCGTAATAGCTTCACAGCATGCCAAATTGCTGTGTTTAGTCCTTCTTATCACAATTACGGCTAGCAGGCTAGCGAGTTAGCAAGTCCTCCAAGGGACTTACTGACGGTAACGGATGACAGCTTCTCACCGGAAATAAACGCAGGGACTCGTCGTCTTCTTAAAGTGCGATTACAAAAACATAATCTTCAAGAATAACTTCACGGACTTGGTTATTGGGTTGTTTTTAAGGGATGTCAATTAAAATGCTATTGAAACAGCACATTCATTCTCGTTTAGGTGACACTCCTAAACAAGAGACGGCCATGCTCCTTCCGCAGTGCATTGTGGGAACAGTGCATCTAAAAAGACGCGACAACGTGGTGCGTTCTAAAGCATTTTACTGCAGGATATTCCTACTTCAATTCAAGGTCCCGAAGGTCTCTCAAATTAAACGCAGACTTACACCCCTTTTCGGCCCCACATTGCAGCACAGGTACAGCTGTTTTGTTAAGTCGGTCTCCATTAGAAAAACTACAGAACTGGTAAAAAGTGCATCCTGCAAAACAAATATTATTTTTCCAACTTAAAAAAAACAGCAAGAACACAATCGAATTGTCATTACTCTTACATTTTTTAATATTCCATTTTCACTTCTTCCAAATAGGTCTCATATTCTCTATTTATGTGTATATATTTTTCTGAAAATAATAAACGTGATATATAAGTGCAAAATATTCTGAAATATAAGGACATACATTTACTAAAGAAAGGATAACGTAAACAAGGCTTAGGGAACACAATGCCACTGTCCCACCTGAATTAATGAAGGCATTACTTACAATATTTATTACACCAGGGTTTTGAAAGTCCCTAATATTAGTCAGATTTCGCCAGTTATTCAGAAGTGGCGTTATAATAACATATTTAAAGTTAAGCTAGCCCTTTGCATTAAGTCAATAACACATACGAAAAAATTAAAGAACTATCATTATCATTTAAATAAATCTATTAATTTTGCTGTTGGGAGTGATTCGCTATAAGTACTACTTCTGATTTTCTATCTACACCTGAACGCCGCAATTTTGGCTTTGCCTTGTCACCATGAAATGGTACGACTGAGTTACAAAGTACACATCTCATTGAGGGAAATGTCTACCTATATATTGGGTATAGATGTGGGGACGACCTCCGTAAAAGCCGTTTTATTAGAAACTGGCTCCAGAGCGGTGGTTGCGACTCACTCTCTGCCAACAGCGTCAGATATAGTCGACAATAGCGGCATAAAGGTGAGTGTGTTTACACGCCACACAACTTTATCAAACAGCTCCAACACCAACGGGTTTGCCATGTGTGTAACCTGGTTATGTTTCCATGCCACGCACGCAGCTGAAGGAGCAGAACACCGGCCGGATCATAGACACTCTGAACCGGTGCATCGGCCAGCTTCCCGGAGACAAATTGCATCATGTCTGCAGCATCGGTCTGTCCGGTCAGATGCACGGAGTTTTATTCTGGAAAGCAAAGAGTGGTAAGATTGAACCAGCAGCCTGTACGCGTGATCTGTGGCATTCTACAACATGTCTGGTAAATTGTGTAATAACGGCTGTGATGCACGCAGAGCTAATAAAGGCAATTTTATTGTACTTTGTGCACAAGTTATTATTTGGTGCGCACAAGGTTAAAAGAGACTTGTGTTGTCCAAGCAAAGAAAAATATTGTTTCACATGAAGTGCAATAAATAAATAAATAAGACAGCATGGAGAGATTATTTTGATGGTCTTGGCCCTTAAAACATAACCAATGATTGCAGATTATTATATTTTCTACAGGTCTGTTTATTGCTTTTATTCAGGACAGGTTTATTCTGGACCAATGAATGAGAAATCGTGTTATGAGTGCCCTGAGACAACTAAAACATATTTGCTAAGAGGCTCTTTCAATGTTATGATCCTATAATTGTCCCATTATAGGTGTCCCACAGCAGTATTGAGAGTCCCTACTATCATTTTTCACATGAGAATTTATATTATTCTTATTATATTATGTAATATTGAGAAATTAAAGAATATTTGTTATGCTGATTCTTATATCTGGATTTGTTTTGTGTCTGTGCTATTCAAGAACAAGAAAATTAAGTGACTGCATCAGAATATAATGACAGATCCTCAAGTAAAACTTAAGTTATTTCCAAAGAGTAGCTCTAATTGACCTGCTGATGTAACACAGAGGATGGGGACTGCAGACAGACAACAGCAGCAGTTTGTGCATTTCATTCAATTGAAGCAACAAGTTAAATCAAATTTCCTGCAGCATGTTTTTTATCAAAAAATGCAGAGGCAGATGTCCAATGTGTCTAACTGTGCACTATGGGCATCATCACTCTGGCATGTTTCTAATTGGAGGAATACAACTTGTAGCAGCACTCTCTGTTTCACCCTGTCTTCCTGTATCACCTGCCATTTGCAGGTTGTGATTGGACCAACAGTGACTTCTTCAATGCCAATGACACCAGTCAGCTGATCACCTGGCAGGATGGGCGTTGCAGCAGTGACTTCCTGTCATCTCTTCCAAAACCAGACTCACATGTCAGCATGGCCACAGGTTTCGGTTGCGCAACAATCTTCTGGTACATGCGACACAGGTCAGCATGCATTATTTTTAAAACCCTATGTAAAGCCTACTCCACCACTTAATCTGCAATGCAGATGTGAGCTATAAAGATGTGGGTTTTCTCTGCAGGCCTGAGTTCCTTGAGGACTTCACAGTCGCAGGTACCATACAGGACTACATAGTGTCCATGCTGTGCGGTTTGGATGGCTGTGTTATGACACCTCAGAATGCAGCCAGCTGGGGTTTCTACAACACTTCCTCCAAGCAGTGGAATACAAGCATGTATGTTGAGTGCAGAACTTCCTTTTCCATAAAACCTAATTTCTGTGATGAAAGTTGTTCTTAATAAGTGGCATCCATTCAAAAACTAACGACTTGTGCATGATTGGTGTTAAACTGTAATCACTTAACACTTTTTAAGTTTCATTTAAAACTTGTAGTGTCTGAATTGTTATCCCTAACCTACATAACAAGCCACTCTGTGTGTGCATGCTGTAGTCTGAAGGGTGCCGGCTTCCCTTTGCACCTGCTTCCTCAGTGTGTGCCATCTGGTGGCTTGGCTGGACAGACGTGCTCTGACTGGCATGGTATCCCTGCTGGTACACCAGTAGGGGCCGCTTTGGGAGACCTCCAGTGCTCTGTCTACTCCTGCATGAGTGCACGGACAGATGCAGGTGAAATAGGATGTCCATTATTGTCTCTGAGGCCAGGATCACACTTAATGCAGTCATTGCGTTAGTCTTTCAGAGTCCATGCACTTCAGATGCAAGAACCAATTATAGCATTACTATAACATCACTTTTGCCCTACTAAGAATACTTCAGTGTACTCAAGTTACCCCTCTTCAGCTCTTGTAATAAAAACATCTTTTTAGCAAAAATTACCATGGCTAAGCATAAATGAATATATTTGGATGAAAAAAACAAACAAATGAATGACATTAAGCATACAGGAGTAATTTTGTTAAATTTTTGTTTTGGCACACAAAAAACAGACGTGTTCTGCATCTAGTGCAATCCTGTCGTCAGTGTTTCCTTCATGTCATGTTTAGGGCTGTTTGTTAATCAGCCTTAGATGACAGCTTTGTCTTTCTTCTCAATCCACAGTTCTTAACATCAGCACCTCAGCTCAGCTGACCTTTGCCATGCCAGCTGACTTCAAACCTCCTGATTCTCCTCAGCCTGCCTCCTCCATCTCCTACTTCCCCTATTTTGAAGACTCATACTTAGCGGTGGCTGCTTCACTTAATGGAGGGAATGTACTGGCCACCTTTGCAAAAATGCTTACTGCCTGGATGAAAGAGCTTGGTGTGTATATTTAGCCACACAAGTAATTTATTTGTCCATTCTTTTAGCGGGTTGGTCCACCACTTTGGTTCTAACTGAAACATCAGAATAACTTTGTGATTAATCACAAGATATTTCATAAAGACATTCATTATCTTCAGAGTATAAGTCTTGTTAATGCTAGCATGCTAACATATGCTGATGGCAAACAAGGTAAACACAAGCATGTTGCCATTGTCAATGGCAGCATGCCAAGACTAACATCTATCTCAAAGCGGCACTGTGCCTGCACAGTTGCTAGCATGACTGTCAACTCAAAGGACTGTTCAAGTATTAATTCTGCAAGTAACCAAGTGGGAACTGAATCAGCCTGCTTCGGCATGTAAGCACACACTTAAATGATAACTGCCCTCTCCTATTAAAACTATCCAAACAGAGCGTTGTAGGTGTAAAATGATAGCATGATCCATTCCAGACCGCAGCTGTAACTCAGAGGAAAATCAACACTTGCATTTCAGCTGCTAAGATTTTCTGGTCTTAAAATTGAAAGCAAAGACTAATGACACCCCAAGGGAGAGCAGTGTTTATTAGAGGAGGAAAAGAACTGTGAGTTAGCTTTAACTGCACTGACCCCCTGCAGAGATTAAAAGTGTTGCTGTATAGCTTAACTTAATGCCACAGTGACCCAGATAATTGCCATTAAATGTGTTATGTCTTAATATTAAATTGCTCCTCCTCACTCCCACAGGTGCAGAGCTGAGTGATTCGCACTTATATGAGAAGCTGATTAGTTGCGCCTTGAATCAGGAAACGAGCGACCTGAGGGTGAGTCCCACCATCCTGGGAGAGAGACACAACCCTCTCCTCCTGGGTCAGGTCACCAGCATCTCCGCTACTAATCTGTCCCTGGGTCATGTGACCAGGGCGTTGTGCCGCGGGGTTGTGGACAACATCACTTCCATGATGCCTCCTGAGCGTCTGCAGGAGGCGGGGGTCAACAGGATTGTGGGCAGTGGGACCGCCATCGCCCGCAATGAGGTGCTAAAGCAGGAAGTGGAGAGGGCGTTTCCACAGCCGTTGGCATACGGAGAAAATGCAGACTCTGCTGTCGGCGTGGCCATGGTTCTCTGTGACCGACGATGAATCAGGGTCTCAATCCACAGGGCCATTCCTGCCTTTTTATACTTGATTTAAAGATAATTTTGCACATTTCCAAATACTTTATTGAAGGCCTTGTGTAATGCAACTATGTGGTTTTGAACCTGTCAGGACCAACAAATCAAAACTACCTAATGACTGACATACCGACTCAAAGTGGCTTCTAAGTGCATCTACAAATCCCAACAGAAACATTTAATTTTAACAGCTTTTATCAGCTATCTCTTGCTCTGATGTTTTATTTAAATCTGTATTTTCTCTGTAAACACGAAACTGTGAATATTTTCAGCAGATTAAAATCGTTTGTGCAGCTTTGGATTTGGTTTCAATCCTCAGAGGGATACCTTTTTACAAGAGCTAAAGATGCCCTTTTATTTTAAAAGATCTGCTGTTTAGGAGTTAATTTCTCCATTAACAGCAACCTCAGCAGTGTCATAGAAGAGCAACAACAAACACTGGCTTCAAAACACCACATGTAAGCAAGGAGGTTCTCTTTAAGTTTGGTGTTAGCATCTTAGTTCTTTCCTCTTAACGTCTCTTCTACTTTCTGCAGCTCCTCAGGGCATCAAAAACCATGAATGTCCATCAGTGGAGACCTTGGTGTGTAAATGTGTGAATGTTTACAGCTGATAGTGTCTAATATTTATTGTGTTGCTCGTGCATAAAGATCTTTATCACGAAGGGAGTTCAACCTATCCTCTGTAACTGGTGTGGTGAGGCTGGTTATCAACTGGCTCTGTGAACTTTGGTTCGTCCTGTCCAGCTTCCAGCGTGTTCAAGCGAAGAGAGTTTTTAATTATGAACCAATCACATGAGAGCCATGACTGGAGTAAAGATATGAGATATGGAATGAAGCAACGAGACCTGTGGGGAAGTGAGGTCATTATATCATATGCACCAGATTATATACAATACAGTCACACAAGTAGACCAGAATAAGGAGCAATGGAAACATTACAAGTAATATCCAGATACTAGGAGCAAAGCAAATGCTATTAATTAGCGTGGGAATTATTACATGGATATTTTTAAATACATTATCTTTAGAAATAACTTCTCACCATGTCAAGAAGAGTGAGTCTGCAGTGACCCTGAATAGTGATAAAGTCCAGAGAGTGTGTGCCAATAAACACCTGAGCAATAGAAATCATGGATGTCCGGTGCCGGTGTATCTGAACAAAATGTTACCTTTAATTAACTGAGTAAGTTTATTCAGTGTTTTTTTTTTTAAATGGGATTGTCAGTGAGTACACATTCAATTTCCACTTATCTATTTGACCCTATAAAGATGTTCATTCAGATTCACAACGTTGTCTTGAGCTGATATACTGATGCACTCAGGACTCCCATGGGGAATGACAAAGAAACATGGGGCAGTAATTACGCTTCTACAATCACTGCAATCAAGTCATCATTGAGCAGTCTGTTGCAGTGAGCAGCATGGTAAAGTATATGCATAAATATTAACTCGATGTCATAGTGGATCCATATCCCTTTTATCTTTGACATAATTATCATTAAAGGCAAAGAGATATTAGTGATGTTTCTAAATCTTTATTACTCGTTCCTTTATTGTAAACTCTGTACTTTAGTTGGGATCCTGTAGGAATGTGGACCCACATTCGTCCTCTAAACCAATTTGTCTTAAGGCAAACTATGTAAAAGTGTTTATCTGATCCCGCTCTGGAGCATGTAACCATTTTAATCTTCCTTATTTTAAAGTCTTTAAAGTGAACAAGTGTCATGATGCCAAAAAAAAAAGAGATCATTTTTTCTGATTTGATAAGATTATTATTGTAGAATTGATCAGAGTGCTGAGGAAAGGGGAAAAACACACAAAACAAACCTGCTGAAACCAAGTCCTGGCTGTATCTATCAATTTTCTAAAGGAGGTGTGTGCTTGATGGTCAGCCTGACAGCAGCCCGCCCTGCACACACCTGGCCCATCTGTGCTGCCTCATCCAGAGACACTTCAGAGCAGCTCCAGAGGAGGATTGACCTCAAAGAGTAAACAGCAGCAGGAACATTGTTGGTAACCCATAGCTACATGACTTCACCCACACGCTCGTTTGAGATTAGAGAAGAGAACTCCAGGTCTCATAGGAACATTTTAGAAACTGTGGAAAGCTTTTCCAAAGCTCTTTTTAAGATAGTTCAAGGACAGTATTAAGTTTAAGTGATTGAAAACACCCAGACCACACTCCACCCAAAATACAATTCACAAAATCCATCTAAAAACCTGCTGCTGCTGATGTTCCTTGTGAATTTCTGCACAAACAAAACTGACAAACGTGGGATCTCAAATCAGAGACAGTAGTTGTCTGTATGAGTGTTCTCTTCCACATCAAGTCCTGTCCCTCTGCTGACACTTTTATCATTTGGCTTTACTCGGAGGAAATCCCATAGTTTCATAGTTAAAGCCTTTAGCATAGTTTCTAACTTCCTTATTTCTGCGTTTTAATTTGTGGTTGCACTTCCTTATTTCACCTAATTTTTTTATTTTACATGAATGTTGAACATTTTACCTATTTTAAGTCTTTCTTTTTCTTCGTACTGCCTTCTCTGAATGTATCTCTATTGCTTTAATCATACAAACCTGTACTGCAGATTCTGACCCATCTTCCATGAATGAGGAGCAGTTTTGGTTAAATGTGTGATTGGACTAAAAAGAACACACTGAAAGCAAATTCAGCGTCTCACATAACCTTTTTTTCCAAGTTACACACAATACAGTCACAACGCTTGACTCAAACCAAAATGAACATTTCATCATTCAACTCTGATAAACAGTAAAGTCAGAGATAATGATCCTGTTAATTCAGAAAAGCAACTGCATGTCTCGTTCTTCCTTTTTTGATGAAAGTTTTCAGAAGTAAAAATCTAGGAAAATTATTTGTCTTACATTAATGCATTTTAAATTAATTATACAGGCTTCAGGTCAGCTCATTTTTTCAACCATGTGCTCTGTCACTGCCCCTGCTCAGTTTATTCCAGCACATCCTTCATTCTGCTTTTTTTTTAATTTTATGTTTTTTTTATGTGGTTTTTTTTTTTAATTTTATGTTGATACTTTCTTTGTTTTGTTTCACACTGGTTGGCAGTCAAGAAAGAGCTTAAGATCTCTTTGATTGCTGTCAGTCTGATCAATGTTGATTCTGCTTGTAGCTTTGTTTTAATTTGATCAGTTTTGCCACATTTGCTTTGCCTCTGCAGGTGCTTCTTTCATGATTGAAAGCTTGTTTAATGATTCAGTATATTAAGGAGAAAAAAGTATTGCTAAATTAGCGAGAAGACATACTTGAACTGTCAATATGGGCAACTCATTGCTGACTTTTACAGAAAATAAAAAGCTGTTATGCACAAAGAAATGTGGAAACCATGATTTCAAATGGCATATTTCTATCATCAATACATCAATTCTGCCTCATCATTTTTGATTTACAGCTTATACAGTTGTGACTGTGCAAAGAACACATAGCATCAATGTGAGTGCATTTCTTGCTATAAAGAATCAGTATGTTGAAATTAATGCAGTTATATGCAGATGTTTGTCTCTCAATGGATGAAGTCTTATATTTTTTCAATTAATGTGATTGTTTTTAATAATTAATATTCTACTTCTTGACTCAGTCACAAGGATAATCTTCTGGTGCAGTTATTCTAGTTTTGAATGGAAACCATTGTCTTTGCATACAAAGGGCACACATTAAAAAGTCAGTGCTAACATTGGGAATAAAAGCAGCAGGCTGTTTAAATAATATCAGAGGTCAAGTTTAGTGGGTCTGGTTCTGTTTTGATGATGTTTCAAATGCTTCAGCTATCTCACAGAGTTAGCAACTGCATGCCAGGCTTCAGTTTCGAAGAAAAAGGAAGCGGTCTTAAGGAAATCGTCACATCATATAAACAAAGATCAGCCTACACTAGTAGGCAGGAGCTCTGTAACCACACACTCAGTCACAGGACCACAGCTGCACTCAGGAGGACACACACATATGCAAATTTGAGACTGAAACTGCAAAGAGGCAGATTAAGATACAGACACAGGAAACACAACAGCAGCGTTATGGACTGAAGAAAAGGGAGACTCGCTGAAGACAGATGATTCACAAATGACAGAAATACCAGAGTGAGAAACGCAGCATTTCAGAAATGTAAGTTATTTAATGATGAACTGTTAAAATAGTGACACAAGGAAGTCCTAGTTTTTATGGTGTCACTGATAATTTCTTGACAAAATAACAAAGAATGAATTGTTCAGATTTTTTTTTTAATGCCTTCATGAAAAAAATCAAGCTGCTCTGTGGCTTTTCTCTAATAGAACACATACATGTAAATGAACTGGTGCTTGGGACCTACATCTGGATTCCTTTGTGGTATTTTTCCTATCATGTCAAGAGCAGAGATGGTCAATACAGCATCCTTTTAAGCACTCTGGCCCCCTGTAATGTGCTCTCATATTCTCCAGGGCGTGTCATGTTATCTCCTTCTGGCTTCAGTCTGACCATCGTTAGGTTAGACGAGCATCTTACAACACAGAACAAAGGGGAGTTTCCACCGTCTACTGTTGTTTTGTATTTAAATTGAAGAGCAGAATTTAAAGTAAGAAGACGATCGGAAACAGGAAGCTGTTGCTCTGGTGAGTCGAATGATCTGTTTTGTTGAATGTTTAGATTCCCTCTATTTCTGAGGAACATTGTAGTCATATTTAAGACAGTTGTTTTTTGATGAGGATGGAGGAAAGAATAGTGTTTGAAGAGGAAACAAATTCGCCCACCGACAGATTGTGTCGCCTTATCTTCACTAATAATCATACATTTGTAATTGGAGTAATCTACTAATGACAGATCATGGATCAATACGTACTTAAGTAACAGAGCATTATGTGATTGTGTGGAAACAGATGACCTTGCAAAAACAACGGAACAATACCAATGTTTTCCAAATACCTTACTTCAGGTTTTGTCAATGAGAAATGTCTCATTTATCAATTAGATGTTGAACGTCTCAACAGTTAAGAATAAATTTGTGTTTCATCAGGGTGTGAGTGGGAAATGTGCTTTTCTAAAAATAACAACTGCATAGTTGTCTGTATTTCTTCCCCTTCTCTGTCTTAAGTCGCTATGTGTTCCCCTTCTAATGATCACAGAATCATGGCGTTATGAGTCACTAATTCCCTATTTTGCGTTGAAAAAGGGGGAACAAAAAGCCAGCAAAGATTAAGTTCCATTATCCTCAACACGTCCTTCTTTAAATCAAAATATCACTTTTAACAGCTGGATCCACAGAAATGTTCCCATTTTATTTTCTCTCTGATTCTGTTTTGTGTGGAAGGCGGACCGCAAACAATCTGATTATTCTGCACCGAGGTGGCTACCAGATGGAGTGCTGTGTTTACTGCTGTCATAGAAGTCCTCTTCTAAATACACTCCTTTGTTAGTCACTTGGGGTGAAACATCACATGTCTGAAAATATGTCTGTGCCCTTCAGAAGGGTGAAGTGTTTAACGTGTTTCAGATGCAGCGTATACAAACACATAGGAACTCATGTTAAAGCACCGACACTAAACAATTTGTCCTGCTTTGTTCACAGCAGCGATTAATCACTTATAGTTTATGATCCATTAAAACAAAGTGGTGTGTGTGTGTGTTTGTGGGAGTGATGCATGAGAGAGAGACCCATTGACACACTCGAGCAGTTCAACCAAAGAGTTATTTTTGCTTCTAAGGCTAAATAAAGTCATTTTAAAGGCTAGAGAAGATGACCAAAACACATTTTGTGTAGCATAAATGTATTTTTTTACTTGTGCTTGCACAGATAATTATCTTTACACTGTGTGGATGGCTCTTAACTCCTAATGTTTGAAACCACTAATCTACAGAAAGAGAAGTTTCTACACTTTAGAAGATGTGACTTGTGTTTTGTGTGGAAATCTGTGTCAAATTTTGACACATTAGCTTCATTGTATCTGTTGGTTGTTAAAACAATGTGCACTCATGCTGGATTTCTCTGCAGCCAAGAGGTAAGGATGAAGAAGTCAGAGCAGTTTGGCTTCTCTCTGGAGACGGACGACAGGACGGAGGAGGAGAGATCACGGCAGAAAGCTGCAAAGAAGGATGGGTCGGGGTCTGCCCTGGGTTCGGGCCAGGAGTCACCCAAGGCTCCCATGGACACTGATTATCAGGAGGAAATGGAGGACACCAGGCCTCAAATCAGATTCAATCTCAACTTTGACAAGTGAGCCTCTCCATGGAAAAATTATACCAAGGCTGCTGTGTATTATCATGCCCTGCAGTGTTGATTAATGTATCAGTGTGAAGCTGCTTGACCTTCTGACTCGAATGAATCCAACGCTGTTGTGTGTAACATGTGCTGTTTCCAGAGGGATTCGAGGTGAGCGCATTACCAAGAGAGACAGCAAAACATTTAACATCGAAAGGTTGTTTGAAGCAGCGGCCAGCGGAGACGTGAGACAGCTGGACGGCCTGCATCAGTACCTGCACCAGAACATGAAGAAGCTCTCAGACTCTTTGTGTGAGTACAAGACCCATAATGCAACAGTGGCACCAAGCAGTAAGCTGTTGACCTGAGGGTTTAATCCCTGAATATGTGGTTACAACCATAGATCAGTCCTATGGTAAAACGGCCCTGATGAAGGCTCTGCTGCACCTCAGAGACGGCAAGAACGAGACAGTGGAATTAATGATCAGCATTTCAGAGAAGATGGGTGACATTAAAGAGTTTGTGAACTCAGCCTACACCAATAATTTTTACAAAGGTAACGTGTGGATGAGGAACAACTGCAGTGAAAACTAACTTTGCAGCAAATTCCATCAGATGTTTTGCAAAAATTGAAATGTGACTGCTTTTCTGATATGTGTCGATGTGTGACCGTGGCAGGCCAGACTGCTCTCCACATAGCCATCGAGAGGAGGAGCATTTCCTATGTGAAGCTGCTGGTCAGTAAAGGAGCAGATGTTCATGCCAAAGCCTGTGGGATATTCTTCCAGCCACATGACGGCCCCAGCTTTTACTTTGGTGAGTCCATGCTTGTCTGGAGCAAAGATCATCTATTGACAAGATGAGTCACGTGTTACCACTTTATTGGAGACTTTTATTAGTTTTCAGAGCATCTTCCTTTGCAATGCACTATGCTTTGATTATGTCTGAGAGTGTAATCTTCTTAAACTTCTACTTACCCATGCAAAAAAGAAGTATGTTATGAGGAATGGAAGCACATTTAGAGTAGGGACATTACCCAGAAAAAAAACAAAGCATAAAGAAACTTTTTTTTCTACATTTTTACATATGCATTAAAGGACTGTGCTTGGATTAAACTTAAATCTGCAATAAAATATTTCTGTAGTTTAACTACCTGTCTCTACATATTAGGGTTAATACTGTATATTATAAATTTTCACTTCAGCAATGTGTGCTGAATAGGGGGATTTAGGGAGGTGCAGTTGAAAACTTCACCTCTAGATGGCACTAAATCCCACATAGTTATTTAAGGGGTTTACACTTTTTTTTAAGTTAAGAAGGGGGTTAAAACGACTGCAAAAAGTACTGAGGAGCATTTTTCTTTTCTTTATCTGAAACATAAGGTGGACATCACTCCCCACCTGATACTTTTTGCACAGTTTCTTAGCTTCATGTCTGCATGTTCTGGTCAAAATTCAAGCTCACACTTACATCATTCCACACAGTGTAGGTCAAACATTCAAGAGAAATAATAACAAACAAGCAAAACACTTTTTTTTTAGTGAAGGAGAACTTAAAACCAGCTTGACTTCTTCATGTGTCAGCCTCAAAGATCTGCTGTGAAAGATCTGTGAATACTTTCACTTTGATGGACTGAATGAATAAGTTAAACATTCAGACAGAGATGTATTTAAAAGTGTTGCACAAAAACAAAGCCGTCGTTAAAAAGAATCTCTCACTCTGCTGTCCTCAGGTGAGCTGCCTCTGTCTTTAGCAGCCTGCACCAACCAGCCCGACATGGTGGACTTTCTCATGGAGAACGAGTATCACCGAGCGGAGGCTAAGCTCACGGACACTCAGGGCAACACGGTGCTGCACGCTCTGGTGGTGGTGGCAGACAACTCCAAGGATAACACAGAGTTCGTCACCAGCATGTACGACCGCATCCTCAAGCTCGCTGCCAAATGGTATCCCAAGCTGAAGCTGGAGGACATCGAGAACAGAAAGGGGTTGACACCTCTCAAAATGGCTGCCAAGACTGGCAAGATTGCGGTAAACACTAGAAATTGATATGAGGAGCATTGCACAGTCGAGACAGACACAGTCAGATAAAAATGTTTTGTGTTCTCACCACCGCTGATCACCCAGAGAGTCAAGTTTCAGTTTGTTATGTGAGTTTCTGGTTTTAGGCCTGCTGTCAGACACAAGCCTTTAATTTTAGCATTGATGTTTTACTTCCTGAATGTAAGTGATTAAATTATCAGAGACATGTTTCGCTCTGACTCACCTCATGTTTGCCTGCAGATTTTCTCACACATCCTAAAGCGGGAATTCCAAGACAGTCACACCAAACACTTGTCCCGGAAATTCACCGAGTGGGTTTATGGACCTGTCACCTGCTCCCTGTACGACCTGGCCTCTGTGGACTCGTACGAGGACAACTCAGTACTGGAGATCCTGGTCTACGGCAGTGACATCCCTGTCAGTCCCTGCATCATGAGCTTTTCAAAGAAGCTGCTGATGCTGCCAATGCTATTTAAACATCTGTCTCCCTCTGTCTCCTCTCAGAACCGTCACGAGATGCTGGAGACGGAGCCTCTGAGTCGCCTGCTGGAGTCCAAGTGGAAGATGTTTGCAAGTCGAATGTTTTTTTCCAGCTTTCTGGTCTACTTTCTGTACCTGATCATCTTCACTCTTGTAGCTTACAATAAGCAGAATGGAGCGGTAAGTTGGCTGCCAGAGATTATGTGATTGATCTATGTGGCCATCCCATACAGACCTGTGCTGATGCTGCTTGTGTTTCTTGTCTGTCCAACAGCCACCGTTTCCAATCAAACACACACCAGTGGGTTACCTGTATGTTTCAGGCCAGCTCCTGACACTGCTGGCAAACTTTTATTTCTTTGTCATTGGGGTATGTGGCTGTCTTTGTGTTTTAAATCAAAATCCAGTAGTTTACATCCCCACCTTGTGAGAACCGTGTTTTAATATGGTATTTATTTAAAAAAAAACTTTTTTTAATCTCCAGATCATAGACATGAGGAGGAAACGACCGAAGCTGGAGTCGCTGCTGGTTGATGGATATTATGAGATTCTTTTGTAAGTCATACTCCTCTTTTAAGATGAGGTCAAAATTAAGGTACCTTGTAGAGTTTTGCTGTAAAAGAAAATTTTTTTTGCATTTCACCAGAATGCATGGTGTTGTTTTCTAATATTTAAAGCTGATTTTAAAAATATTTAGATGGCACATGTTTACATCTATCTTCTCTGGCCATAAGATTCCTGGTTCCCTGCCTTTGTTGACATTTTGTCACATTTTCTTACACAATACTGCCCCCAACTGTCGATGGCAAGAATGTGTGTTGCAACATGTGTGCATGTGTTTGCGTCTAAAAGAAATTTTGAAAGGGTCATAACCTCCACTTGGGTAGCTTTAATGTGCAGTCTTTGGTTACATCAACTAACAAATGAAATAACTCAACACCAGGTTGAAAAAAAAGTGTTTCACTCTGTAGTTAAAAAGTTTCACTCTTTTTGACGTTTGCGTGGTCAGAAATGAAATTCATGTATTGCTAATATTTATTTAGTTAAATATGACCAGTGACATGGTTTGATGTGTTTATACTAATCACGTAATTACTTACCTGTCCACACTGATCATGTGACTATTGCCTAATTATAGGAATAGCATCAAAGCAACCAATTTACCGTTGATGTGATTCATAATCATTAGATAATTATGGCTTTGTTTCATTACCCTCCTGACTGGAGTTCTTCAACAATTCTAAATGATTAAATTAATCACCTAATGCCAAAAAAACAAGGGTACACCCAAAACACACAATGAAACATGTGCTGATGTGTTTCAGTTTACAAAGGTCACATTTGACACATTTGACTCGAACTTTGACTGACAGCATCTCTGAGGTGACAGCAGTTTGTCACTTATAATCATTTAGTTCAACAATCATTTAGCTCAAGCACAGTCAGGTCTTCACAACTTCACTCATTCAGTGACTTTGATTACCGCCTGCCTGCATCAGTAATAATCTAAGTGGGGCTGGTAAATTCAAATATTTTTGTATTTTATGTTTGTAAATTATTTTAGATTTCTTTGCAGAAATCTTCTTTCACTTTAACAGGCCACATTAAAACTCTTTTGGATTTATTGTTAATAAAATCGAAAAACAGTAAAACAAGTAAACCTCAAAACAGAAATAGTTTTACAGATCCTGTATAATCGTAAAAACTGTTGTTGAAAAAACTCTCTTAAAACACATTCTTCAGTGACAAGCTAAATCAAATAATTCCTGATACTTTGAGAGCTCTGACTGGTGTCCTATAACAGCTGAGATTTCATTTTTGACTTCTATTCTAAGCAGTAAAATTGAATTCAAACTCTGCTGCCTTGTGTTTTGCAGCACACACCTGCTTTAATCTGACTAACAACCCTGAACTTGTGCAGGATCACAGTTTTTTCTCTGCTGCTCATAGTTTCATCCAGGGTGTCCTCTTCCTGATGTCAGCCGGACTCTACCTGATTGGATGTGATGAGTACCTGGGCTTCCTGGTTCTCTGCCTTGCTCTCAGCTGGGTGAACCTGCTCTACTTCTCCAGGGGCAACATAAACATGGGCATCTACAGCGTCATGATACAGAAGGTAGTCCACAGGGGTCACGCCTCAATTTTAGTGAACATCGCAGTGAACAATCTGATCCATGAAGCCTTTTGTTGCTTTTCTTCTTCTCAGATGATCCTCAGTGACATCTTGCGCTTTCTTTTCGTCTATGTCGTCTTCCTCTTTGGATTCTCAGCAGGTAGGCCTCCTCAGTGAATGAAAAGATTCATTTCAAAAGACATCTGCTACTCTCCCAGAAGGCTTTCTGACAAGAAAATATATCTCACAAAGTAACATTATCAAGCTTTCATTGATTTAAAAAGCAGCACCATGGCAGCATTTTAAAGATTTATTTCTTTCCTGAACACATAAAGGGCATTTTGAGATATTAACACTGCTACTGTCAGCACGCTGTGAATGAAGAATGTAACATCTGCAATGTGCTTTCTACCCCCTGCCACAGCGGTGGTCACCCTGCTCATTGACCCTCCCGCAAAAAACACCACTGCAAAACAAGGGAGGACTTTCTTTACTCCCGGTAATGAGGATTGTGTGAAACCAACCTACAGAAACATCTCCTACACCACGCTGCAGCTCTTCAAGTTCACCATCGGCATGGGCGACATGGAGTTCACCGAAGACTACAAGTACCAGGAGGTTTTCTATTTCCTCCTCATTGGCTACATCATTCTCACCTACATCCTGCTGCTCAACATGCTCATCGCCCTCATGAACCGTACCGTGGAGAAGACCGCCATGGAGAGCATGAGCATCTGGAAGCTCCAGGTGAGGCGTCCTGCAGGACTCTGTGGTTTAGGGAGCGGTTTTTATTTCAATGCAGCTCTGGTTTGATAAAGCGCTGCCATTGTTGTTAGAGGGCTATGACCATCCTGGACATGGAGAAGAGGCTGCCCTGCTGTCTGAGGGGGAGGTTTCGCTGTGGGGTGGAGAAGAACCTCGGCACTGCTTTTGAAGACAGTCGTCGCCAGTGTTTCAGGTTTGCCTCTTCTAACTCAGTCGTAGTACAGTCAGGTTCACATGTTGTAAGAGGCTCCATTCATAGATGCATGTGACCATCCATTATGACAGGACCCACAGGTATCTTTAATGAATGTTCTGGCCTGAACACAGATAAGGAACCACATGTCAACATGTGGAAGGAACCAACGTGTATGTCAGATAGTGGTGTGATTACTTGTGTTTTGGTTTTTTTTAAATTTGCACCACTAAAACACATAAAAAATGCATTTTTAACCACAGTAATGCTGCGCCTCTAAGGATGGAAATAAATGGTCAGCTGGTTTATTGATCCAGACTTAAAAATTTCCCATTATTTGATGCATTTATATGAATTTGTCCCAGGCATTCATGTTATCCTCAGAAAATCCTACCACTTGATCCATTATTATTGCTATTCTTTTTACCAAACATCTTCATGGTATACGGAGTGCACTTATAAATCATGCTTTCATCTATATACCACACAAAGGACTTTGCAATAAATATAACAATTCATCCACTCACTAATGGAAAGAGTCACTGTGTTTAAAGGTGCTCTGTGGAGATTTTCTTGTACAAAACAGATGTCACGATTGCATGCGGCTTTATTCTTTTCTTGATGTGTAGTTTGAGGTCAAAGGAATGTGTTCATTGCAGTTTCTCTCTTGTTTGCAGATATGAGTTTTTAAGTGAAAAAAAGGAGCTCTTATTTTTGACTTTGGTGGCCTCTGTGGGCAAAAGCTGTAATGTTTCCACTGTCTTCTGGAAATGTCTTGATCCGGTTTCTTATGTGCAGCAGTGCTGGAAGCAAGTGAAAGAAAGATTAAGCCGATGAAGTAATGTACTGTATCTGTTTGTGATTATGTAATATATACACCTGTTATGTGTAGGTGGTGAAAAAAGTAAACTTAGTTTGTGAAATGTTGCTGCTCATAATGAGTTTACATGTAGACCTTCAGCAAACAGGTTTGTTTGCTTGGTCACCACAATTAGTGCTAAAGCTAAAGTCATCAATATTCTCCAGTAATATTGTGTCTTAAAAATAATAAGCCAACAGCAGCTCATGGCTCGGCACCAAGACTACCATAAAATGTTACTTTATAAGCCAGGTGTTCTGCTGCTGTCTGCAAATCAGAAGTATCCACTGTCCACCAGCAGAACACACCTCAACTTATCCTCAGCACTGCACCAAGTCATTGTTATTTTCTGAATCCAAACTGCTGCAGGCATTGCAAATAACTTTATAAAAGTAGCCATAATTCTCACTGATTGTCTCCTTTGCTTATGAAGGTCATATAGAGGGATCGCCACTGAAGTCAGACTTTTGCAAAAGAAGTAAAAAGTTCATTTTAACTTTTTTTTTTTTAGCATTTTAGATACAGTAGTTTACATCCAAACTTGCTAATTATTTTCCTTCGCTGTCTCTGTTGACTCATTTCACATATCTCAGCATACTGCTGCCCTCTGCAGATGATTGCAACAGTTTGAAACCACTGGTAGGAATGTGCACTGTCTAACCAAGGTCCCTTTACACTTATAGAGGTCAAAAACTCCACAGAAAACCTTTGAGTACAACTTCACAGAGGAGCTGTGCTTGTGTTTTATGAATTTACCAGAAATTTCCTGACACATTGCAAACCATCGGAAGAGTGGTATTAAAACAGAGATAGTAGCTGTTCTTTGTGAGTCTGGGCAAAATGCAGTAAAGCTGGCATGTGCACTTCACTTGATAGGCACTCAAAGGCATCAGGACTCATTCTGTGTGCAGGCCTTCCAAGCAAATTCATCAGGCAAATTAATAGCTGACACATGTGGTGATGTTTAATCTTTGTTAAACAGATACAGCAGTGAAGTTATCATCTGACCAACACTTTTAGCTAATACGTTCAGCTTTTCGATTGGATGTCAAAAACAGGCTTTGCTGTACTTTAAAGCTGTTCTTTTTTCCATTAAATGTCAACTGTTCTACTTTTATAAGTTGATAAGCAGCTAACAGGCCGGGTTGAGCAGGTATTAATAACAGAGCACAAAACAAGGTTTAGGCCCGAAGATGCAGCTGTGTGAGCTGGAATCAATCGATGTGCGGTACACTATGTTCTCCACTAATTTGCCTTCTTTGAAAGCTGATTGATGCGTCACACAGTAGACAGTAATTGGAGCATGTGTCCTCCTGTTGTCTCAGAGTGGAGGAAGTCAACTGGAACAAATGGAACATCAACCTGGGCAAAATCGATGAGGATCCGGGCTGCTGGGATCGTGTCCAGCCGCAGGACTCAGACTCCTCACCGAACAGACATAACAGAGGTGCTGAAACATGAACACAGACATGAGAAAATGCTTTTCAGGCATTTCTCTGTGACAGGAAAGGAAGGACAGGAAAGTTGTCCACATCTTTTGACATCTTCCCCTTTTGTCCACAGGGAGGAGCTGGAGAGGCTTCTTCACAGAGAGCACCCGGAGGCGGCAGCCATATCAGTCCACAGAGATGGATCCTCTGAGAACCACACCGGTTTAAGGGACAACAGAGCTCTTGACTCTGGATACTCAGCCTGACTGACCTGACAGTCAGACCTAACAGCAGTATTCAGTTTCAGTTCCCCAAAAACTGCAACTGCCAAATGTGTGAAACTGCCTCTCTGACTGACTGACAGCCCACTACAGTGTCAGCTGGATTTTAAATGTTGGCTTAGGGGCAATATTTTACTGACATGAGCAGTGCCGAGGAAGATATTGTAGATACATCTTACTTTAAGTGACCTAACTATGTAAAAAAGTAGAATTTTTCAAAAGTAAATGCTGCATCAAGTGCTACATTATCACCAAGATAATCATGTATTTGAAATAAATTTAAACAACGAATCCAGAGGCTTCTGAACATGCTGTTTTTTGCACCACCTGAACCCAATGAGCATCCTCTCTGCACGAAGGCCATTACCTGCCGACACCTCTGACATCGCTCAAAATCCTTCATGGAGTAATACTGATCACCAAGGTGCTGATCCCGCCCTCCCACTGTGTGCCCTTTACGCAAGTCCCATTTTCATCACAGCCAGACAAGCTAAATCTTCTACAGCCAGATAGTCCTGCAGATTTCACAGCTTGCTTTGCCTACTCTACTTCATGATTCTGTTTGGCAGAGGGAGGCTTGGATAAATGGCATGAAAGCATAGTAATTTGAGCAACAATGACTACCTACAGCTTCGGCTGTCTCAGCTACAAAAAATATGTGGTTTAAAGGGCCCTCTGAACCAGTCATCCACTTCTTGTAAGGCTAAAACAAATCTGTGATTAGTAGCCGACCTGAGCAGTCAGACAGGATGACAGTAGTTAAGTTACTGTAAGCTTATCTCTCTAAGACTGAGCTCATGCAGAACGAAAGGGGCAGGAGAAAAGTGCAACCTGTTGTCAATGTCAGTGTAAATTTAGGCTGCAGATAATCCAAACGACAGTTCAGACTCATTTCAAAGCATAAATTAGAACTTTATTTTATTATTACAATATTACAAAAAGAGTAGCACAGCTCTCACGCTCTTGCCTCTTATCTGTCGTACAGAATGACACAAAAGAAAGGCTTATGGACCTTCTTCCTTTTCACAGCAATAGTACAAGAAACAAAGAAGAAAATAAAATTTAAATAACAAGCAAATCAAGTATTATAAATAGTCACAACTGCAAACTGAAGCTTTGAAACTTGGAAAAAAAATGTTACAGCTCAGTAACTACACATTGCTAAAATATATAATTACAAAATATTACTTGTTTTCTTGCTTTCCATAATAAAGAATCTCTAAGGAATTGCTCTGTCTATTCAAGAAAACTTCATTAAAATAAAAAGACCAGAAAAAAGAAAACAAAAATTGCTGTTTCTGCGTATCCTTACTGTCTTCTTTCTCCTTATTATTTGGGGTTTTCATTAAAACCATGCTCATTTTCAAGGGAAGTCCAAGGACCAAACACTTAAGGCTTTTTAAGGGCTGTTAGGGAGTTAGGTGAACGAAACATGGGCTTCATTGTGTTTATACACACACACACACACACACACACACACACACACACACACACACACACACACACACACACACACACACAC
>JAQNCA010000006.1:3232405-3242867 GCA_029783725.1 Acanthurus tractus
ACACACACACACACACACACACACACACACACACACACACACACACACACACACACACACGCGCACACTATATTTCTCTCTCTCTCTCTCTTCCACACACACACACACACACACACACACACACACTCACATACACACACACCCTTAATTCTACTCAAATCAGCAGGCAGCACTCGCACACAATCATTAAACTTTAAAGTTACAGTAGTCTAGTAGGTAAGCCAGTGTACAATAAAATAAACAATGCATTTGCTGTTTCACTTTAAACTTAAAAGTCAGTTTTGTTTACCTCCAAGTGATCTTGCAAGTGATCAATTTGGTCTTATCGAACAGACTTCTCATCAGAATCAGTAGCAACTACACAAAACTTAACTCACTTAATGTTAAGTTCCTGCTGTGAGGATCAAAACTCTGGTTAGGCTTGTAGTTCACTTCTACATTTGTAACACTATTATTTCTTCTACTCCAGAGTTTTGCCCACATAACTAACTATCCACCTCAATACTTGCAAAACAAATAATCTCAACATTCAAGTAATACATTTGTCATGGTGACAAAACAATCTGAAAGGAAACAAACAGAAAATGGCACATCTTCAACAGTGTGTCCTGAACCTGACTTTGGCCATTTTAGAGTTATGAGACTATTTTTTCATGACTTTTTCTGCACTAAACATTTCACAATCTAGTAGCCAAACTTTCCTGGCATTGACAAAAAAAGTTTTTTTCTAAACACCTGAATTCATTGCAGCATTTTCAGCAGGACAGAGCAACTTCTTTTCAACATATTTGCTCCTTGCTGGATCTTGACTATGTACAAACAACCTGATTACATGCTTTATCAACTAACAGAGAGGAATCAATTTTGAATAGTTCTTCTATACAAATAAATAATAACATTTAAAAAAGAATAAAAACCTTTGTGTACATGTGCATACAGCGTGCTTTCCCTGCTGTACTTCGCAGACTCCAGTGTCTGATGGCATTGCACTGAAACAAGATCCTTTCTGTCTCTTCTACCCTCAAATGATTGTGTTTAATATTGAAGGTAAGAAGAAATTTCAGTGCTAACACCAAAATGAACATTAGCATCTAAAAAAAAACAGTTGGAGCCGAAAATTCCTGACATGACCCCGAAAAAAAAGACCATCAAACAGCAGATGTTGCTTTTCTTCAGCGATGGATCTATCGTTTTCATATTCTTCTTTTTTACATGCTGAATAAACTGCCCTAATTAAAAGTACTGAATTAGAAGTAACACAGGATCTGTTAAGATCCAGGCACACACATAGTACAACAGAGGAAGAGGTGGGAATGACACAGACAGAACAGATGTGTATACACACAAACACGGAAAAAAATTCCCTAAAGTGCCAAGTAAAAGCACTTCTTAACAAAAAATAAAAAGCAGCAATTGATCACTTGCAAGATTTATTTAAAAAGAACAAAATATTAAAAACAAAAACAAAAAAAACCCTACTGTTCCTCATTAAATATATTAATTTACCCTCTTTAACATTAGAGGTCATATGTTTAAGTTATCAAATTTAGTTTTATTCATGTGTTTCCTTTCTTAAGACTAAACATAGGGGTTTTGATAACTGTTGTGTAGACAAGGCCAAAGCTTATCTGTACCCTGGGTGCTGGATGAGAGCGGTTCTGCCATCCCCGACCTCTGGCCCTACCCTGCTTAGAGGAGGCCTGTGCATCTTGCCCATCAACGCTAGATTCTGATCGCGGAAATAGGGCGTCTGGAAGTCCCCACCCAAGTAATCTGCTGTTTGCATCAGATTAGTCTGGGCGGAGGAGGTGGAGGAGCTCGTTCCTAGCCTGTAATGGGGAGCCCCAGGGGGCCCACAGTCCAGTGCGGTGCACCCCCCTGGGCCCGCACCATGGAACGGCATGGCTATGTCCTGAGACCCGGAGCTGTCACTGTTGGGTGTAGGGAGGATGCTGCTGTTCCAAATGTGGGATTGGAAGTAGTGACCATTGGTGTAGTGGGGCATGGGACCAGGCATGCCATTGTTGCTGTTGACAGGGGGAGAGGGGGTTGGTCTCTCTATAGGAGGTTTCAGTGTGTAAGGCTGACCCACACACACCTCTGCAGGGTAGCCCATGCCCTTAAAATGGAAGGTGGGGTCCCTGGAAGGCTGCTTACAGAGGTGGGTCCCACCGTTCTGAATGTGGGGTACATGAGCCAACTGGTGCTGATTCCAAGAGCGCATCTTCTGATGCTGTGTGTTGTGTTGCAGCGGTTGTTGCTGCTGATTATGTTGTGGATGTGGATGCTGCAGGTGGTGCTGCTGCTTGAGATCAGCATGGTTGGAAGGCAAGTGGTTCATAGCAGCCACGCTTGGTGGTGGGTGACCTCCCACCAAGGCGGTAGCTTTCTCGTGAGGGCCAATGATGCAGTTGGGTGGGGGGAAGCCAGGGGTGGCAGGGTTGCTGTGCATGGAGACCCTGGAGCAGGCGCTGATAAGCAGGTTGCGACTGATTGGGCTGGGGTTTGCGATCTGGCCCTCGCACATGGAGGTGGCTCCTGCACCTTGAGCCCGAGCTTGGCAGAACTGGTTGATCTGATGCACAATTGTGCTCAGGTCGGCCTGACGGCCCTGTTGCAGCCCAGCAGCCATGGAGAGTGGAATGGTTGAGGTAGAGACAGTAACATTAGGTGGGGCGTCGCCATCTGGCAGCTTTCTGCTACCCTGCAGGCCAGGTGGCGGCTGCTGCTGAAGGTGCTGCTGCTGAAGCATGACGGTAGGGGGCCCCTGTGGGTGGCCAAGGGCTGGGTGTTGAGACAGAGCCTGGAGTCTGTGTGGGCCCTGAGGGTGTTGGGCCATCGGGGGATGATGTCTGAGGCTCTGAGTGTGACCCTGCTGCTGAGGGTGGGGCATCTGTAGAGTCTGAGGCGGTTCCTGCGGTTGGAGGGGTAAGCTCTGCTGGAGCCGTGGGAGGTTCGACAGAGGTGGGTGGTGGTTTAAAGTGCTGGTCGAAGCCACTTGGTAGGGTCCGGCGGGAGGGTTCATGATTACTTCAGGGTGCAAGCGAGCCCGGCTCCCGTCAAAATCTTTAATGATGCCTTTGACTGTGGGTACCTTGACGATGGCGAGGAGGCCTGTCTTGGCACTGGCCTGAGAGGAAGGGTAAGGGCTGTAGCGCTGGCCTGACGTATCCAGCCCGTTGACTGTACGGCGCACGTGGTTTCGCTGGGGGACCTTGACGCTGTTGGGAAAGATCTTGATGGTGAGGGGGTTGTTGGCAACTTTCTTAGCATATGCATCCAATTCTGCAGGGGTTGGAAACGGAGCGGATCTCATCCTTTGTGTGGTGTCCCCTGGGGTGAGAACAGGACAGGTCAAAGGGTGAGACAGAGAGAAAGCAAGAAGAGACAGAATTGGAAGGATAGAGAAAATTGGGAGAGAGGCATAATGAGACTGACAACTTAATCCTGGTCCAAATGTAAACAACATAAAAAAGCGCATCAGTTTTAATCTGTGCAGCTGAGAGGAACGTTATTTGGACAGAGTTCTATATTCCATACCTCTCTGTTTTTCTCCTAAAATCCTAACAGCTCCCATCTCATGAGGACAAAGAGATTTCCAATTTCATTTTCTGCTGAATTATTGCGGCCGACACATTCCCTAAAATCCAATTTTGTGGTGGCGTCTGTGACTTTGAGGTCAGGAGCTTTTTGTGGTCTTAATTGACATAGCATACTGGCTAACACTAAGAATGCATGTGTGTGTGCGTGTGTGTGTGTGGGGGGGGTGGGGGTGGGGGGTTGCCGCCTCTGAATCATAAACTAAACAAAGAAATGAGCAAGGCAGCAATGGTCCCTGTGGCTGCTTTGGGGGTTAGGAAAGAAAGAGATAGACGCAGAGAGCAGAGCTCCATGACAGCAGACAAGTAATCAGACACAGCAGCAGCGTCTCTGATCTGCGGGAACACCCCCCAGGCCTCAGCTCGCAGACATTTGTTACACCTGCTAAGCACCGTGGCTAAATTTAACAATGCCGAAGTGACAATGTGAACATGATTATGTGTCTGTGAATGTGTGAGTGTGAGGGTGTGTTTCATTTACGAGCCTGTTTAACATGTGGGGCAGATTCATGCAGGTGTTGGCCAATATGTCAGCGTCTTGTACATAATGTACCCGTTTTCATTCCGGTGGATGGGATTTCATGTTTCATTTTAGAGTGATTGCTTCTACTCCTCTCTTCTTTGCTAACACAATAAAAGTCAGTGATAATCGTTTTAGAGAATGACAAGCTCTTCTCCCTGTTTCCCTCCGTCTAACTGCCCCCATCACCACAGCTCTGCCAGTTTGACCTACTTACACCACAGCTCTGATGGACCAAGTGGGGCTGATCCATGGAGAGGATCACTGATCTGACTAGTTAGTGAGCTGCATTCAATTTACTCTTTCATGACTCTTCATTTCAGGTAAAAACAGATGTCGACATTATGGCATACAGGCTGCTTCTCTTTCTCGTTGAGTGAGCAGTAATTTGAAATGTCTGAACTTCTGGCAGAGGTCTGCGGTTTCATGCGGCCATGGCCATTATGCTCAGTCTCACAGCAGACAGACTGGGCTTGAGGGATGAGGCACAGAGCTGAACCGCGGGCACTGACACGGCAGCACCAAGAGTTGTGCCAACTGGCTAATTAATTCCCGCTTTATTTGTGAACAGGAAACAATGGGCAGCGATGTGCGGGGCCGGTATGGGGCGACACACAGGGGGCTGCTGTGACTAAGTGCTCAGCCTGCTGATGGCAGCCTCATTAATGCAGGGGTCTGGGCCAAGGAGCTGGAGCTCGACACCCGCCATGACTGAGGCCTAATGTCTGTCGCTGAATAAATGCCAGGGTAAGCAAACACAGATAAATTAACACTTACACACCAGTTCACACACATGCTGAGGATGGACTTCACCTGTCAACCACAGGTATTGATTAATGACCTTGTAGGAAATAATTTTTACATATGGCAACATGGAGGCAGACTAAAAAAAGTAAAAGCAGCTGTTAGCAATAACGTACTAGTTTTCATTACCAATAGGTTACATGTGGTGTGCAATAACTTCCATTTCAAACAATAACATTATACTTTGATTCATACAGCCTGTATGCTGTCTCTAAATGTATATAAACATTGTTGGATTTTGGCACAGCCTCCTTGGTCTGCAACCTTATGTAAATGCAGCTGTAGTTTTTAAGTAGGTGGAAAGAGAGTATCATCAGCTGTTGCACTGAATAAAACATCTTTCAGCTTTTCACACGAATAAGATCTTCTGGATGAAACCAGGATTGAAGATGGTGTGAATGAATATCAAAGACCAAAGTAACTTTAAATGGAACATCATTTGTCAGGGTTTGCTCTTTGCAGACAAACGGTATGGGTATATAAGTGTACCTAACACATATATAATTAGGTTATTAATACACACATGCAAGACTAATTGAACATAACAGAATCAAAGAGCTGAAAAAAAGAACCAAGGCTTGGTTTTTGGTTTTGACTGCAGAGCATTTTGCAAAATATTCATAAAAAATGGTGGGCCTGCTGCCAAAAGTTGAGCAGAGGTCAACTTACTACCTGAACTGAATGTTAAATTAATGTAAATGTGTGTATAGTTTTGTATTGTTATTAAGGGAAAGTAAGAACATGCAATTTTAAGGACAGAAAGAAAAATAGCATTCACTGTCTTTTAGACATAGCAAGACAAAAAGCAGACAAATAAAATGTTTAACCGTGTGTTATTTCCTAGCCAGTAGCACTTGTGTAATGAGTTTTATACTTAGGTTGTGAGACTCAGGCAAGTAGCAAAAAAAAAGCAATGTCAATGTCTGGAAACTGACCAATCCATTAAATTGGAAAAGGGATTATACATTGTTAACAAAGCTTAGGCAGGCATTTTGGGATTAAAAAAAAGCAAATCAGAATGAAGAGTTTAAGAGAACTGCTGTAAAATGTGTAATGAAATGGGTAAATTACTGTTTAGAGTAGTTTCCCCTTACAGTGGATAATATCTACCACTTGCTGTTAACGTCTATTTGAGGGTTCTGGCAGCCGTTGATTATGTGTGCTAGTAAGCAAATGTAGCTTATTAGCATTTCAACCTTAACCTGCAACCTGGATTAGTTGAAGAGCTTAAAGCATCAAGGGAGGGTTAATGAGGATATGAGTGAAGTTTGTAGGCGGCTGCGAGCATATCATCTCTCAGATCTTCAGCTAAGCACGTTCCCAGGGAGGGAGCAGGGGAAAGAGGCCAGTCTGGCCATGCGTTAATTACCCCGCTGCTAGCTAGCTAGCTGGAACACAAGTGCACAGTCAGCAGGCACTAATTAGGGTTTCTTTTATTCAAACTACTGTTTTTATTGAACAAGGTTTAAGCAGCAGGGGGCAGGGGCTCATGCTGCTGTAAATTGCAATTTTCACACAAGAGCAGGAAATTAGGTCTGAAGCTTCAGCGTCAAATTAGACATGTGAATTCGGTTTCTCACATGATGCCACCCCCTTACATTTCTACAGACATTTGAGCAGAGCGTCCCATGCTGATAGCCCTTTGAAAAATGAAAGATATTCTAAGGAGAGGAAGAGAAGATGGCTGCTTCGATGTCAGTAGGGACTGAGATGTGAAAATCAGCCAAGTGGCCCAGCTGTACTCACTGTTTGTTCTGCTTGAAAAAACTAAGGACCAAGGGCCACTCTGTGGTATTTGAGTTTTTCTGCTTAGAATATGAGCTGTTTTCTACGTGACCCACTGGCTCTCACTTCTCATTTGATCTACTCCTCTGACAGTCTTTACATTTCATAGCCATCATCTGTTAACAGCCACTCCCTGATGATAAATAGAGCAGCTGCTCTGGCCTTGCTTTTGACAGCAACCTGCAAGCTCGTAACTTTAAATGACTCTCCTATGCACAGATTCACCCTGCAGGAGAGGTCGCAGAGCTCACAGTCAGCCTGGTTCTTGGTGAAAACACAGGGAGGAGAGAGTGTCGAAGATAAGATTCTGTAACACAAGACTCGGCATTAGAGTGCACTGAGTAGCTCTGACGATAGTGCACAAAGAAAGGGAACTAGGAACACAAATTGGGGCTAATTATGTTAACTGTCCATCTGAGCCATTTTATTCCGTGGGAACTTGTCAGTTTATTCAATAAATACATTGGGCCTTACTTAAAGAATCCATAGCACATCCTCTAAAATGTGTGTTTCAAGTGCATTTAGGGTGTGTTCAGCTGCACTTTTACTAGTTAAGTGCTGTATAATCTGTGTGCAAAGTAAAGCACAGCCTGAAAATGAGTTGTATTTAGTTTCTTTATTAATCATAGGTGTGTTTTGAGCATAATAGGAGTCAAACCAATCAGAGTATCATCTCCCATTCCCTTTAAAAGCCAGGTGCACATGCACCTGGCAGTTGCTATTAAAATGGCAGATTCAGCAAGGTGGAAAAGCAAACAGTTTGAACCATGAGAGCTGCAAACAATTCAAACATTCTACTGTAAAAAACCTGGAATCTGTGTGTCACAGCTGACCTGTGCGGATGTGAAGCAGAACGTAGAACATTAATTACCATCAGATCTTGAGATGAAGCTACGGCTGTTGTGTCACATGCATAGATGTAAACATCACTCACTCAGTTTAAAGATAGACTTGTTGTTTCAGCTGCTTAGTGATGCTGCAGGTCTTAAATAAACTCAAAGAAACAAATCTGACACAAAGCCATCTCTGGACAAAAACTACAGCAGCATTTCCGTGAAATTACAGTAGGAATTATTGATCTTGACTTATTGCAAGATTCTGACATTAATCTAAAACATTTCAGACCTGCCTGTGTCACATCAGTAGCAGTATTTGCTGGATATTTCAATAGATTATGTCAAAGATAAGATACTACAGAAAAGTGGAAGAAGCAAAGTATATAAAAGTTGGTTTGTTGAAACTGTGGGTGCACATCTGCTTACTTAAGCTGCTCAAACTGAGGCTTTTGTGCTCTCTGCAGTTTCTATTATGAAACAATATCTGTGCTGAAATATGAAGTAGAACACAGTTTTTTTTAACTTCCCTCACTGAAAAAATAACTTACTGTAACTAACTTTACTGGTGATGACTCAAATAATTCTAAAAAGCAGGAAAAAAATGACTTTCCATTGACTTTAGACCATGATTTTGTTAGTCAATCGCTTTCTGCTGTCTGAATAGCAATGCCCTTGACTAGACCCCATGCCAAGACCAACGGGCCCATGGGTGCACACATGGGCACTACTTACACAACGTGTGCGTTGGGCTTGAAAATTGCATTTGTCTCAGGTGGAAACTAGCAATGACACTTGCTCTGTGCTGCACCCTGCTTTGCGCCAGATGCAAGATAGATCCCTTCAAGTGACAACTACTCTATGAATTTCACCTGAAAGCAGTCAAGCATATCTCTCATGGAGTTAAGCTGTCAAATAATCTTCCCTGCTGGGTGCACGACGGGGCTCTGCAGAGACAACGAGTCCTGTGAAGAGCCAGGAGGGAGACAGCAGAGTGTTACTTGAGGGCTGAGGCCTGGTTTTTGCAGAGTGTTAAAGCACACAGGGAACTCGAGCACAACAGATACACAAACTGGAGAAATGCAGGAGGTGATTTACAGAGGTTGAATTATGGACAGAATATCCTTACTTCACTTTTTGCCATGGCACTTTGATAAAAGTGATTTAGTCTAAATGAAAAACAGCTTTGCAGCTTTTGATGTAACGCCGTGTCTGTTAATGATACTTTGAAGAGCAGATGAAAAGGAAAAGCATTACAAGAGAAAGACGAGAAGAAAAAAATAGATTGAAATTACGCTTCTATGACTGGCCGTGCTGTGAGAAGCATGCTCCATCACCAAAATGGATTACAGCGTTGAGCAGAAAAACAAATTGAACTCCAGTTGCTCCTTGTGCTCTGATGTGCCTCAGTGTGTCACATAGAGAAAGAGCAGAGAAACAGTGTAGCTGATGGCTGCACCATGTCACAAGCCTGCCTGAGTGAGGCAACAGACGTTGGCACTTAGCAGACTCCCTCGCGCTTGCTGATCTCCTGGTGGTTGGCTGATTACTGTGATTCTGAAATTACAGTCTTGATGAGCCGGAGCATTTTACCAAAAAAAAAAGGAAAAAAAAACTGCCGTAGAAATGGGTCAAGTCAGGGCTGAGTTTCCACTCGGAGAAACAAGCAGGGAAAAAGGAGAGGTAGACTTTTTAGAATAAATAAAGCTGACCAACTGGATGAGCTATAATCAATGTCTGGAAAAGTGATTGATCTTTTGGGTGTATCTAAAAAGCTTACCGTAGGTGAGAAGAAGAAACTGATTGCACAGATTTTTGCAAGAAGGAGTGTGTGTAGGCATTAAAGAGACCAAATTATTACTGAAAGTCAGTATACTTTTAAATCTATACTGAACATTATAAATTATCATTTAAATTTTTTATAAATTTTTACAATAGAAGCACAAAGTGTTTTATTGAACACTGACTGACTGTTACTATTCATCAGTTTGTCTTACATTGATCTCCTCCAGTCTCATTGGTCAGATCCAGATCCTGCCAAAGCTCTTACTGGTAATTGCCGACTTGAACTCTCCTTTTCCTGCTGCAGCGCCTCACACCATAAAGAGTCCAAATTTGTCAGCACTTGAGTTGTGAAATTCAAACACATTAAATTAACTGGGCTGGCTCTGAGTAGTCTGTCATTAAACCAGGGCAACAGATTGCATCTTAAATTCACTCACATCACAAGATCACGAGGGCAAAAACACTCAGTCACAATCTGTTTGCGAGTCGGACAGGGAGCGACTCTTTTCTGACAGTGAAAAGTCCCCAAGACAGTCAAATCTAACACACGAATGTGGTGAGTGGGGTATATTATGAACACTAGATTGCACTCCTGCGGCTTACAGATCAGCAGCAATGAGGGAGAGAGGAGGGACAGTTCAATGTTCATCCAAAAAAAAATTAATGGTGCAGTTCATCCTAATTTCCACTGAAGGGAGATCTATGGTCCTGGAGATCAAAAAATATTCTCTCTCTCTTTCTGGTTTTAACACAGAGCTGCAGAAGAGAACCAGGCCAGGGTTGGCATGGGCATCTGACGAGGGGCGGGCAGCAGGATTGTAACAGCTTGTTGGTTGTGTGGGCTGGTGGTGATAGTTAATTGTGTGTGTGCGTGTGTGCATGTGTGTGTGTGTGTGTGTGTGTCAATACTTACATTTCTGAAGTCCAGTGTTCATCTGCGTGTGGGGGAGAAGCTGGAGGGGGAGGTCACCTGGCCCTGGCAGACAGGCCAGCATTTCACACAGACACTAATGCAACATGGGACACACACTTCTCCTCACACTGCATAGAGAGACAGACAGAGAGAGAGAGAGAGAGAGAGAGAGAGAGAGAGAGAGAGAGAGAGAGAGAGAAAGAGAGAGAGAGAGAGAGAGAGA
>JAQNCA010000006.1:3242967-3255922 GCA_029783725.1 Acanthurus tractus
GAGAGAGAGAGAGAGAGAGAGAGAGAGAGAGAGAGAGAGAGAGAGAGAGAGAGAGAGAGAGAGAGAGAGAGAGAGCGCGAGAGAGAGAGAGAGAGAAAGAGAGAGAGGTCAGCAGTCAGACATAACTGCAAGGCAGCACATGGTGCATGGTGATACAGAGGCTGGGTCCAGACTAATAGAACTCTGTGGACGATCCCTGGAGGCACAGGTCTGAGGGAGACATAGTTACCTTTCAATTAGAAACTGATTCACACCTGGAGCATCAGGTAAGGTGACATTTGATGCCAATAACAACTTCAATTAAACATCAAACAGCTGAAGTAAAGCGGGCAGACTGGGCCTGAGGGGCTGGCAGCTTTAAATCGACTCTCCCTCCTCTCCCTGCATGTTAGTCAGCTAGTTGGACCTTGCTACCTGTGCTTTACCTCTCCGCCTCCACCAGACCATGGCGGAGGAAATTAATGACTGCTGTACACTTGAAAAGAACACACTCGAGAGGCCCGGCACTGACAAGTTAGTGAGTCTCTGATCAATACTGCAGTCCTCTAGACCTCAAAGAGGCCTTTATTTTGGGGACATTAAACAATGGAACTGGCTCCGGCTGTGGTGAAAAGAAATGAATAAACAGGGCTACAGCTCCAATAAATGCCTGCCACTTTGTGCAATAACCTGATGTAATAGAGAGGGAGAAATGTTAGCCATGCTCCACTAGGCTTACTGCTGTATTCAAAACACCACAGATGCTTGCTTAATCAGCACTGAAGAACAGTCAGGGAGCAAATTAAGTCTACAGAGTCCGTGCCCTCCCCTTCTGCTGCGTGGCATCAGAAGAGGGCGGCAAGTGTGCACAGACAAACAGCGTCTATGAGAGAGGCAATTACCCACAAAACAACCTTGGCATGCCTGTCTGCCGCAGGGTGATGGCTTAAAAGTGTCTTCCCCCCTGCGGGGAGACGAGACAAGTGGAGGAAAGAGTGACAAAGCGAGAGAGAAAGGTGGAAAGAGAGAAAGACGGGTGGCAGGTTTGGGGTGGTGGGGAGGCTGAACTTGCTTTAAAAAGCAGGAGCTCAAAAAGGTCAGGATGACAGCTCATTTAAATCCTCCCAGCGAGAGGCGAAAAAACAAGCCTTAATGAAGCTGCCAAGTTCTACACAGATACCTGAGAGCGTTGCACCTTGGGGTGCTGCAGGGGCAGGGCGGCGGGGGGGAGGAAGGGAGAAAAGGGTACAGGGGGGAAAGTGGTGGGTGGCGGAGCTGAAGTCTTGTGACAGATCTGAGGATTTGGGGATGTTGGTGCTGCGTCACCCTTTCTGTTGCCCAGCCTCCCACTCCTCTCATCCTCCTCCCTTTCCCCTGCTTTCTGATTTACAGCCTGGACCGCCATATGGCAGCAATCCCTGCCCTCGATTCAGCGTGTCACCATGCATTAACTTTAATTGGCCTGATATGTTATTCTTTTCCCTTGGCCTTGGAAGGATTTTAGGTACATAGCGCCTTAATGTCAGCAGGCAAGATATCCAGCTCTCTCTCATTTATCAGGGTGCCAAGATTTCACACAAAGATAACAGCAATCTCTTTGACAACAGGCAGGCTCGGGGTGGAGGAAAACTAAATATCAAATACAACAGTGTCTTTTTGCGAGGGATTTCAAAAGCGAAACGGTGGTAGGAGAGTGAAATGATGTGGGGGGAAAAAAAAAATTCAAAACACCAGCATAAACTGTCAGTCCATTTGTTATAAGAACACACACATCAACACACAACAGGCAAAAAAACAGCCAACAGGCCATCAGCCCACCCCCTCCCTGCCTCCCCCACAGCGCCCCTGAATGTCAGAAAGCTGTGCAGTGGGGAGTGCTGCGGCAAAGGTCAGCCTATGGTAATGCCCCAGCTGACACTCTGCTTTGCAGCGCAGAGCAGGAGGAGATGAAACCCAGCAGACAGAAGCCTGACGTCTACTGACTCGCGTATCAGCGCCGCTGCCACAGCGACTTCAAATATACATCACACGCCAAACACTGGCACTCTCTACAAAGGCACCCGCCCCCACAGAGGCTTTTTTTTTTCCAACACACGGACTATTTGTATCAGGAGCACGATGACTACACCTGATAGTGTCGAGTCCACACAGGGACTGAGCTTGCTAAAATTGGAGGAGCCTCCTCTTAGGTTGTAATTGGCATGTGACTGGCTCCGCTGCCGGCCTCTCTAATTGCCCTCTGACACTATGCAGGGGTTTTAGCCTGGACTGGGATGGGGCTTGACTCTCCAGCCATCCGCACCTCCAGGCAAATAGGTGTCTATCCCAGTGGCTTAGTAGCCTTTGTGATGCAGAGAGACACAGCCCCTCTTGTCCTGAGTGGAAACAGAGTTGCGTCTGTGGAGGCCAGGCTGAGCCAGCTGGGCAGGCCTGCGGAGCAGGGATTGGCTCAGTGGAGGTCGGCCAGGTGTCTCACACGCTCGGCCGCATGCAGACAGACACCACAGGGTTCTCAGAGTATTAGGGGGACCCCGTGACTCGGCAAGTCTACACAAGCTACTTATAGAACAGTAATAAAAGTGTGCGAATAACTGTGCGGCTTTCATTATAGACAAATAAAGACGAGCAGACAAAGCAGGACTTGAGCAAGTGATGCGCATGGCTTGTGTCATGTGTCAAATTGCTCCCATAAAAGCTGACCTATATTTTTCTTTTCATTCCTCGTGGGGAAAGAGAAAAATAAAGCCGTCTGAAAGTTAAAAAAAGTGCAAAGATGAGAAGAAGGAAGAGGATGGATGGAAGCCATTTAGAAAATGAGACCAGCTGACAGCATTTATGCTGAATCTTCTCATCACTATCCTCCTCATCAACCAATCTGCATTTGTCAGAAATTTGGGAAATGCATCATGCTAATTACGTAGGAAATTGTCTGTTTAAATATCCACGAGCGGTAAAAGCGAAGACTGTGCACCAAAAATAAGCTCATTAGAAGGAAACACGTACAACAATATTAGTGCAGAAAAATAATAAAGGGGAAAAAAGGTGAAGCAGTGTGTTTGGTTGCTGGTTGAATATTACCACCTCTTCTATACCAATTAAAAGCAAAAGCAATTAGGAGAACCAAGTTACCATGTTGTACATTGCTTGTGCTAACGGCTGAAGCAGAGGAGGAGTGGAGGAGAAAGCAGGCTGCTGTTATTTTAATTGCATGTTTACCCCCAGGTTATGGGTCTGAAATAGAGCCAAGAAAAAATGTTGCAGTAGAAATTCAATGCAACTTCACTGTGTTGATTCTCTCAGGGACAGAGAGAGTGAAATTACTTTTCTTTGCAAGGCGAGTCTCTGAATAGAAGGTAAAGAAAGAAAAGGAGCAGGAAGAAGGAGAACAGCTTTTTACCCTTGAATACCAAGCCAGAGCGTTCTGTCAAAGAAAAGGGGAAAAAAGCCTTGGCTCTTAAGCACGTTAGAGGAAGAAATGAAACATCAGTGTGGCCTTCAATGGCCTATCAGGCTTTACAAACAGCAGAGGTAGAAAAGGATTTCTGTTGCTAGCAAAGGGCCACGGGCATGTTAGGCTGGTTCACAGTCTAACACAATGGATCCTGATGACACCAGCACATCCAGAGGCGTTAGGGACAGGCCCTTTGCTTTTTCAGTCGGCAGAGACCCCTCATCAACCGGGACGAGGAAGCGAGAGACGACCATGATAGTTAGGGTGAAAATGGAGAGAAGACAAATAACCTGAACCCAAACTTGCACACAAACTGAGGGTCTGTAAAATAGTGGTTTCCCAGTCTGGGGTGTCAGGGATAGAACTGTCAAACAGGGAAACTGCTGCAGTAGTGAGAGAGAGAAGAAGACAGCTACTTGAAACTACTCTGCTTTAGAAGGAGGGAGGGGTCTGCGAAACAACTGTGAGGCTGTACTGTTACTGAATGCTCAGTAACTAACTGATGAAAAAGTGACAGTTCCCTGAGGTGGGATGGTGGATATGGAGCGAAGAGATAGCATGCCCCTGGAATAATGCGCAGTCCATGGCTGGATCCTCTAAAACTTTGCATACAAGATACGGGAAGGTGATTTCACAATGAGAACAGATGCTCTTAGTGGAGCTGTGTACCATGAAACTATGACAAGGAAAAACACTTCCAACAGCTCTTTTTTTAATCAAACTGACCTCATTCCTCCCCTCTTGTCTTTACATCAGTGGTTTAGAGCAGCCTGCCCTCTTGGATACTGCCCAGCAGTCCTCAGAGCAGAGAAAATGGCAGTAATGGTGTCGATTTGAGGGCATCAGAAGATATTAGTCAGTGAGTGTCCTGGCCTGGCCTGGCTATCTTTGCCAGAGCTATGTCATGGCCATTACCCGTCCACCACAACAGAGACAGTCAGCGAGGGTTCATTCTTCAACTTAGGGTTAGTATCACTCACAGCCACTTAAGCCCACTTGGCTTTCCGAAGAGCTTTACAAATGTGGAAGGTAGAGCTAAGTGTGCTCAGTCATGTCAAGCCTGGCCAAGGTCAGGTGGGCAGACAGAAAGGGCTGGCAGCGCCGCATGCATGGCGTCATGAATGCCAAAATGCTGGGGCCCCTGGCTGTGCTGTTTGACAGACATGTTTACACCTGATAGAAAATGCAGTGTGGATGGCCTGCCAAAACAGAGGGGATCCAAAGTGAGCGGTGCCAGCCTAGTTATTTATTTATCTGCTGCAAATCCATCCAGAGTGCAGCCAGAAGCTGGGCATGCCTCAATGAGGAATAAGCAAGCCTACTCTCAGACATGACAGCTTTAAACCACTTGAGGGAGAAAAAAAAAATATCTGACATGTAGTAAAAGAAAAGCAGAAATCACACGAAGCAACTCTAGAGACTGTACTTGATTTATTCACAGTCCTAATAAATCTCACGCTAATTACTGACAAACATATAAAATTAGTTACATTATTCACAGGCTTTTGTAAAATCCTCCTTGACAATGTTCAGAGGCCGGGCCTGGTTTCATTTCCAGCACTGCAATTACATCAGTTTGACTTGGTAGCTGCACTTGGAGGCAAAATTTATCATGACTAAGAGTCTACAGTCATGCTAGTGAGGCGTAGCAAACTAAATGTTACCATCAGAAAGCTAACATGCTAATAACTAAAATGCTTAACATGCAACAGTTTTGCAGGCTCATCATGCTGACTGAATTAGGGAGGCTTGTTAGGATGCTAACATTTAGTGATTAGCAGTAAACACAAAGTCAAAAACCAGAAGACAAAATTGATGGTGGTGGTGGGGCATGACAAAAAGTTATGTGATCACTGAAGTGATAGCTATAAAAATGAATTTCTGAGGCAAATTTCATGAAAAACAATCCAGGATACCAGACACAAATTCAATAATAACAGTCTGGTGATTTATCAATTTATTTAAATAATATAATTGCAATAGTTACAGAGATATTGCATCTCTGACCAAAGTGAAGGATGTATCACAGAATCAAAAGGAAAAAAAACAGGTAGAGCCAGGTTATGCTAGCTTGATAAATAGGATATGCCAGATTTTAACTGTAGAGAAACATTTTGAATCAAAGAAATGCAACAAAACATCATGGAAGACTCTTTATCTTTCAGAGAAACTTCAGCTTTCTGGTATCCATCAGATTACACATCTAAGAGACGTCACTCGTACATATGAGAGCAACACTGCTCCTTCATCTGCTCGCTGGTGTTATCTTCACATAACCCCCTATCACACCAGACAACAATGGGCTGAGTCACATGCTGCCATGTCAGATGCCAGGACCAGGGTTTGGCTCAGGACTAAAACAGCATGGTTAAGCCAGCAGAGATAAACAGATACCACACTGCAGTAAATCTGCTACCTGTGTGTGCTGAGGTATGTGCAGCGATAGAAATCGTCAGACTTTAGGCAGCTGGTTTTTCAAGTTGCTTGATGTTGTGAATGTTCAGTGATAAATTGCATAGTTGAGAAACAGGCCGGATGAAGTAACCTAAACAAACAGATGCGTCTGTTGTGATCTACTGCAAAAATCCTGAAGACAGACTTATTTATAAAATACTTGTCCTGCTCTGTAGACATAAAAGACGAGTGCTGTGTAATTCAAATAGTCTAACTAATTTTGTTGATGAGAGCTCTCCAAATCTGACAAATTCATCGCTCTGAAAATCCACCGGGGCCAGGAGAAATTATGCAATTATCCTCGTACATTAAATTTCTTTCAGGTCTGAAACAAAAATGCGGCCCAGTCATCCATCAGAGGTTTAAAAGCAGACTTATGAACCTGTTCTAACTATATGACTGTAAGTCAGCCGGGCCTTCTCCCAGGTTAGTGGGAAATAACTCAATGTTCTGAGAGCTAAAGCGCGGCAGCATTGTTCCAGCTGGCGGAAAAAGGAGAAATGAAGATGGAGTGGTTTGATTTCATTTGTTAGCAGGTGCATCCATTTTGTGTTCCTCCCCACATCCACCTCGCCGCTCTCAGTCAAAGCGCTTATCAGAAATTGGACACCCCAGTGACAAATTGAGACTGCGATTAAAGAGAGAAAGAGGAAAGCTTTGTTAAGTGCTGCTGATTGGGATCCCAGGCTGCCCCCACACATCACTGCTGTGCATGTGTGTGTGCGTGTGCATGTATGCTTGGTTCAGAGCCAATAGCTGAGCTGACACCACCAGCACCTCTTCCCCCATTTTCCCTCTCTCTCCAGGTGTTCCCATGGCTTACATTTCTGCTCTGAGTACTCAGCAAACAAAACCAAATCAATGCAGCTGTTCTCCACCTCTCTCTCTGTCACACTCTCACACACATACACATTTATGTACATGCATAGGAAACTACAGAGGCGAACCTGCTAAACACAAGTGATTCTCCTCCGCAGAAATAATGACCTCCTCTTGTATTTCCAGTTTCTTCTCATTGACACGTACGCTGTGATTAACGGAGGGAAAAAAGAAAATTCTCTGTGTTTATCCCACCCAGACCCATATTATTGACCCAGCATTAACCAGCCCTGGCCTGTTAGCAAGTGCAGCAAGGCTGATTTAAGAGGAGGGTCAGAGCAGCTCTGCTAGGGCAGAACTGTGCGAACGCTGACTCTCACAAATCATCCTAAAAGGGCTTAACACACAAAAACAGCTTCCAGTGTTACACAGACCTGCTGTGAGAGATTTATCCACTGTGCCATTTCACTAACTGGCCCCTCTCTTATATGTGCTTTGTATATACCCGTTAACACACATAAAGAAAAAACAAAATCAGACCTCTGTCTGGTCCAGCTCTGCAGGACAATTCACTCAAACAATTCAACCTGTTAGTATTTCTCATTATAAACACAATCTCAGCGGTCGTAAGTCTTTTCATTCACTGCTGACATTGCTCACATGCTTATGGTTTAAACACCTTAACTGTAACTTGTGATTTTATGAAAGTGACACCTTTAAAAATACTGCAATTTTTTTTTTATATAGTTGCTGTTAAATTACGAATACTAACATCGAAAATCATTTTGCAAACCAGAGCTTCATTTTTAACTGCATGTTATTTTGCACCCAGTTTATTTTGCCGCTGTTAGTTTAAAGGCTCCTGGCGCCTAATTTTTCAAATGTAATGCTGGATCTTTTTAATGCAAGCACAAGGAACAAAACTGGTGAAAATATTCTGCTGCACTGAGAAGTGCAGCCATAGAAGAAAAAAAAAAGTCTTAAATTATGCCGATTTCAAACCCTGCTGTGTACACGTTCAATAAAAGCTGACCCGTCTCCATCCCGTGTCTATGGAAGGCTGGTAAGGTCAGCCGCCTCCATGGCAGCACTGACATTCAGTCTGGCCTCAAGCGAAACCAAACGAGTCCCTCTCGCATCTACAGAGCAGCCGAAGAATAAAAGAGATCTTTCTCCACCGGACAGGGTTGTGTGAGATGTGTTCCTTTTGCCCCTGGCGACACGCAAGACATTTGTGGTCTCTCCTTCATCTCCTGTGTATACAGTATGTGAGAGCCTCTCAGCCCCCAGTTTTTTTTTTCCCAGCAGACACCAGCTCAGGGCGCCGAGCGGCCAGCTGGTGACTCTGTGGAAAGCCAGGCAAACACAGGTCTGGCATGGCAAACATCTCACCTTCTTGTCTGCATGGGAACATCTGGCCCTTCCAGGCTCACAGGGCCTCCCGTCTGTCTGCCTATCTGACTGTCAGCCTACACATATTGTTGGTATGTGCTGGTGTTGTTGTTGCACCAGAATTTTTACTCCTACACAGGTACAAGATTAATATACAAAAACAAATCACAACAATACCAAAGCAAACAAGCCAAATGTTACATAACAACCATAGCACCATTTTGTGAATATTTAATTACTGATTTAGCACCTTTGTCTGCACATGAGTTGTGTGCTGTAACCATTAATGTTTGGATGTCAAAGTTAGAAAATTTATGAACTAAATATTTATTTTACCCTTGAACCTCCTCTTGATGAATTACAGGTTACATTCTGAGTGTCAATAGGGCTGGGCATCGAACCTTTGGTTTGTTTGGTACAGACTGACACATTTTATCAACAAGTGAGCATTGAACAGTGTCAAGTATCAAAAGGACAGCACCATGTATTGTCAGATTTCTTATCTTGGTAACTTAATTAATAATCAAAAAGTTATTTTTAAAATTACATTTTTTTTTCATTGTAAAAAAACATACAGTACTTTTCCAGTATAGATACCAGAGCTCATAAAGCTGATTGACTTGGATAGAGTACATAAAACTTTTAACAATAACCTCTCATAGATTCAAGCACAATATGTACTCTCTGCAACTAGAGGTCTCCCGATCAAAACAATCAAAGTAAAAGACACAAGGTAGCATGGGATTTGTTCATCTCTTTGTTAAACAGCCACCATTGCAGATAACAATCTATCTAACTGACTCAGACAGAAACTTTCACAGAGAAGGTGATGTGTTTAAGTTTTATTCACAACAGGTTCGATAACGTTTGCCAACTTTGTTTCTCACACTCCGACTGGTGTTACTGGCGTTACCTTGAATAAAATAACAGATTTCTCAGAGTTTGAACATTTCTGGAAACTGTTGGGATAATATAGGTACACTACCCAACAAAATATACAACAAAGTTACAGACCTTTTAAGACATTTAAATGCGGAAATGTTACATATTATAAATTTCACAATTAGTTAAGATCCGATCCAACTCTGCTGCAGATCTTGACTGGTTAAAGTATGAGCACCAAATTTCATCTTTGACAAACTTATTTTTCACTCAAAGCATGCGGGGCTAATCCTGGATGCATAAAGCTTAAATCAAAATATTCAATCTTTTCTTCTAGCCTGTACCAGTGAGATAGAGTCATATGAGTAATAGAGTTGGCCCAGATGATAAAAACTCCTTTTCCTATCGCTCTCTCTCTTGCTTTCTTGCATCACGCCCGCTCTTACAGATCTCCTGCGGCCGTCCAATGATTCAAGACTGATGAGGCATGCTCAAAGGTCTGTGCCATTGAGCACAGCATTAATGCACCCAGCAGCAAATTTTTTGCCATCGACCCCCGTTCCCCGCAATAAGGACAGAGCCATCAATCAGGCCGAGATAGCCGACACCAGACACGGGCTGATGAAGTAGGGGACTTTGGAGCTAATGACAAATGGATCTCTCAGATATGGTCACAGTATACTATGACAGTCCACCGAGAACGCTTGACCTTTAGCAAAATCCTGAGCAACTTTTTTGCCAACACTGTGTGCAATGCAAAAATGGAAAATATGCAAACTGCTGTTTCATTTAAGAAAGAGGTGGTTATTGTGTGAGCGTGAAGCTGAGAGTTCAGCTCTTACAGAGCCGCTCCTGCCGAACCCAGCCTTTCTCTGTTCACACACCAAAGCTCTGAGAGTGACCTTCTGGAGGCCTGCAACTCCTGCTAATTGGGGTCTCTACAGAGTAATATACACACACACACACACACATGCGCGCACACACATGCACACACACACAAATACACACTCAAACACACATGTGCTTAGCACTGGAGGGAAGACCGCAGCAGAGGGAGGGAGAGAGAGCAGTGGCCTGTGCTCTTTCCTCGGTGGGAAACAGAAGAAAAAAGGATAGATGCTGACATACAGGGCCAGTCAACAAAAACATAATGTAACATTGATCAAACAACATTCCTCTGATATCCGAAAATATATCACATATTCTCCGTCTACATTGGACTGTGCAGCAAGAGAAAGTGTAATTCCACCATCAGCTCTCAGCTTTAGGGAAAAAAAAGTTGCAGAGAAACCTATTATTGTTCATTTAGATATTATTACATTTTGCATTATTGAAGATAACATGATAGATGTTAGAGGGAGACGGCTTAATACTGATAAACTGAGCATGCGCCACTGCAGTTACAACTAAGGCTGAAACTATTCTGATTATTACTATGACTGATTATTTTCATTTTTGATTAATCTGCTGATATTTTGTCTTGATAATTTGATTGTTGTTGACAGTAGACAAAATGCACATTGAAAGTTCCCAAATAAGTGATGTCACTAGTAATTTCGAGATCAATCAAATCAGATGGAGAAAGCTGCAATTTCTTACAGTCGAGCTGCAACCTGGTAAAAAGCTCTCTTTTTTTTAGAATAATCAATTAGCCTATTTAAATGTGGCAGATGTGTTCTAACAATATGAATCACTGTCTTCCTGACATTAATAATACATTAACAAAGTGGTAGAAAAAAGACGGAAAACATAACACAAACAAATGAAATGTAAACTCGATAGCAATTACTACAAAATCAAGAGAGTAACTAGTGAACACCAATTGAAAGTCAAAAATTCAAACTGCTGAAAAATAAATGGTGTTTGAACAAGTGAAAGGCACTACATAGCTAATCATAGATGATGAGGAGGGAACTTAGGTCAGGTGGGTAAGTTATATCTGAGGGCCAACAGGGTCTCTGCTCTGCTCTCAGGGAGCGTGGAGGAGACAGCGACACAGTTAATTTAGCATGAGCTCAGCCTGCCTGCAGCTGTGCACCGAGCTTGCCAACACATCATCATATCAGAGCAACTTCCTATCAGTGTGATCAGTGCTCAGAATACAAGGAGAAGAAAATGTAGAGGAAGTCATGCTGTTTTAAAAAAAACAAGATACAGAGAGACTTTATGTTAAGGGAGAGTCACTGTATTGTTTTTAGAAGAACGCACTTGAGCATAAAAGACATACTTTTCCGTAGAAATTAAAGGACATACAGTGAACCTGGAGACCATTTTTAAGTAGGTTTGTGACTGATCTGGTGAATGAGACTTTGAGAAAGGATGGCCAAGAATAGAAAGGTCTGCATTTAATTTGCTAATCCATCATTCCGATTGTACTCTGTAACAAAGGGAGAGGAGAGTGGTGGGGCATTCAGAGGCAATGGAGCATGCTGAGGGTGCGTGTGTGCTTCTCCATGGAGCCAGAGAGGCCGTGGCCCTTGGCCCTAAAAGCTTGGCCAGCACTGGGGAGAATGGGATCTGATGAGCTCAACGAAGGCAAGACTAATCCCCTCATGTCCAAAGAATTGTTTAACTATGTTTGACTGATTAACCCAAACCCCTCGATTCCACTTACAATCTATTTGTTCAATCAAGTCTCCTGCACTCATCATGCTGCAGTGTGTGGGTGGTGATGGAGAAAAAAAAAAGAGAGAAAGAATGAGAGAGAGAGAGACAAAGGGGGCTGCAAAACAATCCTTTTGGAGGAAGCATAGCAGAAGCAGAAGTCAAAAGGACAGCTTTTTTGTTCTACTTGCAATTCTCCAAATGCACACAGCGCATGAGTTCCTGCAGACCAGCTGTTGCTAACATTCAAAGGTCAGAGAACTCTTGCCTTGAGAGATTTCAAGTAGAAAGTCAGCTGTGTTGTGTTAGCATACCGCAGTGGCATTCTAGTTTCTACCAGCTTCATGGGAAAAGGAAATTTAAAGGAACTAACCCTGCGTGGAAAAGAGGTTGCCAGGAAGATTAACCCAGCTTCCTTTTATAGCCTCTGACAAGAGGTTAAATCACACATTACACCGCCTGAAATGTCTGCTAGTAATTAGATCAAGAATATTACTCTCTCTTCTTCCCCTTGCAGACTGCAGCTGATCAAAGCCTAATGATGGTGTCGCTGCCATTGGCAGTGCTGGCTGGGTAAATCTCCCCATCGGGATGGCAATCTGTCAGGGCCCCGAGCCCTGCTAAACAGCACAGGACATGAGTACAATGGTGCTTGACACACAGTAGACTAAATGAACCATATCTTTTACCAACAAGCTATCCATCAGCAGCGCACCATTAAAATTCACAGTAATGATTATACATCTCTTTGTTTTGAGTCTGTGACCGTGTGTTTGCATGTACACAGTCAGCTGAAAGGTATACACTGAGAGATTTGTTGGTGACATCTGTGAGTTTTATCCCAATAACAGCAAAACCCACCACCAGTGCATGAGCTGTCTTTCCATGCCAGAGCAGATCTAAGAAGCACCTGGTTCCTTGATGGGGTGAGGGGGCTACTGGCTATTAATTACAGAAAGCCGACACGCAGTGCAGGCAAACCCTCGCAATGAGACCCTGGGATGTCAGATACACAGCAAGACGAATGCTCCTCTGTCACACAGCAACATGACCCGCCTCAGGACTCTTTACACACGAGTACTTTCAAGTATGCCTTTCAAATTGTGGCCCACCCTTCTTCCTCTGCCCTCACCCCGTCTCCCTCTCGATCTCAATCACATTTTGCGGATGTTACACTACTTCAGGGAATATTTTATGACTAATGCAAAACGGTTGTGAAGTAACATAATAAAAGTTGACATTTTCCTTTTCTAATTCATTGCTTCCTTTATAAACAACCTTGCCTTTTTATGTGCACCCACACACACACACACACGCACGCACGCACGCACGCACGCACGCACGCACGCACGCACGCACGCACGCACGCACGCA
>JAQNCA010000006.1:3256022-3274292 GCA_029783725.1 Acanthurus tractus
GCACGCACGCACGCACGCACGCACGCACGCACGCACGCACGCACGCACGCACGCACGCACGCACGCACGCACGCACAAGCTACAAACACCACACATAATGGTCAGTTTCATTATATGCACTCCAACTCAACAGCCACAAACAAAAGGGGGAAATGGCAGGAGATACGCCAATCATTTATCGTTAAAAGATGCCTGACAAAAGAGGCTCTAAAAAAACCTGACAGCTTTTCTTTTCCACGTCAGTCCCCAGCAAAACCGGTTCCTTAAAAAGGGGGCCCCAGACAACAGGCTCCTGCAAGAGGTCTGACCCCAATCTTAACCCCATACAGGTGGCACAGCACTAACACAGGAAACAGGAGTGCTATTCACCGGATGCACCGAAAAAATGCTGTTCCCAACCAAAGACCTGCTCTCAGAGATCATTTAGACAGGCACAAAGACTGCTCAATGCCAGCAAAGTGTATTCTAACGTGTTGAATAGCAAATCCCCTTGAACACATTAAAAAGACTAGTTTTCAGCAAGGACTAAAAGCATCTAGTTAAAGGGGTTTTGAGAGACACAATGTTAGATTAAATTCAACAGCTGGGTAGCAACATTGAATTAAGCTGTTGAGAGTTTGCTTTAAGTGTTGTCAAGAACAAAACAGTTGTGGTTAAAGTTAAATAGCATATTTTAAACCTGACATTGTTAAAGAAAAATCAGATCAGCTCCTACTGTGTGATCAACAATCTTCATAATAAATATATTGCTACAATCATCTTAAAGCACAAAAACAGTAATGTTAAGTGTGGTCTTTTAGCTCAAGAGAAATAAAGTATCTTCTGTCTGATTGCTGCTCAGTTGAGTCCAACTATGGGACTGAACTATGAACTGTGATTAAAGCCAACATCCCCCCGCAGAGCAACAACTGCATCTCTGCACATTCCAGGAAATGCAGCCAGCTGAAGACAGCAAATACACCAGAGAAGAGGAGACATAAACAACGTAAGCTAGTTTGAAAGCTGCACCAATGTTTACTGTCTCACTAAGTGCATTTCATCCCCACTGCTTTCACAGCAGCGGCGGTATTTCAGCATGCAGTACAGAGGGGCTGCTGATGCCACAGGTCTGTGTACAGAGGGCTCAGTCACAGGCTGGAGAGACTGTTTGGACAATGTAGGTGTCAGACACACTGCCTGTCTGGAATAACGATTCAGTTCAGGGGCTACAAAACACCCTCTGGTTCCTTCATAGTGGAGTTTTAATGAAAAAAATATAAAATAACCTGACTGTTTTTTGTGTGTAACAGTTGAGAACAGAAGTGGAATTTCTGCCTTGTTTGACTTGGTACATTTGCTATCAGGGAGAAAGGTCTGCATTTGCTTCAAACAGGCACTGAATGACATGCCAGAGATTAGCCTCTGAAGGTCACAGTCTTAGCCTATCCTTTCAGTCGCTTTTCACAACACAACCCCAGGCCCTTTTGAACAACAGGAAGAATGTCATCTGGTTACTTTTCAAGGCACGGAGATACCATTCACAGTGACCAACAATGGCTGCAAACAGGGACCAGAGGGTTAGGAGGTTATAAAGGACCCCATTCTAAGCGCCGCTCAAGCTCTGGAGTATGGCACGCACACAAAAAAACACACCCACACACTGAGGCCTGGAGAGGTGGTGCAACTGATGATAAACTGAGAAGGGTCATGGCAAAGTACCGGCCACCGGCCACTCACCTCAGCAGCTCTGTCAGCCCAACCTAGCCCCCCCCCCCCAGCTTTGTCATTTTGAAGAAGAAAGCTGAATGATACCCTTAACTTCATCCTTTAGGTTATTCTGTCTTGCAAAAGGTAACAAAAAAAAATATGTTACAATTTCATATTTCTTTCTTTGACATTGAATTGACATGGATTTTAAATATCTCAAATATATTTTAGTGCATTCTTTTTGCTAGAGAGGATGTCGGAGGATAAGGCTTGAAGTGAGACAAAAATAGTAAAACGCAACCGCTGAAAATGATGGAAATTCATGTAAACAACGGTCCTCTAACCCTCAAAGAAAAAAAAAAAAACATACCCTGCTTTCAGTGCCTTAACAAAATGTATTAATCAGGTTTAAGGTTTGTCCCAGAAAGACTCTTTGACTACAGTCAGAGCTGAAATCCTTCACCAATTTAGTCTCTAATGAACCCTCTGAAATATTAAAAATAAAGCCCAATTAGCCAACAGCGTTTTACATCTCCTCCCCCTTTAATCCTCTGGTAGCTTAGCCTTATCTAATGTCTGCGCCAACTATGACACTTTGAGCTCACTCTCTCTCTCTATCCCCTGCACTCGATATCCCCCCAGCTTTGCTGGTGCTTTGTTGTGGCATTCTTTCTGACCCACAGACTGGGTCAGAGTCTGAGCCTCTCTGGTTGTGTCTAATGATGCCCTGATATGTATAGTTGGCATGGACATTGGAAAACTGCAGCAATAACCATGAACATGCTAATGGCATCTATTAGGATTACTTAGGAGTGATATGGGACTCGCCTGGCAACCTCTTATTACAGAGGGGTTGGTACTGGGGGTGGAGGGTGTCAGTGGAGGGTCAGTAATTCAAGTGAGACGGTTTTATCCTGTGCCATAAACAGATAACAGTATCTGCACAGTTCTTCTGCTGTTCCCGTGAGATGGAGGTGGATAAACCATACCGTCGTCTCCAGTGCCTCTGACGAGCCTGATCAGACAGATGCTGTCCTAACCAAGCCTTGTTCTTTCTGCTGCTGTGACTGTTTTTGCTGTGAATGTCACCCAGTAGCTTAGATTCTTCCCCGATTGCCCTCAAGCTGAAGACACAACAATTTCAGAAAGCCTTTTGGTCTTGGTGATTGTAACGTCAGGTTGCAGCACTCCCTGACTTAAGGCCTTGGGTTTGCTGATTACGCAAACTACCCGGCAGGAGCAGTGCTTTTTGCCCTAATTGGACCTGCTGGCTAACATGCAAATCCATGCAAAAAAAAAAAGTCATGAAGCACACAAAAATGGAGAAAACAAAGACAGAGTGTATCTTCAAATCAGGCCTATCGCCTGTAGTCATTTGGCAAAAGATAAAACAAGCCATGTTAACCAGAATAAGTACCACGTAACAGCTGACCCACAGCACCGCAGATCAGTCCTTGTTCTCAGAGGTATCTAGAAGTTACCCACAATATCCTAAACATGTGTCTGTATCATGTGGCTGCAATGCTTTTACTCCTAGCTTGACCCTCACACTGGGTCTCCTGACTTTTCCTACTAACACAAAGCTATCAAACATCTGCTCCCTGTCTGAGACCGAACTCATACAGCTTAGAGAAGACATCGGGTGGTCTGAAAGTCTCTCCAAGTGGTGGGTGGCTGAGTGGGAGAATGTGTGTGGGCTGACAGCTGCCCTTGTGACTGGAGGACTGAAAGGTGGAGCCGACTGGCAGATCACTGGTACCTGGGAAATGTCTGCCCTGTTGCCCGGGACAGGGGTGCTGCCTCATTTAGCAAATGGATGATACTCAACAAACGCTGCTCATCTGAAACGATCAGGGTGAGGAAAATAAAAATCTGCTATGCTCATAAAATTCACAGACAACACCTGCAAGAGATTTAACATACACAGGCCCCCGGTGGAATATGAAAGGGACAAATGTATTGCTTTGGAAAGAGCACACGGTTACACATTTCCAATTCAAGTACCGTCTCTAAAATGCTACATCAAATGACTGGCTTTGAATAAACCAAAATGAGCACCAGCCAAGTGGCTCATTCTAGCACAGAAAATCATTGCATCAAAAATATGCTGGTTAGCTGAGCCATTTCACAGTCAACAATCACAGAATCAGGACTGTAACTAATCAATGTACTTTAATGAGCTCCCTGTGAATCCCAACAACAGCTGAAACATAAAACCTGCTCAAGTTCTCTGGTTCATACTTTGTACCTTGTGATCTGTTATTCATAGTCTTGCTCTGAAGTCTCTAAGAAATAAAGCAGAGCTTTGATGTTATCTTCTTATTACTGCTGTCTGAGTCAAGCCCAATGTTGGGAATCAGACAGTTCGGCTGTCACATGCAGAACCTTCTGCGACACAAAGCATCCAGGACTAAGTGTTAGATACTCACTCACCAATATCTGCTTTGCCATTTGCTTACAAGAGAAAAGTTTAATACAGTGAGGTTACTATCTAGAAAAATGTGTGGGTGTGAATTTTACATTCACACAGTACTCTCCTTACTACTTTTAAAACTTCCACTCAAGTGAGCTTTAATACATAGGTGTGTATGTTTTCTTCAATATGTATTTTTAAATTGGGTAACCTCATCCACAGGCAAGTGTACACTGCGAGGCTTTAGCAGCTACAATGCTACACACAAGTTTTATAGGAAATCACTCTCCTCTTCCCATGATATAAACCAACATTTTCCAATTTATTTGTCAGTGGTTGGCTTAAAAAAAAAACAATGCAAACTTGCCTTCCTGTCAGTTTGCCCTCAGTAAAGACTCAAGGGTTTTGCAGTGGCAGGTCAAAGAGTCAGCACATGACTCATGAGCAGAAGAGAACAGATGCTTTAAAAAGCCGTGCATAGATCTAATTAACACGTGCATTCAAGTGGTATTTCAATTTGGCAGAAGGCTGTAATTTTCTAAAATGCTGACCGAAATGACATGAACTGATGACCCAGGTGCTCCTGACATTCAGGCGCATCTGCAGACACTATAAGTGCAAGCAAACTCAAATCATTTTCAGAATTGAATAGAAGCAAATGTTCTAGAGCAGGGACATTAAACATTAAGCTATACAACTCTGCAAATTCTGTATTGCTGTTAGCTTCTGCATTGCAATATGTTATAGTAAATTTGGAGCATTTTACTCTCATTTTTCTAGGTATCTGTCGGATTGCTGTCGTTAGAGGCAAACTGCATTTTACAGATGGGGAGAGGCCTTACAGTCATTTGTTTCTAAGACCTAATTAATCTTCATTGTGCTGGGAAACATAGCACCCCAATGCAAAAAGGGTTCCTTCTACACGATAATTGCAGAGTCGAAGGGCCTGAGTTTCCCAGACAACAAGGTCTAAAATTTAATTATCTGCTCTTTGGAAAACGTAGGAAAAGAAAGCTACATTGCAAAACTGTACTTTTAAGCAAGTAATGTCAGGCTCTTGTTTGAGAGCTGCTGAGAACATCCTCCCCGCTGTCACAAACCACACAAACAATCTCCCCATTGTTATTGTAAAAGGTAAGATCATGGCTTTTCACTAAACAATTAAAAATGGCCATGCAAATACAGACAAAACAGTTTTTATCTCTCGACATTTCCCCACAACAATTCACAGCTTTATCAGCTTACCATGTGCAGAGTAAACCCGATTACTTCCATGCTCCAGTCAGTCACACAAGTGTTGCTTTACTGTGGGGAGTTTTTTAATCATATCCGTCAAGCTCCATGACATTATAGACCGACTACAACAATAAAACCAGACTCGGAGCAGCCTAAGACAACACAGACAGGTTGTGGCAACATTAACATTCCGCCGTGTAAAGATCAGGCTTGGAGGGGGGAGAAACATCGATAGGATCCCATTAGTTAAGTGTGCCCTTAGGAAAGCCGAAATTTGATCAGAGATAGACCCTCTCCTTCCAGACACGAACCATTAGACGTTATGGCAAAAAAGCTGCTCTACTCCTAAGAAACTACTCCTCCTCCTCCTCCTCCTCCAACACCACCTCCTCCTCAGTGGTCGAGGTTGTGCGGCAGGATCAGGATGAGCCCGGTGACGTCAACCTTTTGTTATCACCTTTAACACTTGCCTTTGCAGGTGGAAACACTTTCCTCTGTCGTTACAGTAGGAGATGCTATTTGCAGACGCACAGGCGAACAAGAAGCGTGCACAACATCTGTATAACAAATGAAGACGACTGACGGGCTAAATTCGGTTATATGCACGCATGTCCTGCTGAGTGTATCGGATACTGGCAGTGGGAGACAACTCGGTGACAGCTATACCATACTTTGAAAGCCGGGAATGGCATGAGATCACCACACTTCCAACTTCATTTACAGCTGGCTTCTTCTAGGAAACCAACTTGTCATTCCTCGGGAGAGGTGACACAGAGCTATTTGTATTATGTATTGTATTATAACAGAAATCTAAATGATGATGCTACACTCATGATGGTCATTTTGGCAGGCTGATGGAGCGCCACTAAATTTAAGTGATAGTTGTCATATTGCGAAAAACAACAAGCTAACCAGCCAAACAACAAAAGCCCAGTTTTCATTCACTTAACATCAGGTGTGAGCATGAATTTATGTCTATTTTACTGCCCAAATAAAATGTGCTTGGCACGCAGAAGACAGTTGAGCCGTGAGGGCTTGCAGCAGAGGGACAGACAATTCAGAGGGGCAGTACAGTAGCAATAAACCTGCATGTTGCCAGTCAGTGTGCCAGCTGACTGCCCAGGCTCCTGGCTAGCTAACCTAGCCAGTCAGCCTGAAACATACACAGTCCCATTGTTGCCTTCCCAAGCTTTCCCAATATTAATGCCACAATTTGAGAGGATGTCACACAGTATCAGGCGGCAGGCGTGTTATCAAGATACAACTACTTACTCTCCGTTTACCTCTGCGAAAGGCATCGTTTAGTACGTCGCCATGGTTTAAAACAGACAGATTTTCTCCCGTTGCCCTGCGCTGCCGAATCACTGCTGCTGCTGCTGTCTGCGGCAGCAACTTCCGGCGCATGCGCAGAGCAGGGACCGTTCCAGACTGCGCTCTGCGCTGCGCAGGACGGCCGAGCGGTTTAAAGGCACAGTCAGTGCGAAACTTCATTGGACGTCAGCGTTCATATTAATTTGGTTTGCCAAGTGGAAGATCAAATTGGTGAAAGAATACAAATTACATGCAGATGTTTCATCATTATTACAGCTTCTTATACAAATAAAATTCACTTAAAATATAACACATGAAGTCTAGCTGTCCTATACTTATACTATATATCCTTTGCGATATTAGTTTTGGGCCACTTCAACTAATTAATATCTCTATTTTATTCTCATTTCTACCTCATGTATTGCAAAAGTGATGTGTAATTTTTACACTACTGAAATTATTGGATTATCTATTGTCACTAATTGCTTTTAAGATGAAGATTTTGCATAACAAAATAGTCTACATCATGATTACATGATATTTGATGCATTGATATTTCATTAATTCAATTATCTGATATTAAATATATAGTCGACATTGGATATACTTCGACCACAAATTGTTATTATTATTATTATTATTATTATTATTATTATTATTATTATTATTATTATTATTATTATTATTAATAATAATAATATTATTATTATTGTCTCAAATTTTAATCAGTGAGCAATAACTGTCTGACATGTTTAAGCTAAAAGAAGTATACTGTGAGGTAGGATACCAAAAACATCTGGAACAGCTGTAATGATCCCTGTTTGATAGTTATTGATGAATTGAGATTTGATGCTGATGTTAGAGAGTATTTTCTAACTCACTTTGAAATCTCCAATATGTGTCCAGTGGGAATTAAATCTGGTGACTGTGAAGGCCATGGCCTGTACTTCACATCATTTATATACTTATTAAACCAGTCAGTGAGCCATTGTGTCTCATATGAAAGAGTCTGCATTTGTTCTACACCAATTGATTTTTTTCCCCCTTGATTTTTTTTTTTAAGGGGGGGGGGTGTTATTCAACAAGAAATATTGTCTGTAACAAACAACAAGCCAGACGTTACTCTTAAACAAGGAAATTAAGCCTAAGTAACATAATTTACAATTTCATACCTACGGTGTTATAAATTTCATTCATCCCAGTCCAATTAGGTTGATGATTTTTCATCAGCATCATCAATTAAAATCAATGGCTCTCAATCTAAATGGCTAAATACTTTTAGGGGTGTTTGGGAAATATGCACCACAGTCTGTTTTGTTATCTGAGTAAGCAGAGTATTTAAGTTCCAAGACTGGAAAAAAAATCACACAGGAGCCACCAAACCTGTAGTGAGGATGTTACAGATCTCTAAAACACTCAGTTTCTCATCAAATGATGATGATCAATATTTCTTTAAACAACATCTCAGCTGTTCAAAATTAATAGAGCCTGTTTGTCTGTTTTACTGGCCCATATATGCCTACTAATTTGGTGCACAAAATTTGATTTGAGCTGTTTTACCTTGCATTTGGCACCATTGTGCTCCTCTTATATTGTTTTATAAATCTTGCTGGGAAAGATAAAACTCTGTGAGACGACTTCACGGTCAATAGTGTCACATGCTTTGTGATTTGATGAAAGGTTCTATTTGTGTAGCCTGATGTGTATAGCTCCCTAATCAAAGACTTATATTTCTGTGACAACTAAAATAAATTACTCCATTACAACCACCCACCTGCCCTCTCCGCAGTATTGATACCATTTTATTACCAGAGAGAGACAGATGGACAACTCAGAAGGTTGTGGCAAGTTATGGGAATGCTGGAGAATGTGTGCTCATGGCTGTGCAATGTCATGTCAGGTTAGAACCTGCACACAGGTAATCAAATAGGATGATTGGAGAGAAAATTACACATGTTCAACTGCACAAACAATTCTGATAAAAGGCATTGTGAAGGGTAACTCCACAGACTGGGTTCCAGTATGGGCTGGGCTTATTACAATACTCCAGACAATTTAGGCCTGCAAGCTTCGCTTCCCCCATCAGCAAGTGAAAGAGGGGAGAATTTGGTCTGAAAGCCCAATCACACACGGCGCTCTGACTTCAGCAGGTGGGGAAGTAGCAGCAGCAGGCTCCATGAGGCAATAATACAAAGTTAATGATGCAGAATGGTGTCTTTCTCCATACCAAAGAAGACATCAATACAGGATGTTTAAGAACGCTGTTCCTAATTACGCTTTTTAAATTCACCACTGACGTGATTGATGATTCAAAGAGAGGCATTATTGATCCACTTCACAGACAAGTCACATCGATTGCAAGTCTAGAATGAATAAAAGTTTTTTCTTCCCTTTATCTCCCCCACTGAGAGAGAGATTGTACAATCAGAGCATCAGTGTGACCTATATGGGTAGTTTGGGAGCTAAATCACCTCTTTTATGAAGCAGTCTGAGCAAGGACGTATGGAGCAGTGATTGCTGGAACAAGGGACCTTGGGGGACCTTCAGGATGTCACATAAGACGTTACAGTTAAATCTCAATGCTTTCTCATTCATCAAACATGGAAATTCATCCTGCCATTTATTAGTCTGTGAAATCCTGTACAACTAACTAACCTATCTGCGTCAGAGTCAACGGCATTTAAAAGTTCAGAAGAGGCTGTTTCATGGACAATCAGCCAGCTGTGCAGCATCACGCCTCTCACCGCAATCAGTGGTGATGGAGTGATGGATGCTCTGACGCGCTGACAGATTGTTTTTTTTCCCACCTCTGCTCCCTGTTGACATGCCCCATGGCTCGTCCTCATTATTCCCCGAGCTTTGTTATTCTTCATGAGCAGCCAGATACTACTAGCAGCGTAGAAGCTGCCAGTTAAAACATGTCTAATCCCAGCTAGTGATATCAGCAGATCAAGTTACCCAAGCAAAACCTGATGAGGCAGAAAGTCTGTGTCTGACATCTCCCACCTCAGCTGCAGCTTCTTCAAATTCAGGAAGATTTGATCAAATCTCCATTAATACAAATTGTGCTGCTAAAATTACAAAATCAAGATTGATTAGGAATCAACAGCGCACTGAATTGCAGCAGCGGAGGGAGGTTTTCCATCACACCATGCTGAATCTCATTGGCAAGTGCACTTCAAGTGGCAAAGTGGGCTACAGCTTATGATTAAATGGTCTGCAGGCGAAGCCTTTTTGTCTTTTTTTTAAGAGAGAGAGCTCTTTCTGAAGGCCAAAGTTAATGCAGTCATAGAAAGAACTCTGATACACTCCCACGTGAAATGGCCATGTGAGGAAAGCCCGGAGGGAGAAAAGGCATTGAATGAATTTGAGAGGGAGAGAGAGAAGGAGAGAGTGAGAGTGGGAGGGAGGCAGATAGAGAGAAAGTTCAAACATTACTGATCCTCAAATATCCTTTTGGTTTCTGGTTCAATTGGAATTCGGCAGTAAGTGTCTGCTAAAAGCTCCATTTTTGTTGCCCCTCCATTGCTGCTGAGCTTTTAGACTTAGATGATGACAGATTGTGAGCTACCTGATATCCTTCATCATCCTCCCCAGTGGAGGTGTTTGTTCCCCCTGAGCAAGTCCTCGAGGACTAACAAACAGCCGGCATGTTTGCTGGACTACGGGGAGACATCTGCTCTGCCTGGCTTGGCCGTACAGAATGAAAACAACATGTTACAGTAATCAATCAATATGCAAACAGTGTCCTTTTAGTCTGATGATTAACCTTACAGACCTGCCGGCTATCAAGTTGTTATATCAGCTTGTCATTGTGAATTAATGCTGAAGAGTTACACAGTGTGAACATGCAGTGTTTTCCTTGGGTTGGCACATTGCTTTAAGCATGGATGCTCGATTTATCCTCAACAACATTGTCACAACTGTGCTCCGAGCCCCCTCAGGGATAAGCTCTGTTCTGAGTACTCAGGGGACAAGAGGGAAAGAAAAAGTCTGCACAGTGCAATCTGATTTGCAGTTATAGGCGAACCATCCCTCACAAAGTAATCTAGAGACTATCCCCCGAGCCAAAAGATCCTCTGAGCACTGTCATCCATTTTAAACAGCGAGTTGCTCATGTCGGCAGATGTTTTTGTGCACTGTGATGAGCTGATTTAAAATTGCAATTGGCTGATTTTAGCCTCTAAATATCCTGCTAACAGGTGTTTACCAGACTGGAGCCCCTGGAGTCATCTGGGAGTTACTGAGGGCTTGCTGTAAAATGAAGCCTTGCTTTTAATTTATTGAGTTGTTTTACATACTCGTGCACTTGTAGTGTAATGAAAAACAATCATATCATTATTTTACATGAAAAAATGGCTTTAAGACCTGTTGCTGTGTCCAATTAAATTATTTCATCCCTCTACTCATTTTAGCTAAACTAAATTAATTCATCTTTCTATCACAGTCTATAATTTTCTCTCTTTCCGTAGTGTTTTGCTCTCATACAATGATTCATGGTCACTTAGACAGTAATCCATATAATTTGATCAAGATACCAAAGCATTTACATGTAGTCCTTTGTTGAGTAACATAGATGGAAATTCAAAATCAACACACATATGTTAATAACTAAACTCAAACCAAGTTAAATAGGATGGTCTCCAGTTTGAGTTCCTTCTGACAAAATTAGTTTATCTAGTGTTTCACTTTTAAAGCTTTAAAGACCCACACTTTGGGACTGATGTGAGTCTTATAGCAGTGACAGACAGTTTGTGGGATGAAGAAATATATTGTAGTTCGCTCTTGGACGCTAGGGGGTAGTGTAGCCACCACCAAAGACCTCTGTGAGGACGCTCTTCAAAGCGGAAGATTATTCTCTTTGGTCTAAGCAACATGGTGTCGCCCGGTAGGCAATGTGAATGTAAACAAGCGACTCACCTTTAAGACGATAAACACTGTCATATCAGCTGAAATACGACAGAAACAGCAGTTAAAGCTAAATGGCTCTCAGAGTTTGTGCTCGGTTCTTCAGAGACTCCGCCGTCCTCTCCGGGCGCGTGCTCGCCTCTGCTCGACAGGAAAGTGCGTCATGGTTTCTCACAGCGGGTCAGTCACTCACACACTCACTGCATCCACTACGGCTTGTTTTTTAGCTAGGAAACATGTCGAGTTGCTAGTAATACATGAGACATACACTTCATAGGACAATTTGTCCTGAAGATAAAAAACGTAACGCTGTATTGACATTTTTTGGGAAGAAAAATGGCATGAAAAATCAGGGCACCTCTATACTCTGGAGCCTGTATGCTAACATGACTACAAACTGTAACATTTGATATGAAATAGAATAAGCACATGACAAGTAAAGCAAATGTACGAGGTAAAAAAGCGATTGTGTTACATTTGAAAAAGGCAACGGTACGTTTACACGTGAAGATGTGGAGAATTGGAAGTCTTCCTTCTACAGCTTCAATGTGCAGAGTGATGTACGTACAATGTGTTGCTAAGACTGCTTTTACATTCATGTGATGAAAAGAAAAGTCTGACAGTACTCACCACAATCAAGGTTTAGACTTGACAGCTTCACTTTTTGCAACCTACAGAAGTGTGATGTGAAAAATTGACTCCTCCTCTGCACAAACACTAAGAAAAGACTTTGCTGAGAAATAGGAAGCATCTTGTATCCAACAGTTAAACTGTAGATGTTATTAAGAGCTAAATATTCCCACATTCTGTATTTTTAATGAGAAAGATAGGGCGGATGCAGGTGAGGATTATGTATTTCTTATACATTTCATCTCTGGTTTTGTTTTATCTAGCACTGCTTGTTTTCACCATGGAATAATGTGTAATACTTATATTTTTTATTAAATGAATCATCATTTTAGTCCAAACTTTCGCTAAATTTAATTTTGATGCAGTTTGAATTAATATGATTATGAAATAATCATATAATTCATATAATTAATATGAAATGACAAAGAGTACTTTTTGACATTTATTCGTTTAAAAAAAAGTTCAAGTGGTTGTTGAAGTGTGGTTATTAATAATGAGAATGTATAATACTTTATGGCCCTTCAGTAACCAGCAGACTTTTTTATGGCATGTGGTTTTTTTTGTGTATAACAATGTGAAATCTCTCTGCAAAATTTCTGTGCCTCCAAAAGAACTACTCAATGTGCATAATCACAAATGATATGACTGTGTGATTAATTTTACGAATGGGTTTATGATCTGAATGTAAAATTACACTGTGTCCCATTAACATTCAAGAAGGCAGAATTAGTGTGTTGTTGCCCCGCTGGCAGCAAAGTGATGGAGATGTCGGTGTCTTCACAGGAAATACTGCCTGCAGTCGAGGAGGGAGGAACAGTTTTATCTTCACTCCTGCTTGTTTTATTACATCAGAGGCATTTCTCAACAGACTGATGAAAGGCAAAGCAGCAGAGGCAGACAGCAATTTTCGTCGCCTTCCAGCCTCCGTTCCACCGGACAGCGGTAATCAGACCACTGCCTCAGAGATTAACATCCCTCATCTAATCATTCTTTTTCCGAAATCTGCCAACGTCATCCTGCCACCAATCAGATGTTCTAGTTCCTTTTCTTACTGCTGTCACGTTTACTTGTATTATCTGTCTAGTGTATAATTTTGTTTGTTTTTAGGTCAACAGTTATCTTTGATACTGAGAGATCCAGATCAGCCTGACAACTCAAAGGTTTTGAAAGTAGCCATACTCGGTGCCCCAAATGCTGGGAAGTCCACATTGTCCAATCAGCTCCTTGGCAGAAAGGTTGGTGTCTTAATTGTCTCTTTCAAAGTTTTGTCGCATAACTTATTTTTTACATGCCTATTATCAAACAACCAGACAAAGGTCCTGATGACATGATAACATGACTCTTGGACTTACTTTAAATCCATACGGTAGTCTTTATAATTCTCTGTAGAGCAGAAAAGAGAAAAAAGAGCACATTGCCCATAAAACCTACACAACCAAATCTGACAAGAGTTTCACCTTTAAGTCTGCACACTTTAACATGTACTGTATTTCTGACGGAGGAGATGAAACTCTATTTGTAACATCAGCGATTCTTTTTCAAAGGTTTTTGCTGTGTCGAAGAAAGTACACACTACACGGTCCCGTGCCCTGGGCGTCCTAACAGAGGATGATACACAGATAGTGAGACCTTTTTCACATCTGCTTTGTAATTATTGAATAAAGCCATTTGTAAGCCAAAAGTCAATACGTGTGTTTGTGTGTTTTGTAGATTTTACTGGACACTCCTGGTCTCACAACATTATCAAAGGTTAAAAGGTGGATTTCTTCTTTTGGGTTTTTTGCATTTTTGAAAGCCTGTAGTCTACATGCAGTATTATTTTACAATGTAATACATATGAACCCTGTGTTTCCACAGACACCAGCTGGAGAAATCGTTGCTTGTGGATCCTTGGAACGCAGTCAAAGAAGCTGACCTATGTATGACATAATTTTACTTAGTTGAGCCTGAACTGCAGTGTTCTTTTTGATTGAAGAGTGAAACATGGTGCTGAGATTTTCTTCTAATAAGAAAAATGTGTCCTTTTTTCAGTGGTAGTCATGGTGGATGTGTCAGACAGATGGACATGCAACAGACTTGACTTTGAGGTGCTTAAATGCCTTGCTCAGCACCCTGACATCCCTTCAGTCCTGGTCCTCAATAAGGTAGTCTTCCCCTGATAACACACCCAAGTTACACTGTCAACAGAGATCCTTTATACCAGCAACAACTTCTCTCCAAATACCTGAGAGAGATTCTTATTTAGTGTGGCTCAGTGATTTGTTTTATAGTTTTAGGACAACAACAGAGCTCTGTAGTTCAGGCAAAAGGAATATGTATCAGGCTTTGACTACATAGGCAGTTTTTCTTTTACTTGTAATTATTTAGATTATTTTGCAGGTTTGCATCTTTTGGTCTTGTTTGGTCATGGGATCTTTTGTAAATAAGAACATTTCCTAAAACATCTAAAAAAGTATACACCTGCATAAAGACTCTCACAGATGTCCGACTGAAACTCTTGTGTTTCTCTGTTTTTAAGGTTGACCTGGTTGAGGCTAAGGACAGGTTGCTGGATATCACAGCAGAGCTGACATGTGGAGTGGTGAATGGACGCAGAATGCGGGTCAGGCCGGTGATCAAGCCTCCATGGGCTGTAAAGAGGCCAGAGAGGAATTCAGAGTTATCACTTGATGAGGACAACACTGGCCCTGAAGGCAGCGCTGAGCCAAACTCTGTGCTGAGCAAAGAGCAGCTGAAGGCACTGAGGGGCCAGCAGGGCTGGCCTCACTTCAAGGACGTCTTCATGCTCTCCTCAGTGGACAGAGAGGACGTGGACACGCTGAAGGTTCATGCTAGATTAATAATATAGCAAGGCAATGAATGCAGGTCTCTATCATTATCACATGTTTAAATTTCAGTCTCTACAAATTAGGCATAAACATATTTAAAATAGAAACAAAATATTTATTATTTTAGTTATTTTTTAATTAAAAAACAAAAAAAACAAAAAACACATTTGTGCATTAAAACTGTATTTTGAGGTATTCATTAGTTACACCAGAGGATTTTAGTTTAATATCATTTATGCATGTCATCTCGTTTTTTTATGTCAATAAGTTTTGTTTTCATTTTATGTGACGATAGCAAACATGCTTTGATGATAATATTCATGTTGTTGTAGAGCTACTTCATGGTTGCAGCAAAGCCGGGATCATGGCAGTACCACAGCGAGGTCCTGACAGACCAAAGTCCTGAGGACGTCTGCACCAACATCATCAGAGAGAAGCTGCTGGAGTATTTGCCCCAGGAAGTGCCCTATTCAATGACACAGGTGACTAATTAACCAGTTCTGCACTCAAAGTCAAATGTGATGACACCGGCAGCTAACTGACGACACCCATCACATCTAGCCACATTGACTCTGTAGCATATTTGAAAACCTTCATACTTATTTTAGCTTAACGTGCTGATATGTGTTTTGATGTAACCACTGGCCTCAGCCTCATTATGATTTATGTTAAGCTTATGTTAACGGTAACAGCAGCGTTTCTGCGTCCACATGTGTGGAATAACAAGCAAAAAACCCATGCAACAATTTGATCCTTGGTTTTCTCAGACATACCTGCCTGTAGGCCATCTTTTTATGCACATACAAACACTTCCTGTTTCATGTTAGCCTCCAACTCCAGTGACTTTCTAAATGTGATCACATTGATAACATTCAATTTTCTTGGTTTTCAGTCTATTGAACTCTGGCAAGATGGAGAAAACTGTGAGCTTCATATTTCTGTGAAACTTAATGTCAAGAAAGACTCTCACATGGTAAGTGTTCTCTGCTCATTCAGGGATATTTGAGACATGTTGTAAACTATCAGTTGGGCCTGGGTTCTAAATGTGATGTATTACTCATCAATAAACATCGGTTTGTTTTTTTTATCACCTTTTGCTTCCAATGTCGTGTGACAAATATCAAACTTTGTTAAAAGTTCCTCATAGCTTGTTTTTATTAGCAATCAGGACACTCTTGAATGAGCCTCATTATCTGCACTTCTACAGTAATTAAAGTTAATATGAACGCAGCACAAATAAACTACTTTGTGAGCAGTGTCACAGTTTGAAACTTCACCGTTCGAGTGGTAATTCACGATGCTGGGCCTGTAGCAGGTACGTGACTGGAGGAAGTGAACACCGTCCCTCCTTTACTGATACCTGTGGCCTTGTATGGCTTCTGATATTTATGTGATTTCCATTCTCCCATACCTCCAGATTTCTCTTTTTTTCTTGTGTTTTTAACTGGTAAATATTTGAACAACCTTTCTGAACCATGCATATTTGATGGCAAAGAGTATTTGAAGCTACATTTGTGGTACTGAAATGTTTCAAGGCCGAGACTTCCATCCAAGAAGAGAGACTCAGGCAAACATCATTCTTAAGCTTTCACTTTAAACACAAGAGATACACGGCTGGTGGTGCTCTGCCTCCATGTCGCCTCCAAACCATTTAACACACCTACTCGCTGATTATCCCTCACTTAAATGAATTATCACTCAGAGAAAATTCACAGTGGACTACATGTATTTTATCTGAATGTTTTAATCTTTGAAAAGTTGTTTTTTTATTTTCTGATTTTTTTGTATTTCTGCTCAGATATAGTTAGACAGTGTATTGACACTCTCTTAAGAGTTCAGAATTATTTTACCACCTAGTTTGTGCTTTCAGATAGCAGTAATGTAATAACGATATTATCATTTTTAAAAAAAAATGCAAACAAAAAATTTTATCATCTTAAACTTGACTCTACAAATCTTCTCTGTCACTGATATAGTGATACCGTTTTCCACTAATAACTCTTAAATTCATGTATTCGAAACCTGTGTTACTCATACCAGACTGTTTTTCCTGCTGTAAACTAAACCTAAGTCCCTGTCTGTTCACTAGTGCTGATGTTGCTGTATTTTGTGTGTTAACAGAGGATGGTGATCGGCACAGCCGGCCAGATGGTCGCACGGATCGCCCAAGAGGCGGGTGAGGACCTGAGCCAGGTTTTTCTAAGGGAAGTAAAGCTGAAGCTCTCAGTCAAGCTAAAAAAATGAAGAGGATGGAAAGAGTTCGAAAGTGACATCCTTGGAGATAAAGAACTGGAGGTGGATCCTGCTGGTTTTAAGATGATTGTTGTATTTTTCTCTGCAATGGACAGAACTGAAGAGTCATATGAGGATAAGATCTCTTCATGAGTGAAGTGTAATGCTGCAATGTTCCAGCCTCACACAGATCGGAAAGACACTGTACTGTGAAGTCTGACTTGTGCATCCTCTGTCTTCATGGATCAGCAGCGTCCTTTCATGTCATCTCATAAGACGTTATTAAAGATGGAAAGATGTTACCTACAATATGCTGTTATTATAGTGGTGGAAAACTGTGACAGGTGCCCTATCTTTTAGAATTTTAACAATTTCCAATCAGTTAAATGGAAAAAATGTTAATTAAAAGCAGCTCACAGACACTAAAGAACAGACTGTAATGAATAAGTGGCATTTATTAAGCTATGATATATTTTAGGCAACAAACATGACACAGACTCTCATCAAATGCAAGATTTGACACGAGTTTGACAGTGTGTTCATGGCTGAGCAGGTTTGGCGGGCTGTGAAAAGGCCAATGGTTTATCTTTGGCTCTCAGAGCTTTTTACTTGGCGCTCGCTTCGCGCCTAGCGGAACCTGCATAGTCATGTTCACTCAAATGTCCCTGATGTACCATCCACCCCTGTTCCCTCCACTCCCACATCACTTTAGCCTTCTCCGCTGCCTTTGAAGTGTGGCCATCCATCCCTGCGACTATCACTTTTTGTTCAGCTGCTTTCTTCCCTTTTTCTCTCTCCTCTACCCACCCACCCTCCCTTTTTTTGGCTCCTATAAAGCCCTGCTCTGCCCCCAAGGGCTGAATTGTCTCCTTAATGGATGGCAAAATGGAGCACTAACCTGATGCTAAAATGGGTCAGATAATGGTGATTGGATTCATTCCTGCTGCCTGTGACTTAACTCGACGGTTACTCTATCCAGGGCATCTTGATGAATAACCAGCTAGGGGGGGGGGGGGGTTGAATGTC
>JAQNCA010000006.1:3274392-3294416 GCA_029783725.1 Acanthurus tractus
CCCCCCCCCCCCCCCCCCCCCCCCCCCCCCCCCCCCCCCCCCCCCCCCCCCCCCCCCCCCCCCCCCCCCCACGAATGTCTCACTGAAACTGTGCCCCTCAAGCTCTCCCTTCTCTCTGCAGTGGCTGCTTCCAAGTGATTAGACAAGCCGGTTACGCAGCAGAGATCACCAGTGAGACAAGCCAACTGCTGCTTCAAAATATTACAGCTGACGTGCGTCTGCCAGCACATTTAAGTAAACCCTCAAACACAACACATTTAGAATGCTGATACCCTGATTTAGGTGTGTTTTTATAGAAATAATGAGATACTCGTTTGTCAGGTGCCATGAGCTTTATTTTACTTCGAAGAACTTACAGGTACAAGTAATCTTAAAAATAGAAAGAAAAGATGGTGAATAACACATTAATCAAATACTTGTCCTTCATCCTCGCGGTCCCGATGACAGTGAGCGAGGGCCAGAGAACCCTTACCATTACTAAAACTCAGTAATGGTAACGGTTTGATGGCCCTCCTCTGCAAGCTGAGCAGACTGCGGCACTCTGTAAGGCCTGGGTGTGAGCTGATTGAGCCGGAGGGGGAATGAAACCCTGGATAGTACATCATCTATACTGTAGTGTCTCTTTAATAAACTTACAGTATAAGATGATATCCTGTCCAGGGCACAAGACATAGCGATCAGTGACTAGTTCACACAGTGTTTGTAATCTGAAAGGCAAAGGTAGACGACTCATTAGTGATATATACAGTGAGATAAAAAAAAAACAACATTTAAATCTAGTCAGAAGAAAATTCTCTTTTGCTAAGAAATGCAAAAGAGCAAGATCTGTAAAAAAAACAAAAAACCCTACACCCTTTCTGCCACCTGCTGCAGAGCCTGATGACTCCTCAGCCACATCCTCCCTGTTCTTTAAATCCACTCACCCTTTGTGCATCCAGTGTTGTTGGGACTCTCTTCCTCATGCTTATATTTTATGGCTGGTATGCATCACATGCTCCTATCTGCTCTGCTCGCTGAGCTCAGGCACTTAAAGCCCCCCGGCTCATTAGCATACGGTGATGACATCTGGGTGGACCAGACTGCATGGGGCGAACTTTGTCTTATCTGGTCCTGACCTGGCTGCCTCTCTCCAATGGTTGCACACACCCTTATTTCACCCAGCTGGCTCAAAAATGTCACATGAATCCCAGTTTTACTGCATGTATGCTGTTGTTTAAAATGAAAACAGAGTGCACACAAAACTTCTTTAATTTATTCATGGATATCTTGGAAATAAAAGAATAAATCTACCATTTTTAAATAGTTTATAATGTCATTTTGTACCAGACATGATTTTTAAACGATCAGTTGCAGCAGCTTCACAAATCCCTCACTTTCTCTCAGAGTTCTTACATTTTTACATAATGGTCATGCGTTCATGTCTGATGAAAAGAATCAGCAACCAAAACAGACTTTTAGATTACATCCTGCCTTAAAGTCCTCTGAATCTCAAGGCTTTTGGATTGATGTGCGATGGTTTCATGGGTTGGAATTTAATACTACAATATGTCAGCTGATGTCATGTTATCTGACTTATTAAACTCTTTTTTTCATATGCTCAGCCGGTTTCCAGGATATGGAGGGCTGAGATCTGTTTTTTATTAGATGTGCCATACAGACACCACATATCAAACCCCCAGCATCAAATTATGCCTGGACTGTGACAGAGCAGGTGGTAGTTTGCTGTAGTTTGTCTTTAATTCCTGACAGCTTGTCTACATCCTTTAAAAAATAGGCTGTACTTGTAATGAAAATAAGTCTTCCAGGGGGACTTTGCCCTCCTATCTTAATGACTCTGGATTCCTAGGTTCTGCAAAGGCCTCTTAAGCAGGAATTAAACAAGATCAGAGTCATGGAGTTCAGGATTTATGTAAGAATAAACAAAAATGTCACCTTGTTTTCAGGGCTCGAGTTTATTAATATCTGGTATTTACTCTAATGTCAGGCTTCTTCATCACAGTTAGTGTTCACTAACAGATGAAGCAGAATGATGCTTACTAATTATAACAATTATACAAATAATTTATTTCAGTGAGGAGGTTTTTGAATTCTGTATATAAACTTTAACATGTTCTTTCGAGGTTAGGTGGGTCATGACGGTCACTCTCCTTAGGGTGTGGGGACTGGTTCGGGGTGTGAAAGGTCCTCCTGGAGGCGCAGATAAAGATGGACGTAGGACTATCTGGGTGGATTGGTTTTACTCCAACTCTTTATCAGCAGAAGAAACGCTCCATTTTTTTCTACAAATTTCGATTTGAATTTGTAGATAAGTTGTTTATTCTTCAGGACTTGTGAAGACAAGAAGAGAGGAAGCTATCATTGCGCAACATGGCGGCTTTGTGCAAAATAATCAGGAGAAACCTGTTTGATTAAATTGTTTGTATTTAAATTAAAGGGGAAAAAGTTTTCTCCTGGTGTTTGCTTGAAAAACAAGTAAATACAACCAATCTTACAGCAATTATATCATATAGTGCTCCACATCCCCCATTTTCATACCTCATGTTTCTAGCTTTTTCAAGTCTCATCTCCCTCCTCATCCTCAGCCCAGTGGCTCAGATCAGAGCAAAACACATCACCGTGGAAATGAGTTTTCACATAAGCAGGCTGATTAAGAATGAGGGAAGAAAGAGAGACATTATAAAGGAGTTTGATTTTGATCATCCTCTGGGGCAACTTAAGTGTCGGGAAATTTCAGCTTTTCTTCCCTTTCTAAATCTTTTTTAAAGAATCCATTTGTTATTATCTGACGGTAATTTATGATTCCATTTCATAGGTGTGAAACATCTGGCCAGAAGTAATGTGAGTGGGATCATTTTTGTTCAAACATGAGGAGATTGTGTCCTGTAGGAAGGCCTCAAACTGAGCTCTGCAGGAGTTTGTCTTAATTTGTACAACAGCTTCTTAAGGGTTCGGAACATAATTACCATTAAGTTAATGACTCTGAAATATGGCCAGTGTGGCTGATAAATGATTTCACTTATTTATTATAAGTGGGAAAATAACTGTACATTTTTGCATAAAATTTTACCAGCATGTGAATAGGGAGGACGAGCAGTGGAAGAATATCCTGGTGTACTTCCTCAAATTTTGTTTTTTAAGGTACAATTTTGGGGTACTTGTACATGAGTACTTAAATTTTGTGCTACTTTATTATCCACTACAATCCAGAGAGAAATTCTGTTTTCAAAACATTATCTGCTAGCTACTTTTTTAAATATAGGGCATTAATACACGAGTATTAGTTTAATAATGTCATATCTGATCATACTGTATCAGTCTCAGGGAGGTTTTCCTCAGCTGAATAAATCTTATTACATTTGAAGATATCTGATAAATGTTTTCTTTTACTTAATTAGGATTTTAAATATGGCACACTTTCTAGTGACAGAGCAGTCTTACAATATTTTTTGGCACTTGACTTAATTTAAGGATCGGAGTATCTCTTCCATCACAGAAGAAGATTTGCTCAGGTCATAAAAGAAATGTGCCGCGCATAAGAGATGTAACATGTTGGCTAAGCCATGTGCACGAGTGAAGCATGTGTACAGACCCATGTGCTCTCTAAACTAAGGTTGTGTGTGTGTGTATGCGTGTGTGCTAGCACACTCTGAAGCTGAAAGATATTATTTGATGTTAGTAGCCCGTAAGCACCAGGTAAGATTGGGATGGGACATGTAGGCTCATATTTCAAAGCACTAAAGAAAAACAGGCCAAAAAATCATAATGATTCTAGATTCTATGCTCTTATTAAAACTAGTCTTAATTTGAATTAATAGAGTAAGTCAAGGATCAAGCTATAAATAAATACTATATTTATTTGTTTATTTATTTATCCAGCTAATTTCGATTCAGCAGTGCTTTCCCCACTTTTCATCCAGACACCCATTGATTAGAAGCTCCATCACACTGACAATTGTAATTGCAAATGTTATGATCAAAGAATAATTATGTTTATCCAACAGCATGACATATAACCTTGCAAACACTGAAGTTGAAATATGATGTTCAGTGTGAGGAATTACCAGGTTTCTACTGGGATTTTTTTTAACAGCACATAAGTGATATGAATTAATTTAGAAAACAACCAAAAACATGAAAACTACATTACATACATCTGGAATACAAGGTGTTATCTTGGAAAAGGGTCAACTGTATTGTAAAGTAGATTAGCAAATTAGCTCAAATACTAATTACTGCCTGCTATGCACAATGCTACATACAGACTTGTCAGATGTATGACTATATTTGTTATTGGTGTAATTATTCATAAAAGTAGTAGTGGTATTAGTAATAGTTGTAGTATTTCTGGTACAGGCGTAACAGAGTTTGTTGCTGCAGTATCTGTTTCCTCTGGTAATGTTTGTGATGTGACTGCCCTCTTGAGGTCAAATATGAACTGTCTCTGGGTGAGATTACACAGTTACATTCACCATCAGCTGTTGGTAGACATCAAAGTTCAGTTTTTTAGAGACATACTGATAACAGATACTGAAAACAAGCCTTTCATTTCATACACAATTATCAGCATTGGTGTAATAGGGCCAGTGTTAGCTGGTTAGCTTTTTTCATCTACAGTGAAGTGGCAGGTTAATAAATGCAAACATATGTAGCACAACAAGACACTACCATGATAAAAAGCAATATCCAGCCCTTTCAAGATAAATAATGAAAAAGGCAATGAAGCACTGATGTAATATATAAGGACCAATTCAGTATATTTAACCTTTCAAAACAATGTAATTTAGGAGTGATAATAATGACCACACATCCACCACAGAGCATTTAAAAATCAGTGATAAATTACAGTGTCACCATCCAATATTAGTGTAGCAGATTCAGTGAAATGCTGACAGAAATATTTTGAAAATAAAAAATGAAAACGGTTTGCTATTATATGTCTCAGTAATTTATACATGTAAGACTGAAATATTTAGACATGGATTTGCATGAAGGAACTTTTTGTTCGTGGGGAAACCAAGCACTGTGAAGGTGTCGCTGTGCTCCTGCTGACCCACAGTTCTTCATATCTGCCAAGCAAGTGTAAGGCGTCCAGTCTTCATTATACAATTTTCAGTAACAGACAGACAGTGAGACCAAAAGGAAGTGGTATAACATTTATTATAGTGTGGCACACGACACAGAATAACATGAACACATGCGTAAAAAGCCATGCTGGATCAGCTTTCCAAAGGCCAGTGTTACATGAGAAGCCACAAGATTAATCCACAATATAATTTTAATAGATTATTTCAATGATAGACAACAGATTGACACAGTTCAGATGAAGACAAGAGTTAAGGCGTAGGTCTATGATGTTTGGTCTTAAATCACATTCTCCTCTATAATGCCACTTAAGTATTAGAAAGTCGCCTCTATTCTACGTTAGTGAAAGCTAGTCAAGAAACTGTACTTTTTGGCACAAAATTTCATGGCCAAATAATGATGGACAATACTTAGGGGTCCAGATTCCAAAGGAAAAGCAGTAAATGCTACATTTATATTTATCATCTATATTAATATAAATCTGTGTTCCCCATTTAGAGTGCAGAATGTCATAAAGTACATGAAATAGACAAAGCAGAAAGAGGAAAGCTTACAGCTGAGCACTTTATATATATAACATTACACATATTCTACAAGTTAATCTGTGTAGATTAATGTTAGATTATCCCATCGATACTTTCATGTGACTGATTACTTATGTCAACATACTGCACATTTAAGTATGAATGACTTCATTATTTCTAAAAGGCACTGTGTACAGAAACGAAAGCTACTTTTTCCAAATAACAGGACCAGTTAGCCATTTGATTTAGATACTTTTACCTGCACAGTCCGGAAACAACTAGTCACAAGTCAGTTAGTCTGGGTTAGATATGTAAAGAACAGAATGAGACATTTTGCACAATCAAAACATATCTGATCTGATTTGAAATGTTTTCAGAGACTAAACGGGGTGAGTTAGCTCTGTGTTTCCAGACCAGCCACTGTGCAGCCTTTCAAGTCAGGATCATACAAAGTTCCACAACGATGCCATCTTTTGAACAGCTGACTAAAAACTGACATCCATGGTCCAACCAGACCACTCTGAGCTGTAAACTGTTGGAGGGCTCTGCCAGGCTGCAGTGAATTATCACAGTCTGAGAATGTAACAGTGAACGTAAAACCAGCTGATCTTTGTCATGTTTGAAGGCTCATGACTGATATACAAAGACTCTTTTTTCAAAAAATACTGGCTGTTTTAAAAGGCCGGTCATGATGTTATGCAACAGGCTGGTAATGTTGTTGTATTTGCATCAAGCCAGGCAGTATTTCAACCAACATTTACAGAAGGAAAAATACTTAAAGAGGAACATTTAAACTTGGATTGTAACATTCATGTCATGAAAATAACAAGATGAAATCTGCTCAGAAAAATCAAACCACAAGCCTGATGTTTATTCAGACATTAAAGAAAAAGGCAGGACTATGATAACTACATAAGGCCAACAGTAAATAAAACAAAACATATAGAGTCACATACTCTAAGAAGTGGTTAAAAATCATTCACAATGTGTTTGAAAAGGGCAGCTCGGCCTAACTGTGTGCACAGCAGGCAGGTTGGATAATGTGGCAAGACAACAGAGCTCCACATGAGAATATGAAGTTTACATTTCTGCCGGTAACAGCGTCTTTAGTTCCAACAGTAACTCAAAACAGGTGAATAATGCAAGTATCCTGCCATCTAGAGGTTGAAACATGCAACTTGTTGCACAGCATTGTCACGCCCCAAGTGTTGATGTAACACTGAACTTTGGATAGCGGGCACCATCTGGCTGCCAATGGTTAAATCATCATAACAGACTAGTGTTAACGGAACAACAGGCAATAACAACAGCAATAAAGAGAGACGTGCCGCTGCAGGAGAAGGAGAACTGGTCAAACAGCTCGACTTTGACATTTACTCAACTTAAGATCACCGACACAAACACCATTTACAGTGTTTACAACCTCATCACATGCTTATCTTCCAACTTAATGATTTGAATGCAAGAAAAAAATTTTGCTTTGTCATTGGGTGTGGTCAGATGTGCAACAGTGGCAACTTTCAACCTTTGGAGGAGCGGGGTTACTCTTTAAAAGTTACAAAATATATACATTGTCTGCAGGAGTGAACATGTCAAACAACATCTGAAAAACACTGTATCACATCTGAGTAGAAGGAGAAAAAAGAAATGACAAAATGAATTAAAGCTCAGACCCCGGATGTCTACTGAACGCAACGTGAGTAATAAAGATAAAGATAAAGAAATTATCAGTAAGCCTGGCAGGCATTCCTACTATTAAGGCTAATCTTTTCTAATTATGGCTTTGTGTTATGAAGTTTGCTCAGCATTTATTTTATCTCTCTATGTATCCAACATGCACACACAAAGTGAAGTGTTAACTCTATTGTTGATATATGTTGTGAGAACAGGGAACAATGTCTCAACATCATCCATCTATAACACAGTGAAGCACTAGGACATAAATCTTAAAAGCCAAACCACTGTCCTAAGGTTTGGGCACTTGATTGGTGAACAGGCCCTGCACATTAGAACTGAGAAGACAAGCAACATGACAAAATACCGTGAGGTAAGAGTTGTCATACAAGTGACTCAAACATCACTGGTATTGTAACATACTATAAATCTTACTATCACAGTGGATGAAGATCTGGTGAGCTTTTAATGAAAGTGATTTTGGTAATCCATCAAGTTTTCTGAGTTAGAAATAAGTACAACTTTTCTAAAAAGAAATGGAGTTTTAAAAGAAAAAAGGGAACAGAATCTGTCTATGCCACATTGTGCTCAGTCTACTGAACAAAACTTCTCTAGATGGGATCTGAGCATTAAACAGACTGTCTGATGAAGAGGAAGGAGCTGGATGACTTCATCTGCTCCCAGGGTTAATACCTGTCCTGACACCTGCTAGAGAAGTAGTGCCCTCCAAACTTTAAGCAGCACTCAAATAACTCTGGAGAAGAAAATTGTATTCAGATAATATTCAGATTTGTCATAAATGCTTTCAATTTTCAATCATCTTCTTCTGAAGATTGTGGTGTTTTTCTTTTTTCAAATAATAACACTACCAGAAATAAAGTGGGCCAAATCTAACTTTTTTCAAAAATACACAACTCTGCTTTAAATGACAGGATAGCAGCATATAATCCTGGTTGATTAGTGCAGCGTGATAAAAAAAAAAATCAATGTGTCTAAAACAAAGACTAAAAACAACAGAAGATACGTACAGTCTGGTCCTTTAGAAGAAGGCCCCAGTTGTTTTCCTTTAGAAAATTAAAAACCTCTTAAAAATATAAAAAACCTCTTTGTTTGGCGTCAAGTGTTTCTGGTCAAAGGCAGTTGCATAAGGGGTTAGAGGCAGAAAAAACTATTGTCATGCTTGAGGCAGATATATGTTGAAGAATTCAGAGTAACGAGTCTGTGGCCTGAGTCATCACTTTGCTTTCTAGCACTGTGGGCTGACCATCTTCTGGAGCAGAGGCATCTGTGGGAGCAGAGGACAGAGGGATTAGTAGCATCTAACAAAGAGTAAAACACAAAATGGCCTAGCTCACCATGCTGTCACACATTTACCTACTATAGCTTAAGAAATTTTCTTCATCATGGCAATATTTCAATTTAGAAAGATATTGGTACTGCAAAAGTCATTAACTAGCTCATTGGGGATTGATGATAAATTGACAGCATTTTGGGATATTAACTGAATCCAATTATGTCTATTTATATTGAGTTATGATCATTTGCTGAGTTATGACCATTTGCGAGTATTATGTTTCTGTAATGCCAACTCCAGACACAACATCATTAAACTGTGCAGAATTACTTTGCCAGAATGTAAACTGACTAAATTTGCACTAACTAAATTTGGTTAAAAATACACTTTTCAACATTTAAACATTATAATTACCATTTTCGCCTCAATGGTGCATTAAAAACAAGTGATTAGCTAAAGGTGCAATATGTAAGAATTTGCTACCTGTTGAAGTGAGCAACTAAACCGAGCTTGCCCCTCCCACTGAACACAGCCTGACCAGGACTGAAAACAGTCTATGAAAGCCTCTGAGGCCAGTTTGCCAACAGACTTAAGTACTGAGGTCATTTAAAGCACACAGGGATTCCCAATCTATGTACAAAATTTGACAATGTCATAAAATCGAGGTAATTGAAGTGTTCCTGCTTAATCCTAAAGCTAGAAAAGTTGAAAAATAAAACCATTAAACTTTTATCACCTTATAAAGTTGTTATCGCGACCATGTTAGATAAGTTGCCTATTCACGTTATAAACTATTAACTTTGGTCATATGTGGGTAGTAAAATTCTAGTATTTGGCTTCCCAAGCTGATGCTAACTGCTCTGTAGGCTGGTGCTATTTTGTTTGTAAGTACCTTAAGGTGAAAATGATTAACCAACAGCATGGAGGCTGCAGCTTGGCAAGACAGAAAACTAGACATTTTTAAGCAATTAAAAAGCAACAAAAGTTAACCCTGGAGATGATCTAAGAGGAAGTTACAATTAAGATTGTGAATTGAGCATATGAAGTCTCCTCGAGAGTCAAGGCACTCTCACCTTAGTCAGATCCACTCCGGTGAGGGCGTTGACGGACACAGGCAGTTCAGCTAATAGACGGTTCACCTCTCCGGTGACACGGTTGTTGTCTCCACTCAGGATGACAATCTCATTGGTCCTGGAGAGAGGTGCAGCCACTTTGCCGGCAATCTGATCAAACACAGAAAGAACTTGTTTGACACAAAACTACTGATACTGTCTATAAATCTGAGTACTGGCAGAAAGTGACGTCAGCACAATTGCAATCTGTATCCTTTGGGGGGGAAAAAAAACTTCTTGAGGGCCTTGTTTCTTAGTTCCCACCACTAATATAAACACATTCCTGCTACAAACATCTAAACTGTAAAAACACAGAGACAGGAAAAGCAGAAAAGCAACATGCTGTGGGGGAACAGGATAAAACATGTAAAGCTTTACTCATGATGTATATAATGTATATAATGTATGTAAATTATGCTCATGCTTCTACATAGACTTTGTTTTTCTCAAGACACAGAGTGGACTTTTGTTTAGATAATCTGACCAATAAAACAAAGTCAGGGATTTCTCTCAAAACCAGAGTTGTGTAGATGTTTGCCACAGACCTTGGGCAGGGCCTCCAGGACCAAAGCTGTCTTGGCAGCATCACCGTACTGCTGGTAGGCTTCAGCTTTCAGCCTCATCTTCTCAGCCTCTGCCTTTCCCACTGCTTCAATGGAGGCGGCCTCCGCTTCACCGATAAAGCGGATTTTCTCGGCCTCTGCCTGTGACGTCAGCACCTTCTTTGTCCTGTGGTCAAAGAAAAGCAGAAAAAGGACGTTAGCTTCATGAAATAATGTACTGTTCTCCTGTACTTTAGTATGGGCTAAAGTAGAAATATTATTAAAAAATATAGCTTTTTTTAAAAAACTGTACTAAAAATAAAGTTTAGCCCACTTTTACGGCTGGGTTCAATGTGCTGATGTAAACACACTAGCAGAATCAGCAAACAATATAAACTTAAAAAAATGTAGTTGTCGATCATAAAAAAGATTAGTCAGTCAGCTTGGGGAGCATGTTTGAATCACGTGTTTCAGTTGCTGGTAGTTTCAAAAATTGTATCTTGAAAGGCAAGTTTTTCCAAAAAAGGGGAAAAAAAAGTCGTTTCTGGTTTCCTTATTTCAACACTTTAAATGGTTTTTGTGGTTTTGCAGATTTAGTGAGGAAGTGTTTAACTGGCTGCCACTTGATGCTTCTGTAGTTTCATAAGACTTTTCTTGCATGATGGTGTGTCTATCCATGGGAATAGGGTCTCCAAACAAGTAGACCCCTTGAATTATGAAACAGGGGATGTGAAATTATATATTACATTACATAATTGTATTATGGTTGCCCTTGTGCAGTTTTTCCTATGTCAGAGATGGGAGTTAAATCAATGTCAACAACATAAAACAAGGACAGTGACACTTAAAGTTATGGTCACTGTCAAAACATTTGTAATGGAAACAAGGGAAAGGGAAATCCCCCATCATCAGAAATTGGGAGACATTATTGTTTCTCTTCACACAAGAATTAAAATAAAAAAAAAAACGCAGATATTTTTCTTCACATTGTCTTTTTTTAAAAAAAAAGTTAGGTAAAGCCCTAAAAAAATGTGTCTGGAAGAGCACTTCCTCTTTCTGCACTAAAGCTGTACACATTAAGACAGCTTGTTAGAGGAAAAACGAGAGAAACTCATCTAAAACTCCATGTGTTAAACTGAAGCTGAAACATATATGGGCCTCAGATGAGAAAGTCTGTTGTGCATTTACCTGTCAAAACCTGTGACTATTCTAAGTGTAGTTGGCATCTTTTATTAATGTGTTTGTGAGCTTGTGAATGGCAGTGGCTGACACAGTGGTTGTGCTTGTGTAAACTCACTCTCTGTACTGACATGCCCGCTCTGTGCTGGAGGTTTCAGGTTTCTTTGTTTCTTAGCCTGTGATTGGCTTTCAAGTTTGTGATGTACAAAATTTAGCTCGTAAATGTAAGAATGTAAGAAGAAACAAAACAACAAAACATACCAAATAAAATTTTTAGTAGAGGGGGACTTTGAGACTTCAATAATCATGCACTTTGCTCTGAAGGACCATCTGTGTGGGATCAACTCACTTGTGTCCCTCAGCCAGCTGCTGCATCTTGTAGGCTTCGGCCTCGGCAGGTCTTTTCACAGTGGCGATGAGCTCTTTGTCTGTGCGCTCGATCTCCTTCTCCTCAATGGTGATCTGCTTCTTCCTTTGCACCACCTCGATTTCAATCTCCTCTAGACGGATCTTCTGCTGCTCTTTGGCAGCCTGGAGCTCATATGCCAGCTGAGCTTCTGCTTTCTAGAGAGACAAGAAGTTTTACTCATGTCTCACTCTCAGGTTTATTTCTGACAATATAACCAAAATAAGCTTAACAACTCAATACCTTTGTGTTAACTTCCTGATTAAAGGAAGCTTTTTGCATTTCCAGCTCTCGTTTGGAGTCAGCCATTTTAGTGTCAGCTAAGAACTTAACATCCATCATTTCTTTCTTACACTCAGCTTCCTGCAAATGACAGAGTGAGATAGACAATGCCAGAGAGGTGAATAAGGGGCAGTGTGGTTTTTCCTAATGTGACAGCTAATAGCAAGATGATTTATCATTCCTTGTTTGTTTTAATTTCCTCTTAAGCTCCTCTTACCCTGATGCCAGCGTCTCTCTCTGCTTCTGCTACTCCGATGTCTGCATCCCTCTGTACAGCAGCTGTTTGAGTTTTGCCCAGTGAGCTCAGGTACTCCACCTTATCATATACATCCTACCAAACAGAAAAAAAATATTTTTAAAGGTACAGAACTGTGATTAGATGAGTCTAATCCAAATTTGAAACAGGGTTTAAAAGATAAGTGCAGAATGAAGTGTTTTTGACGTCTCCATGTCTCAAACCTTGATGGTGAAGCTGAGGATCTCGATGCCCATGCGACCGACATCAGGTGCAGCCACTTCTCGCACTAGAGTGGCAAACTTGTCTCTGTCTTGGTAAATCTGCTCAACAGTCAGGGTGCCTGAAAGGATGGGAAAAGAGATTAGCACTTTAGTGTGCACACTGTTCCTTCCATCATCATTTCAAGAAAGAGCAAAGTGGCAAAATCCTCGGTGACACTGTTCATTGTTTTCTACAACCACTAGTAGAAAACAACCTTGTGTAACACAGCAATGATTCAAGCTAGTTTATGAAAGCTCTTACGGCAATCAGCTCCTCAGGCACTAAGAGGGATGTACATTATTTGTTTGCCACAAGTTTTATGGATGAACAGAAGCAGCATATGACATTTTCTCATAATAATGTATGTATTTGGGTCATTCTGCCTCCCAGTGCTCACTTTCATCAAGCTAACCTACGCTTATTCTTGCTTGCTACAGTGTGAGCTAGATAAGAGTGTTGTTGTGCATGCTAATATCTGCTCTGTAAAATAGCACATCTGGTCAATCACATACATAACCTGAACACACACAACCAATTCTGCCTGCTTGCTACAGTCACATATCACACCACAATCAGCTATCTGTAAAAACTGACTGACACAGTGAGGTTTTTACCTCATCCTGTGCAAAGCGCTTTGCGTTTACACATGTTGCACAGCAGTAATTAAACATGGCCATAAAAAACACCTACATTCAAAAAAAAGTATCAGAAACATTACAGTGACTTACAGTATTCTGGTTGCAACTATTATATATACTTTTGTTGCAGCGTCTAGTGTGTAAGCCACTGGTGGATTATCATACAACATGTTTTTGCCTTTATTTTTATAGAACAGCTGAGAGAGTGACAGGAAGCAGAGAGAGGGGGTAGTGACACGTAGCAAATGGCAGGAGTCGCAAACTCGCGACTGCTGCATGGAGGATGAGGCCCACATCCCACATGTTTTGACATGAAAAGTAACAACGTAAAAGATAGAGATGAATAAGATCTGGTTTGGGCCGATTTGTCTGCTTCTCCCTATACTCCCTCGTACTAACTAGTTACCTAGAATTTAAGCGTCGATTTAAAAAAAGATATAGACAGCCCACATTTGTTGAAAATACACAACAGACTACCCACCAAGAATGGCACGTAGATGACCCTCAAGGGTCTGCAGGATGACACTCTTGATCTCCGTGACTGACTTCCCCAGAAACTGCTCGCAGGCGTAACCCAGCAGTTCATTCTCTGTCATCACCTTCACCTGGTGCCAATGTAGACAAAGCTGTCAGCTGAGCACACATCCACACAGAGAGGCTCAACACAATTACAGGCAAAACGTTGGTGTGGCACACATGAAAACATGATAGATACTCGCCTTTATGGTATAATTCCACAATCCTTTTCTATGTTATCAGTAATTACACAATTTCTTTTCACTTTGTCAATACTATGTATAGTTCAAAAAAAAGCACAACAATTAGAATGACAATTTAATACAAACAGAGTTTAAGTAAAATCAAAATGACAAAGTCTGTAAAATAATGGTAACATGGATGGACATTTTTTTAATGTGTTAGTTTTTTTCTCATGCCTTCATTTTTTTTACGAATATAATTCATTTTAATTGTAGTCAAAATTAATATGCATCCATATTTTTGTAGTGCAGACAACTGCATCTTTGTAAAAATACCATGGTCACTTATTAGTTATTGGATACTTTACATCTGCCATCAATATCAGAAAATGCAGACATCAATTTGAACTCAAGTGCCTCTCTGTTGGGTTCATGGTGACAACAATGTTTTAAGGCCTCTTGATGCACAAGGATTTTCTGTATGTAGAGTTCATATTTTAAGTATTGATTACATTTAGCTAGAGTCATGGTAATGCAGTGCCAGTAACATCGGAATCAACAGTATGTTTTTCTTACATGGTCAAAGACAATAAAAAGGATCATCAATCAACAATGGATGAAATAAAACTGCAAAAAGTAAATCATTAATGGTCTTGTTTCCAATAAAATCAAAAAGACAGAAAAACAATGAAAATGACCCAAAATTTAGAAGATCAACACAAGAGCAATCACTGACACTAAAAGGGGTCACTTATACAATCAAGAACCAATAAAAAGGTGTAAGGCAGAAGGTTTTGGGTAATGTTGTACTCCACTGGAGCTGTGAAAAAAGAGAGAGTGAGCTGGGTCCTTAGGCGAGAGGTCTGCAAATGGTTTTGTTTTGCAACATGCACTCATAACAAGAATGAGGGCAACACAAAGTCAGGGAAAATGGACATCATTCCAAGAAAACACGTCTGGAAACAGAAAAGGCTGCAAGCCGGCCACACATCCACACACAGGCCAGCTCAAACAAACAGCAGGGGGAGCCGTGCTGTGGCCGAGGTTGGAATGAGGACGTGCAATGGTGAACTTGAACACTTAACTCCTGACCTCCTACCCCAACAACCCCCCAACCCCCATCCCATCCATGACACAACTCTTCCTACTGTTTCCTCCTTAAAACCAACAGCTCCTTCAAGATACGGAAGGTACTTGAAAACAATGTGATAGAAAAATGTGCCTGAATTTTTCCTGAAAGCCATTTCCTCTGCTTATGTTGTTCTTTAATTTTTAAACAAGTCAGGTCCTTCAGTTGATGTGGAATACCATCTTACCAGCAGGCTGTCTAAGTAAATAAAAATCACATGACAAAAAGGTGATAGAGAAGAGTTGTTTATATATGACAGTGAAGTTAAAACAAAATCCGAGCTTGTCATTCTGCTCAGGTTTCCTTTAGATTAATTGCTGGGTGCCTTCTCTTCAGTCTAAATGATGTGTCTCTTTAAATTAACAATGACACACAACTCCGGTTGCTATGAGACACACATGCCATAATGGCTTTGGTTAAGGTTGGACCAATCAAACAGAGGCATTACAGGCCTCTTTGTGAAGTGAACTTTGCAGGAGTGAGGGGCTGTTCAGCTCCAAACAGTGGACTCATTGTCAACATGCATGTAGGAAAACACAGAGGAGAGGAACATTGGCATGATTGTGTCTAATAAAACAGAACTGATAATAAGGGAACTTCATTCAAACACAACTCGAAAGTCTGGCATGCTGTCAAAAAAGGGGAAAAGAAAATAAAGAAAAACTGAATATCATTCGCACAGAACTGCAGAAAAACTGGTATAAGTGCCTAAAGAAAAAAAATCCACCATAAAAAAAAATATTTTCTCAAAACTCAGTCAGCACTTATTTATAAGAGCATGTTTATTAAATTACAGTTTTGTTGCTCAAAGACAGTAAAACCGGATTATATCATTGAGGTAATGATTGATCTAAGTTTTTTTATCAGCGACCTGGCATCGACAGAACCACACTAGCTGGATGCAGTGCCAATGATTAGGCTGTATCATGCTTTATCAACATTCCTCTCAGCATATTACTCACACTCTTTTATTCTCCGTTGGCTTTATCCTTCTTCTGAATTGGGAGGAGGTGTTTCCCTTTTTTCATTTTGAGGAAGTATTTGCAGTCGGGATGTAGCCTATAAAGCGTAGCTTGCTATGGTCACTATGGCAGAACTACGATTCTACGATTTTTGCTCTATGGTGGCATGATCCAAGACAAATGTAATCTGACTGAACCTTGTGCAGATTAATGTGGATTAAGTGAAAAAGTTTACATTACTACAATCCTTCCTGCATTTAACCAACTAGCTCTGATCAATAAGCGGTAATCACTAGTTTTTAAAGCTTTGTAAGGTCATGCTTCCACTTTATATGAATGATTTGTTGACCTCCTGATTTATTTTCCCTTTTTGTGCTACTGTATCATAACTTGCTTGTTATCATCTGCTAGTGTTACTGTTTTACTGACACAAAAAAAGAGCATAAATGTGAGACAGTGAAAACTATTATGAGTAAAAATGAGCATCATAATCAATTTAGTTTTCACATAGTTTTTCCTGCTTACATTCATTTTGTACACATAGTTACTGGAATCGGCAGTGGAGCAGATATCCATGATTTTTTAAGGTGGATTTTTCCTTGAAAACTATCAACCAAAAAATAAGTTCATTTTTCGCACTAAAACGATACAACCAAATAACAGTCACAACAAAAGAAAACAAAAAAGAGATTGACACTCAAATGCACAACATACTCTACACAGACCCCTTCAAACAGAAAACACCACCGTGACAAAAAAAATGCAGGGGCATGCATTGATGCATGTGCTGCTACGGTGAGCAGCAAGACAATTAAAATTTGAACCAGGAAGTCCAGTTTGAAGTTTTGTCAGACACAGAGCACTAACTGAATTTTACTAATTCTGTAGTCTCTTTAAAATTAATGAGGAGGCTGGGTTTCTGCCACAGTGCTACAACAAGTCTGAATGCAGCCTGGATCAGAGTTTAACTAGATGTATTGGGTCAAATTGATGTCTGAATGATTTACTCAGATATGAAGTGAAATCATGCAGACATCAGTTTAACCAAACATCTGTATGTACATCTATCTTAGTGTCTTATTCCAAAATTTTGGTGTGTATCTTCACTTGAGCCCTCCGTACGAATACCATCTCTGCTGTGATTATGGGGTGATGCCAGAAAAAAAGGAAGGGAAGGGGTGGGGGCTGTTAGTGGAGGCTGAGCTGGCATTCCCAGAAAAGTGTGGTGATTTACCTGAGCCACCCCAGTGACAGTAATAGCTACACCCTCCGCTGTCTCTACATCCTCACACTTGGGCTGCAGGGTCATAATCTCAAGCGTAATCCTGTGAAGAATGTGGAAAAATATAAAATAAAAATTGACATGTTCGGAGGGAAAGCAAATGAAGGAAAAGGGCCAGAACACAAGGAAAGAAACAGGACAAAGTGAAACCATTCACCCAAGGACTCCAGATCACTAACAACGGAGCAAAATGAGATGCTATCAAGAGCTCACACATTGGAGGATTATTCCAGTGCAGCATTATTTTAAAAAACTTAATTTATATTTTTGCATAGGTTTCTTTAAATCATCTTTTAAGCCATTTCTGTAGCCTTCATTTATTGACCCCGTTGCCAAAGGTGACTAAGAGTTCAGCTTTATGGCAAAGCCCAAGTTAGTGACAGCTGAGTGTCTCCCTTCCACTGGCGAGGAAAAAAAGCCATGAAGATGAGAAAAACAAACACAAGTAGACGTTAGCTTGTTAGTTGAACCATTTTCCTGGGTCTTCCTTTGGTCTTGAGCACCAGCCACTGCTCATTTGTTTTGGTCTTATGAAATGCATTACCTGAGCCACCCCTGTCACATCCAGGGGAACACCCTCCGAAGTTTCGATATTCTCACAGCGACAGAGGATGGTCATAACCTCCAGAGACATTCTATGCAGGCAGGCAGGCAGGCAGGAATAGCAGAGGCAAAACAGTAAGTTGGACAACAGCTGTTAGGAATGTCAGTAACCAAGGTCAAGAGGAAGAGAGAGGAGGGAGGGGGTAAAAGACACAACCTGACCTCCTGTTTTGCTTATTTTAGCCCCAGAAGCTGTTTTCATGTAAGATGCAACTCATCTTACAAGACCAGAATCGCACAGCTAAGGCATAGCTTCTTTTGTCTCTGTCTGTTAATGAGTGTTTCAACAAACTGGGACAAAGAGCAAGATACTAAGAAGCAAACCTTAAGTCAATACTGAAAGGATTCTTGATCCCACCACCACTCCCAAGATGACATTTGTATGGAGATTACAAAGGAATGTGCTCTATATACAATCACTATGCTTTGCTTTAGTACTTGTTTGGATTGACTGTTTATGTGAGATTGTGTTTCAGAGCTGATAAAAACAGCAAGTGATGTTCTCTTACATTCAGTGTTTATTTGGATTCATGTCTTTATCAAAGGCAGAGACATGAAAGTCTGATTGCAGCAACACTTGCAAGAGGAGGCTTTCTGGCTAACAGCTCCACCTCCCACTTCTTCCCAGTAGAATTAGATCAATGAGTCACAGGCCTGGACATTAACATGATTACTGCATCAAAACCGGGAAGCCACACTGCTGCCCTGTTTTTTTATAAAGCTGCCCTTATACACACAGGGCTTTTAGCTGATGCTTTGCTGGAGAAGAGCAGGTTCATCTCTCCAGATTTTAACATCCACGATATCTAAAATATAGACCTAATTGCTCAGTACAAAAATGAAAAAAAAGAGCAAATGGGAAAGGATTCTAGGGACAGTCTGTCTCTCAATAGACACGAATAAATCCAGCCATGTATCAGCTTTATTTTGTTGTTGAGAGCTATCATTACGTTTCTTAGCAACTAATGGCAAAGGGCAGCACTTAACGGGAAATGGGTAACCTGAAGGAGACAGACTAAGGATGAGACAGGGTACGATCGACACCAGACAAAGCAAAGCAGGTTAGCAAAGTTGAAACAAAGAGGCAACCAGGAGCTCTAGGGACAAGAAATGTTATCACAGATGATGTTCATAGTATGAGTGCATGCTGACTTTTACAAATGTTTAATATTATTATATAGTTTATATTACCATACATGCTTTGAAAAAACACCTCATGCAGTTGTTCTTTAGCATAGCTTTTAAGTGAAAACTAAATGCATGGAAATATAAATAATACATTTGTGATTACTCAGACATAAAAAGGTCTCAGAGAGACAGATAAATTCTAAATGAAAGTTGCTCACTTACATTAATTTAGTGATTTCAAACCCAGTGTCACAACTGAGATTTTCACATCTTAAAGTAAGTAGCTTTTAGCTTTACAATAGGTTTAAGGTCAGACAAACCCTAAAAGTCTACCCTCCTTAGAGAATTAGAGTTTCAGGTGCAGGTTTTTCGTCTCTTGATTGTACTAAATTACCTAAGAAGGCATCTGGATCATGACATTATGTACACCTGAAATCCATCTTACTGGGCATTAAGTTATGCCCTTGTGGCAATACTACTATGGTCCACGAGCATGGTTTAGGTTGGACAAAACTAGAGAAACAACTGTTCCTCTAACGACAAACAATGGCACCTCTAAAAAATTGGTGTTGATTCTTTTATATCAAAAACACAGAGCAATTTTTACTCTAAAGACAAGAAAATAATTGCACTTAAGGCTTCTTATGATTGAAAGGCACACTTGCTTTTCTCATTACTTGGTTTGACTATGTTAGGGCTGGGCAATCAAATCAAAATCAAGATTAATTGTATCTTTTACCTTGACTACAATTAACAGTTTTTTTAAGTTGAGGGTTTTTTTTGTTTTGTGAGGTTTATTTTGTTTTGTGTGCACTATTTTTGTGCACAACAAGATTACATATGTTACAGGCTCACCTCTATTTCGTGTCTTAAATTCAGAGCTCCATCTGCTGCTAGTTAGGTATAGAACTGCGTATTATATCTATGATTATAAGGGTATTTCTCCCAGTGAACATTTTTATGTTGTCTGCATGTTAGCTTCTGATATTA
>JAQNCA010000006.1:3298064-3334118 GCA_029783725.1 Acanthurus tractus
TGTGTGTATGTCTGTGTGTGTAAGTGTAACATGACAAACATGACCTGGATGATTGAGATGGATGCATTTTCAATGGATGTGGTTTGAAGCGAAAACGCACCTCTGGGCGTCAAGGGGTTAAAGCAAAAATTGTGCTACAGACGTGAGATATCCAGATTTTTTAAAAATATGTGTGTATGAACTATAATGTATGCTATAGGTTGTCATGTCTGTACAGGTTGGACATCAGTTTATCCATGCAATGTACAAGGGATGTTGATCATTTTTTAATTAATTAGACAAATTATAACTCAGATCAAGTGACAGAACTACACTTAGAGTTATGGATCAGAGACCAAGCAATCCCACACCAAAATGCATTATAATCCACTGGACTGTTGTCAAAATATTTCACCAGAAGCCATAAATACCTCATGGTTGCGAAAGTCAGCTGATTATAGTCACGGGATTCATCTTTGGGGGACCACAACATTTATGATAAAGGTTAGGCCTAGTCAACTGTGAACTGTACACATCAACTAGATAAGATTTTTTTTTTTAATTAAGATTTTTTCTTTTCTTCAATTCACAAATTTCTTTCCTGCTTGTCATTCCACCTTTTCACAAAGGTGGAAAGTCAGGCATCACAGAAGTCATTACATTTACAGTGTTTCATATAAAGATATAAAGATATTTTGATTTTTGTTCCAATTTAACTTCTATAAAAAATTCTTCTTCAAAGTTTTGTTGCATCTCTGACATTTGAATTTTCCACCAGAGGTCACAGTAACTATTGCAATAGCATCTAAGAGTTTGACCATTAACAGTATTACTGAATTGTTATAGTAGATAAGTGCATACAGGAGACAAAGGTATTTGTTTGATAAAAATAATCTATGATCAACAGTGGTAAAATGATTACATACAATTACCAGCTACCAAAAATCAAACTTGGTGAATGATTTCCTGCGCATTGTCCTCCTGATTACATTTCTCATTTTGATTTATCCCAGCAGGAAATAATTTCGAAACCACTGGTTTGTTAATAGTTTGCTCAGTTTTCAGGCATAATAACAGGGTTTATATTGTCTTGGAGCACAAGTTACCTGCTACTTTTTCGCTTTTTCTTTGGCTCCGGTGAAGCTTCAACATGCTGCAGATGACTGATGGTGTAGAGGAAACAGGAACATTGCGTTGGCAGCTTTTCCTTATTCTCATTCTGTCTTGGATCCTCATTTACTTTTGCATCTTTAAGGGTGTGAAATCAACAGGCAAGGTGAGTGAAAAGAGAGAGAGAACTTGAGACAGAGAGAGACAGAGACAGACATTAAATGGCATCCCTTTACTTGCAGGTGGTGTACTTCACGGCTCTGTTCCCGTATGTGGTCCTGATTGCCCTGCTTGTCAATAATGCGCAGCTTCCTGGAGCATTAGAAGGAATAAAGTACTTTATTGTGCCAGAATGGAACCAGCTGCTTTCAGCGAATGTAAGTAAAATGAAAAATAGAAGATCAACTGGAATCAAGTGCTGTTTCTGTCTGACACAGTAGAGCTGGGGAAGACTGAGAGGAAAGATTTATACAAGCATTTATAAACGCTTGAATATTGACTATTGGTATTGCAGAGTTCGGTGGTTTTAGATGAGCATCTGTTTGTATTGCAGGTGTGGGTGAACGCTGCAGCTCAGATCTTCAACTCCATTGGGATTGGTTTCGGCTCCCTCATGGCCATGTCCAGCTACAACAACTTCAACAACAATGTTCTAAAGTAATAAAACAAAATCGTCTTCACATAACAGTGACAGTAATTCTCTCTGGGCAGAAAGGAAGTGACACAGAAATCATCTTCTTTCCCCACAGGGACACTTTGACTATAGCCATCATCAACTCCCTCACAAGTATCCTGGCAGGTTTTGTTATTTTCTCTGCCTTTGGCTACATGTCTTATCTGACGAACGTTGAAATTGATAAGCTTGCAGTGGATGGTAAGTTATCAAAATAGGATGATTTATAAATTCTTCTGATTTAGTTTTTTTCTCGGAAAGTGTTGTCTTTTTTCCAAAGGATACTTGGGTGAATGGCTTATTACTCTGATTAAATAAGGGAGTAATTCAGTTGAAATAGGTCACCTAGAATGCAAATGTTTCTCTTGAAAAGTGACAGATTGAGTGGTGATACATCCAAATGATAAGTTTTCCAGATATTGCTCTTACTGTCACAGCAATTAATATGAACTTTTTAAAAAAATCATGAGTACTACATATTAATGTGTGTGCATCTAGGTCCAGGATTGGTTTTCGTTGTTTACCCACAAGCCTTTGCCAACATGAAAGTGGCTCAGCTCTGGGCTGTGTTGTTCTTCTTCATGCTGCTTTGCCTTGGTCTGGACAGTGAGGTACTTAATGAGGAAAATGTTTGAACTTCAGAGATAATTTGTTAAAAAAGTCTAATTGTCTGCACCAACCCTTCAGAACTACGGCACAACTTTTTTCTTTGTTCTTCTTTGGCAGTTTGCAATGGTTGAAGTAATGGTGACCAGTCTCTTGGATGGATATTATCAAAAGCTGGTTAAATACTTTAGGAGAAAAGAAGTGTTTGTCCTTGTTGTTTGTATTGCGGCTTTCCTCCTGGGAATTCCTTGTGTCATGCAGGTAAAACTTGTAATTTACTGAGCGACACTGATATGTAATCACATTATCTCCACATTTTTGTAATGAGTGTGTCTCTGTTTAGGTGGGAATCTATGTTTTCCAGCTGATGGATCATTACACTGCCATAGTGTCCATCATGTTCCTTGCATTCTTTGAGATTTTGGCCATATGTTGGTGTTATGGTGAGAAAGAACACATTTAGTTGTTTTTCTTTTGATTGTTTTTTTTTTTAACAATGATGCCTCTTTCTCTAAAAGTAATCATACCTTGACACAACAAGTAAGGCTATATGTATCTATCTGACCATATCTGTCTTTCATTCTCCTTGCTCATTCTGTAAAGTCAAAAAGTGTATGAATGGCTGTTTACTGATGTGGCTCTCCATGTGCAGGAGCGACTCGGCTTTCAGATAACCTTAAAGAGATGAGTGGAAAAGGTGCAAATATCTTTTTTAAGGTGTGCTGGCTGATAATTAATCCTGTGCTGATCACTGTAAGTTAACAGGCATTTTTTTCGTCAACATAACTCAGATTTAAGTTTTTTTTCCCTAAAGCAAAGCCTGAAATGTCACAACCAAACTTTAAACGTTTCTTGCAGGTCATCCTGGTTTTCTCCATCATCCAGTTCACACCAGCCCGCTATGGTAACTATGTCTTCCCTCCCTGGGCCCAGGGGCTCGGCTGGGTCATTGCTATGGCCTCCATTATCTGGATTCCTCTGGCTGCTATTCACACATTGTGGGTGCTTCCCGGCTCACTCATGCAGGTGACCTTACCATTTCCTTTCTCCCTCTCCATCAAAGACAATTAATACCAATGTGAATGTGTTTCCTTGTCATGCTTATTAATACTGTTGGCAATTTCTACAGAAACTGAAGCTGTCCATCAGACCATACGCACTGGATGAATTAAAAAAGATGCCCTATTACGAGAGGGGAGGAATACACAAAGTTCCAGTCATAGCTTTCGTCAACACCTCCGTGTATCTACCTGAAAAAACTCCCACTGAAAAACCTCCCATTGAAACAAACCTTTCCAATGGGAGTTCTCTCAGTGATTTGCACAATTATAGTGGCAAGTGAGTGGCAGACTCTGAGGCAGCTAAAAGTAATCGCAAATGATTGTCTGCCACCACATTTAAATCATAAACAAACCACTGCTAAGAAAGTCAAACTGAAGTATGCAACAAAAATTACTTGAATGATTGTGAAAATGTGTTGCTGCAAATCTGCTGAGCAGATATATTAAATTGGCCTCTTTTGTGAGCCTGTGAATTTCACTTGCAAGATTTTGTTGAATTCAGCAAACAGTTTTACTTGATTTTAATGAGAAAAAGTTGTGAAAAGACAGTGTTTAGAATCTGTTATTGATGTGCACACATGCAATAACTGGCCAATACCTCCCCTGTTGGGACACAGCTCTGCTTTCAGTTACAGCTTTTTACCTTGCCAAGGCTGCCATCTTTTGGCCATGTCTGCTCATGCACTTCTAGGTGTGGAAAAATCTGAGATCCACTACTGTACTTATTGAACACATCATGAACATTTTAGCAAATAAAATTCCAAAATAAGATTTTTTTTAAACTTCATAGTTAGTGCAGCTGAATGTTTGAATTGACAAAATAAATCACTGTGGATTAACTGTTGCTGACTCATTTATTAGGTCAAATGAAGGGGCAGGGTCAAACAGGGCAAGGCTAATAAAAATGTTATATGCTGGTGGTTAACAGATGAGTACACGGGTCATTCAACCCTTGATCAGGTCATATAAGGTGTCATAAAGTTTTATCAAAGTCCACAACTCGTTTCTTACATCAGTAATGACAAATTGACTGCAAAAGCCTATCTGGAGAACAAAAGACAAAGCACAACTTACCATTGGGCAACTGTTTTTTATTTATTAATTTAAAGAGAAATTTCCACTGAAAGGTACACATTTCTAGGGTATACATGTGCATGGAGTTAGTTTTTTTCCCCCTTCATAAGTTGCCAGTGTTTCCTTCTGATAACTCCTCATAAATGAATCCAAAGTGCAGAACAACTGAAATAACACAGGCAAAAAGGTGGATTGTAGAAACTTGTGCTTAACAGACATGGCAATCTCTCTTTCACATGTTTCCTGATTGCTTTTATGTTGCTGGGAACTGAACAGATCCAAGCTCAGGTAACTGAATGTGCTTGTGAAAACAGTTGGTGAGTAAAGGGAGCAGGATGGACAGACTGTTGATGGTAAGTTACAGTGAGTAAGACATAGTATTGTCTATGGTTAGTGAGTATGAGATCACATATAACTATGATCAAAAAAAGTTAAAATATTTATAAAAAAATTAACAAAAAAGTCATTCTTATAAACAGTAATTAATCTTTCCATTTAATTTCAAAAAGATATGTCATATAACCTACAAAAACAAAACAAAAAAACTTGTGCAATCAATGGCATACTCTTCCCTCTGAAGTGATGGTCGTGCGGATGACCACATAACACAGCAGCAACTCTCTCCTTTGCTACTTGTTCTTACTGCAGTTTGGAGTCAGGTCAGTTAAGGGCTGAGCTCAATGATTCACAAATACCAGGTTGCTGCATTCAGTAGTATTTTTGTAGTGGTTTACAAAGTCCGCGCCCTTCATTTCCTCGCGCAGCCTCCTCAAGGCTCCAGCTCCCTCCGACCACGTCCCTGCAGATCCAACACAGCTGTAATTGATTTGTTTAAACCCCCCTTCCCCGATGCCCAGCAGAGGTCGCTAAGGAGTCACCATGGCTGCCGTCTGTCTGCTCCTCCTGCAGCTTCCTGTTTCACCGCTATGACACCTGCTCTACTGGCCTCATCTGCACATCTCCAATCTGATGAAACAAAAAAAATTCTGACATTTGATGCTGATACAATTGATCGTATAACAGACAGAGAGACAGAGAGACAGAGATACCTGGACATGAGGAGGGGCACTGAGGACAAATGTGACTGCACTCGCTATGTCGTCTGCTTTCAAGCACTAAAAGGTGGAGAAATTAGAATTATTGATGGAACAGCACTCAGGTACTTTTTGACTCTTTAAAATACATCAGTTGACCATCAGTCAAATGCACACTCTTACTTTAATACTCTCATACACTGCAGCGGCTTTCTCTGGATCGCTGTTGTGATGCCTGAAGGCAAACTCAGTCTCCACTATTCCAGGAGATATACACTGCAGGGGAGGCAAAGGCATTAGTGTACTGCTCACACACTGTTACACATGACTACATGCACAGACAAAACATTCATCAATTTAATGCAGTCATTAAAAGAAAGGGCCTGCAGAATCACTTATAAAAGCTATTAGGTGAGCAACAGTGCAGGCTGAAGAACCTGCAAACTGTGATGGAGAACACTAACTTACTGTGGCTCGTATGTGGGTGTTTGCTTCTCGAAGCTCTTGCCGTATCCCCTCAGTCAAAGCTGTTACAGCGTATTTAGTGGCACAGTAAAAATGCTCATCAGCACTTGGCACCATTCGGTGCCCACCCATACTGTAATAAGCAAAAGAACAGATAGATGTGTGAACTAGCTATCGCATTTTGTAGCTCAACTTTAAATCGAAAAACCAAAGTGAAGGTAATGAATGCTCCCTAAACAGTTCTCTAATTAACTTGTCTAGTTAATCTAAATCTGCCTGCTTCTTCACTTATACAGAGAGATTTCTCACAATTTGATTTTGGTCTAGTATCACCAATTGGCCTCAGGATAAATAAAGTTCTATCCTATATTATAAAAAGTGTCTCAATGTGCTTTACACAGCACTTTGCAAAAAAACCCCCAAAACAGTATGTATATATTTAGATTAAAAAAAAAATCAAAATCAGGATTATGATAAATCCAATATTTTTTTATCCATTGCAAAGCCACTCGGCAAAACTAAGATAAACCATAAATTCAGTTTTTCACATTGTTCTAGGACCAGCAGAGAACAGGAGTAACCATAACTGACTGGACTTAATGTTTGCTGTACTGAAATCATCCTAAACAAACACGGTGTGGTATTTTCTGATGAATCTATACATTTGTTCTAAAAAATTGAAGGTTGTCTTTATAGCTTACCTGTTAATATTGATGATGTGGCCGTCATCCACATTCCTCTCCTTCATTGATTTGTAAGCCTCACGGGTGCAGATAGACAAGGCTAAAACATTCACCTGCAAGGGAGGTAGAGACATGAACGTAAACCTGTATTGTATATATTGCTTATACGTGTATCAGCTGATGGACGTTTCTATTAATCTTCATATCAAGTGATTTCAAGTAAGAATAGACGCCAAATTAATGCTGACAAAAAAAGGGAAGGAAGGAAAAATGTTAGGATTTGCAGAAACTAATTGTGGTTTATTGCAAAATCACGTGATGAGACTGTATCAGTTCAGCTGACTGCTGTGTCTGAACCTGCTGTTCCTGTCCAGCTTGTAGCCTCTAAGCTGCTCCTGCAGTGACACTAATAGATGGCAGGTTAAAGCCAACATGGTGGCAAGTTGAGGGGAAGTGACCAAACAAGGTCTGCTTACAGATTAAACACTGGCTAAAAATACACTGCTGTACACATTCACGTGGGCTGCCATGACAACAGATGGGCCGATGCTATGAATGCAGGAGTTTGTGGACAGAGGCTTTGGAGCAAGGGGTCTTCAGTGGTCAAGAGCTCAATGAATCAGAATGTCCCTACAAGAGAAATAGTGCTGGCTTTCATTAGTGGGCCTCTGCTGTGCCAGGGCTTCTCCTCAGAGCCAATGGAGCAGCCTCTGTTAGGGGAGGGGATCAGCGTGTATGTTTGTGCAGACCCATGTATCCATGTAGCTGCTCATTTCTGCTTTCTCGCATATTCTTTCTGCGGCTCTACAAACACATAGTGCGTAACCATTTCAGCTCCTGCACTTCTGTTTGATTAGAGCAACCATAAAATCAAACATAACATTTAAAAAGATAACACTAGCCCTCCCCTTTCTAAATGAAAACCATATTTCCCTCCAGCTTGCTTTAGCCCGAGCATTTATACTTGTGTGTTTGTGATCCACCCACATCGATCATATTTCTCCAGCCCTCTGTCTTTCCGCTAAGCAAGGGCTCATTGTGGGCCAGTCCAGCATTGTTGATGCATACGTCCACGCCCTTGTGCAGCGTTTTGATGGCTGAAAACATGGACAGGATCTCCTCCTCGTTGGACAGGTCACACTTGTAGGGGATCAGTGTGCCACTGAAGCCTGCACTCTGACATTCTGCTGCCAGCTTCTGTAAAACACAAATCACAAAGAGTTTAAACAACATGCACATTTGTTGGATGATAAAAACACTACAGGTTACCATTTCAGTGGCCATGAATAAATTGTGATATCAAGACTATTGATTGACTAGATTATCAAGAGACGCTGTTAGATAAGAGCTAGAAATGATTAACTAGCGGCAGCAGCATTATTTAGATAGCATCTCATGATTAACACCCAACCCACTCACACTAAGAGAGCAGCTAGAATGTGCAACCATAAAATTAAAACTACATTGGTCAAGAGGTAACCTGATGGCATCAGTTAAGTCAAAACCACTCCACTCTCAATATGGTTGCTTCCTGATAATGAAAATCCAATTACATGAAATGCCACTGTAGATCCAAATCATGACCTTGGATGAAAAAGCAGGCTTTGCGTTGATGGGAGGCCTTTTCCCCCGGGATACAGCTGGACTGAGCCTGCTACAGGCTAAGCAGGCTCAGTCCAACCAGGTCAGCTTCCTCTCCACCACTGTGGGGTTAGATACAAACTGACACAGATCCCCCTGCCAGGCACAGCTGCACCAGTCACCTGATGTCTCACTCTGGGTGCCAGTCAGACTGGAGGGGCTTAGATGATAAGGGCGGGGCTGGTGGCAAACAGAGATGATGCACAGTGCCATATAACTGTCTGTGCAACGGACAGGATTAAATGTTAAATGACGCACTAAAGGAAAAACTGACCCTCTAAACTTTTTAACACCTTGCTGAAGCGACAGGGCCAGCAGTAATGACAAAAAGCTGTGTTGAAATATTTTAGTATGTTGCTCTTGTTTCCTTAAATTAACATGAAGCTGCATTCACGTACCAGCACAACTGCAACTGATTCTGGCACTTTCCTTTTTTTAAATTGGGACATTCATCCCAGTTTACTAACTACGTAAACTACTTATTTTTTAACTTCTTTAACTTTTGACTGACAATTTCGTTTTTTATCCATCATTTTAAGTTAACAACTTCGACTGTTTCTGATATTGTATGACAAGAGGAAGTAATCTAATACATTCCTCTGTAAGTATATGTACATTGTCCCCAATTGATATGAATCTGCACATAAACTGTGGATAAACTAACAAACAATAAAAAAAAAAATCGCAAACTGGGGTACAAAAAACCTGGCATGCAATTCACATTTTCATAATTAATAAAAAGTATTGTAATCTATATACTCTATATATTATTATATAATTTAGTAATCGGGATGAAATTGGATTGAGGGATCATTTTGGCTTTTTCTAACAAAATGCTTAATAGAGTCAGAGCGTTCTATCTCACACTCGGAGTGTGCAGATTTCCCTGCTATTCCTCTAAGCTGTTTAACATGGATTATCCAGAGAGAAGGCATTACCTGTATAAAGCTGGCAAAACCCTAAAACACTGAAAATGTGTCTCATTTGTAAAACTACTCTTTTGCTCTCGCTCTAGGCAGGTGAACCACTACCTTTTGTCTACTGCCCTGAATGTAAAGCGAAAACCAAGATCTTTACATCACACTCGCCTCAATCCCTGGCCCTCAGGGAGGAAGGAGCAGGCAGAGTGCTAGAGAGTTGTTTTTTTTATATTCAGAAAGGAGGTTAGTGTAAAAGGGAAGCCAGGACAGTCTTTTGTTAGGAGGGGAGAATTAGTTGAGCTACTGAGGTTTAAGTGGGAGCAGCAGAGCAAACAGGCTGTGCTCATGGTCCAACTACAGGAAGTCTCAGGCTGTGAATCTCCATGCATATGTGTGTGTGTGTGTGTGTGTGTGTGTGTGTGTGGGTGGGTGAATCCTGGCACCAGCCACACTGCCATGGCCAGTACAAGCCCTCATACTGGCCACACCTACAGCAAAGGCAATACAGCCCTCTGTCCCACAGATAGGCAACCAGGCCTGACAATTCAGCAGCAATGTATCTGGCAAATGCACACGATACACGATTCATTCATAACAATCCAAACTGAAACTGGCAGTGTGAATGTTAAGTGTGCTTGGCATCATATCTTTAAAGACAGTCATGAAAAATAAGACTGAGAAAGCCTTTAAATAGATCTCAATGACAGATTCACACACAGCAGTGCTGCTAAATGAGCCTTTCACAAACACAAAATAAAACTAAAGCCAAGTATGTGTGAGGGCAAGGTGTGCTGGTCATTTACATAAAGCAACAAAATAAAAAAATATCAACAACTTGTGACATTATGCCCTTCTTTTTCTTTTTTTTAAACTGCCTATTTTCACAGACTTTATAGGAAGAGAAGACTTGACTCTTCCTAACAGAGACCTTTGCAGATAGTTACAATTCATTAACTTCTTAACAAAATATAAAGAATGTGATGAGGTCAGGTGAGGAGTTGGTAAAATTGGAAGTAGGAAATGGACATAAGAAAATAATAAGTCATTCTAAAAGTCTTAAGGCATAAGCTTTATTTTTTATATAGTTAAATCTGCTAATCTACAAACCATGAACAGCTAAAACTAGAAAGAGTTGTGGGATTGTATAAATTTGTGAAAATAAAATAAAAGTTTGGTTAAATAAAGAAAAATATTGTTACAATCGGTCACAAGCCTTTAAGATGGGTGTACACACATGCAACACTTTCACACACATGCATACATTACTACATAGGCACATTGATGGCCTGTAAGCCCGGCAGGGTGCTGTTATGTAATGCCTGCAATGCAAGGGACAGCATTGTCCCACTCCATGTTCATCAATCATTCATCTACTGATGTGGATTTGGAGGGACAAGCAAAACAACTTGCTTAAGAATGGGAAAGAGATAAAAATAAAGATGCCAAAGAGCTAAAAGCAGACAAGCTTTAAGTGGTGAGTCAGATCAATTGCACAAGGCAGCAGCCACAAGCAGAGAGACCTAAGAAATTAGATTTGTCTCAGGTTTACTCAAGAGGTCTTCCAGACAAAAGAGGGATTGTGTTATAGGCCACTATGCCTCTTCCTATTCTTAGAAAAGACAGCCATAATTCAGCCTATATCCCTCCCCTCTTAATCCTTCATGTCCTGTCTCTTAAACACCTGTGACACACAAAACTATTTTGCCTGTCATAATGCATTTTCATCCTCATTACTGACATTGTTGCCCAGTGATTACAAAAAGTGTGCAGCAGGAGGGAGGAAGAGAGGGAGTGTCGCAGCCAGGAAGTGAAACAGAGGAAAAGTGAGGGAGAGAAAACAAACTGTAGACACAGAGAATTAAAGTTGATCAAAATGGACTCAGATGTCAGTATGTTTTACTCTATATGACGGTGGGAGGACAGGAGCACAGGACAGGTCATACAAGCACAGCTTTGAGGGAAAATCTACCCAATAAATGAGTTTGCATAAGGCTAAAGTACAGTTATAATCCTGACAAATAATCACTGAAATGCAAGAAAAACTTCTTCCTCTGAGGCCCTTAACCAGAGAGCAAAAACACCATTTGCGACACAAGGAAATTTCACTCAAAGCTACTCCAATATTTATTGATTTCTTAACTAAAAACAATCTAACAATGTATGAGAAACATTCACTATTACTTTTTATCAAGCAGAACTATCATTGTGTGACATAAAAATAGACTGTTTTAAGTTTAGCCTGAGCACATAATAGTGAGCGTGGGGTCAAAGGTGACAGTAGGCTGTATAATAGGATTGCAGCAGGGTAGAAGGGATGGCTGTGTGATTATCTCTTCTTTACACACACTGACAGTCTGTCACCAAAAGGTCTAAAGGTTGAACTGGGTGGTTTTATAGCACTTCCTTGAGGATAGTTTTATCAAGACAAGAAGATAAGTAAAATAATTAAACTCTTTCTTAATAACCTTACTCATTGACAGACAAGGCTTTTCTAGTCAGTTCAAATCAAGGAAGAACCATGAGGTAATTTAGGACTTCAGCAGCACTCTGAAATCATGTCACAAGTGTAAGGGAAAGCTTTTCAGTGTAACTTTGGACATAGTTTCTGTTGATGAGTAGGCTACATTAAAAAAAAGTGTCTGTAATCACAAATGCATGACATCTGATGTTTGGTATGAGTATCTGCTGTAAATGAAAAAGGCTTTTATAGCCCTGATAGACGTAAGACAGCAGGCTGCCAGGTGTTGTGTAACAAACTGGTGCAACCAGTGTTGTGGCATTTCACTTACTACAAGTGATAAAAACCAGAAAAGAGCAACAGCAGATTTTTTTTTTAATTTAAAAAGAAGACAGCGAAAGGACTGCATTTCTGCCAGCCGTACCTCGATCTTACTTTAACTACAAAAAGTGTCCTTTATTCACATCTTCACATGGGCATCATATGATAAAAACTGGCCCTCCAGTTCTCTTGTTTGTAGTTGAAACATGCTGAAGGCTGAAGCTTCCTACTGAACCAGCATACGTAATGTGCCTCCTCCATCTCATGTGATGGGTTACTCCTGCACCTGATGCTGGCCACTCTGCAATAACTCTGCTCTCACCACAAGCCTGGGGGCGGCCCTGATGCTAGCTATGAGCCAGATCACTGTGCATGCTGAGTTAACGATAACTGGAGTCTAGAGCACACAACAAAAGCACACATAGGAGAGTCTCTTGGAGACAGTGTTGATCTGATGCGTCCAAAATGAAAACCTTTTTAAACTGGGCCAGACTGAGCTCAGTCTATTCAGCACAGAAGATTAGAGTAGCCATAAGATGCTTCCAATACCAAACAAACACTCAGTAACAAATCCATTTTGGCTCCTTTTAAAGTTAATCCAATTGAATTTGCATTTCTCCCCTCCATCTTTGGACTCACTGAACTTGGATAAATTCGAGTCTTCTCTGTGTATGTGTTATAGATGCATTAAATTCTCTTGCCACAAAATGCTTTTTTCATACTCTGCTCTTTGCTTCAAATGTACATTCAGTTACAAGTGCTGGCCTGCTCCTGCAGTTGTACTTATCAAACCTGCACATGATGTTTTCCTCTCTTGCACATCAGGCTTCTTCACACAAATACACACTCAAACACACAATCTCACAGGGAAGAGCTTTCCAGAAAGTCTTCAACAGGACAGGACAGGACAGGAAGCGCCCCACCTATCATAGCAGGAGGCCCGGGGAGGGAATGTCAATGCCAGTAAACCTTACACCTTGAAAGATGATAAGTGCAGATAGGACAGCACAGTGGTGGTGTGGGGAGAATGGCTCATAGGGGTCACTGGGCTGTCTAGACCAATCAGACTGTTAACTGTATGAGGCCCCAGTGATCTCCAAAGTCATTAAAAACACTCCTGACATAAGAGCTTTGAATAATTTATAAAGCAAAGAGAAGAGTTGTAAGTGACACTGCTTGATAATACTGCATACAAACAGTATTGTGGTAACACTGTACTGCTGTGATACACCTCAGAGAAAACCTCTTTACTAGTGACTTACAGATAGAGTGGTGGGCACAGTAAATTTTAACAGACTTAAGTACTAAAGTCATAAAGAATAAATTAATTATTAGGACAAAATATGTTATTCATTCTCCTTCCTACTGTCCTGGCTATTTCAATGATGTGTTAAAATAGAAAAAGACACTTTTCTCTTGCTAAAACTGATTACACAGACTAAATAAGAACCCTTGTCATTTAAGAAGAGGCGAAGGTCAGTTTTTAAATTGGCCAAAACTGTGCTTAAGTCAATAGAGTTTGTACACTTGGGTTGGGGTTACAGAGTTCCATTACAGAAAAGAAAACAGACTAATTTCATATCAGCACAACAAACCCTTATTTTATATATCTATATCTACAAACCCATACATCCATGGCATCATAAAAATAATCTGGAATGTCTCTTTGGGTGGGTTCATTTATGATTTAATGCTGTCGTAAACTGTGTTTGTCAGAATGTTGCTTCTCTTTGGAGACGGAATACATGGAAACATGATGGATTATTAGTTAGGTGGAAGTCTTTGTCAGCTAACAGCTCAAGTGGAAAACGTGCAGTCAGTGGAAAAGCGTTTTGCATGGGTAAGAAAAAGGCCTGTGAGCCGAAGGTAACTTGAAGCTCAGGAGAAATTTGACACGGAAATCAAATAACAACTGTGCAGGTGAAGACAGCAGTGCTTTGATTTCTCTCACAGCCAATCACAAGCAATACGGCCAAAAACACAAAGCTAAATCAAAAGGATTTGAACGTTCACAGATATGTATTTTATGCAAACAAGCTTAATTAAGTTTGGCAACTAAGTTTAGGAAAATACTTAAAAAAAAACATCTTACTGTACATTTTTGCACATCACACATCATCAAAAGTACAAAAGTGAAGAGCAAGACAGAAAAACACACACAGAGGAATCAGGATTCAGATAAAAAGACAGAAACAAAAGTGAAGCAGAGGGTGCGAGTGAAAGAATAAAACGTCTGACCTGACCCACTTCAAATACTTTTCGGAGTGATATTTATTCATTGTAAAAAAAACAAGACAGGCTGTTCGACACAACCTAACATAGGTGGTTGCAACAACCTCAAACTTGTAAACGGAGAGACAGTGATTGACTTTTATAGTGTAACCTCAGCTTTTGAAGCATGACTGAGCAACCTTCACCTCCTTGAGACTGGGCACAAAATCGAAATTTGTCAGTCAGAGGCCTTAAATTGACCGGCTGGCTCAACTGCCAAGGGCACTGAGTTTTAAATTAGAGTTTACCGGTTCAAATAAAAGATGCTTGGACTAATTTAGAAAGTGCAGAGGCTACTGCTTTTTGCAGAGTTGCATTAACAGGCAGTCAATCGGGTGCCTGTTTGATTTGAGTCCAATGGATAAAAATGTGTTTGTTAGCTATAAAAATGTCTAAACAAGCAAAGGCAAAAAAAACGATTATAAGCAATGTATTCCAAAGCCCTTAAGTCAAAAGGTCCTTAGCACTGAAATTTTAAAAAGAAAAAAACTGCCAGTCATGCTCCATGTTCCACATTAATTTGACATAGTTTTAATTCTAGTACACATTTCATGTGGAATCTCTTCCCAATCTCTTGCTAACACAGGCATTCTGTATGCCAACCACAAATCTGTTTAGCGCTAAAACCCCACAAATTATGTTTGCTAAATTTATCTGATCTAAAATTGCAACAGCCAAAGCTTTGAGTTTTGACAGATGCCTCCTGTGGGTAGCCTCAAAGCACCCAGAAAATGTCAGTTTCTCTTTATCAGTCTGAAATGGACTTTCATTACAAAAGACAATTTAATACATAAAAAGATTTCCTGCATTTAGTCTTGATAAAACAAATGTGACAATTTGTAGCAAAGAGTAGTAATTCTTCCCCACAGAAATATATATATAAATATAATATAAAAAAACATTTGAACACTGAATCATTAAAAAACATGCTATTTATTGATAGGAGATGAGCCTATCTGGGTCTTTCATTATATATTTGTTAAGTATTATTTCATACAAGCTCAAATAATTGGCTTTCAACATTTCTTTACAGCTTGCCTACAGTAGGACACAAACTATGCTTTCCAGGAATCATTAGATGTACAGGCGACCATTCAATTTGATTGATTATGGGAAAAACCCCACCACATCCCAACCTCTGCCAGTACAAACACTCATCTTTTCTAAGCCAGCTCTGACCTGCACATACTGAGAAAACATAAAAATGCAATTTATGGTTTCTTATACTTTTAAAATTGCAGGAATACACTTCATGCACCAATTTATTACATCAGCCTTACGGAATTTCCCACACAAATATGGCAAATGGAATTAATGAAATTGTAGCCCAGGTGGTAGTCAAATATTTGTGTTTCAAATAAAGGATTATTTGAGATGTGGTGATCAGCAACTGGAGTTCATGCTCCCGTAACTGTGTATTTACTACAGCATCACATGGTGCTAGGTAAGCAGATAACATGTGGGCTATGTGGGCCTGGGCCTGGGTCTGTTTAATGGGAAACTATGTGTCCTCATCTTCTCTGATGTAAGCACAGACTTCAAAGCTCTCTAATATGGCAGTAATCTAATCTTTCTAGCCTTTAACTCAATAGGCTAGAGTCATTTAAAAAACAAAAAAAGGGCCTTTAATTTGATGGGAACGAGACATTAAAAAACTTTTTATTTTAATGAGTTTTTTTGTTTTAGTCATAATTTTCTGCTCTGCTTTGTTTGCATATAGTTTTTCGTTACTTCTTTGAGAGAATCGTTTGATCATTTGATGGTTATTTCTCCACAAAAATCAAATATTGCAGTCCTTGGTTATAATTAAGATTTACACACAATTTTTTTCCAATGACCTACTTTTGGACTGCACTGTCCTGTGCAGAGAGTCCACTTTTTAAAGTTTTACTACCTCAAAGACTAACTGTTTAACTGCGAAGACATTTTTCTTTTGGCGAAAAAACAGCTTCTTCATGTGCTCTTAACGGGTTTAAGAGCACATGAGAGTTAATGAGAGACTGTTGCTGCCACTTGGATGCGGCCCCGTCTCCTCCATTCCTGCACAGAGCCCATGGTGACCACACGTCTCTCTTCAGCTCGCTGCTCCCCCACTGTCTACTCTACAATCTCAAAGACAATAAAACAATACGGCAGCCACAACTCTCCCCTTCTCCATTTTTTGTTTACACATAGCAACGGACACATAACATTTGAATAACTTTCTCTCTTTAATAATTGTTTTAAATGATCTACTGTGAGTGGGAATATTGCTGTTGGATTATACACATTGTAAAGTCACTGTTTACCCAAGTAAAGAAATAAAAAACCAAAAGGGAAGTCAAGAACAATTGCTGTGATGGACACTTGCATCCCCCACTAACAGCATGCCAGGTTTGGCACAACTACAGCAAGAACCCAGTTTACATAGCAGAGAGAGTACAATACCGGCTTTGTCCCTAAACTCACACAGACAACTCTTTAGGGTCTTGTACAAGTAATGAAATCTGTCAAAAAGTGGAAGAGATAGAGAGTGGTACCTCTGTACAACCCTTCTCGCTACTTTGGCCAAATACTTCAATAGTTGAACCCAAGCTTTGGTCTATAGATCAAATTCCATAATAATGAATAGTTAAGATTACTCTGGCTGTAATGTAGTGAGTTCTTGAATGCTGACTGGTGATTGTATTAAGTAAAAGTGCTATAAAGAATTTGAAGATTGTGACCTTGTTTTAGTCATGCAAAAGTCACAAACAGGCGCTAAAACTAGCTGCTGCAGTTAACTATTGACAGGATGGGCCATGTGACTGGAGTATGAATGGAGAGAGGCTATCTATTGCGCAAGTCATATTCAATACATGCATGTATGGGCATGGGGGTGTGTGTGTCAATGTGTATAGTTAAAGTGAGGAAAATGCTTGCATGTGAAAAACAACAACTGTGGCAGATTCTTTTTTTAATTAATCACTAGAAAGAAAGAAAAAAAAAACTGATGTTGCTCCAACACTCTTGCCATATTTGCCATACTATATTACTGCAAATTGTAAAGCAGTGCACAAAAGGGTACAGGAGACACAGTTTGGTATGGAGCACTATTAGGGCTAGTTGATGAGACAAAAGTTGACATGATAAGAGGTCATAATTTGCTTCATTTTGAAAAAGTAAATTAATTCAATAAATATGTTAAGGAAGACTGATATCTAAAAGTTTGAAAACGTATAATTTCAATGCATATGAGTTATCACTGACTCAAACTAAATGTTTGAGAAAAAGTAATAATTTAAAGCTCTGCTACCATAAAACATGATAGGTGTACAATGTGGCTGAACGTAGGTGTCGTAGACTATCTGCAGCCCAGTTCTGGAGGCCATGACAAGAGTAGAGTGAGGAGATTCAGGCTTAATTATTGGCTGACAAGATAAGCAAGGTGCAGGGCCTTATGACTTATGGTCAGACAAGAGTTAGTGGGGAGGGGCAACCAACGCCTGTAGAAGAGGAGGCATCAGACTGTGTGATACGGAAGCCGAATTACAACCTGCTGCATTTAACTTAAATTTCTGCCTTACATAAACCTTTAAGATTTAATTACTTTTTAATTACAGCCATAAACTCACTTGTTCAATATGTGGATGACAAACTGTCATTCAGCTCAAGCATAATGACAACTGGCACTAATTACTTTCAGAGTCTCAATGAGAGCTGGCATTAAATAATGATTGAACTGGTCTTTCATTCCCATAGAGGCTATGATTTGGGCTCTCTGTTATACCGCTATTCAAGCACTGACCTAATAAACATGATATGTGTATCAGGTCATGTTTGACCCAAACCACATTGGAAATTATATTGCTGTACAAAGCCCTTGGTGTTGTTAGTAGTATACTGATTTTATAAAATACATTCATAGTTATATAAGGCTAGAAATGAAGGTTCTGTTTTCAGGATTTTTTTTATCCTGATAAACCAATACGTTTGGAGACAGTACAGGGCATGAAACCCATGATAAAAAAAAAGACATTTTGTAAACTTGAGACAACAGTAAATTGACAGTGTACCACAAGACAGGGTACACATTGCCACCTCTAAGCTATGGTCATCTGCTGACACCTCTTTGAAATCTGTAGTGATGTAACTTGATTCAGCTCGAGCAGAAGGTTCATGTACTGTCAGACAGTACATGGAAGATGGCAGGTGTAATTTGGATAGAGATACTGAACTCTTGCTAGCTGTGTAATGCTGGTCTGCTGTTGCTAACCCTGACCTCTGACCTCACTGGAGAAGGTCAGACAAAAGAAAGATTTTTTTTTGACAAGGATTAATCATAGAGGTTTATAAATTACAGATTAGGGCTGTGGTGTGCAGAGTGGTGTTGGTTCAGGTGCATCACGTTTTCCTCACCTAATGAGTGGTGGTATTGGACACCAAACACTTTCTAAGTAGGGTATCAAAGATAAGGTACAATAATATCCCTTTATCAATAAATAGAAAATTGGTAATATTAGCAATTCTGTAGCTATTTTCGTCTAGATTTAGCTCATATATCGTTTACATAACTCGTTTACATGAAGCCATTGCTGCTGCAGTTTACATTTTTTTGGTTAAATATTGGTGAGATAGTTATCCTATTAAGAGTACTAAGATTGATGTGGCAATATTTGAAAAATTAAATGGGTTACCTAACGTTAAACGATGCCTGACTCGTTAATCTTATCAAACACAGCTCCAACGTCTGCGTTACCTAACGTTACAGTTTCCAGGTTCTTGCGGCGTTAACGTAAGGTTTCTAGGTGAAGTTGTACAGCTAACGTTAGCTAGCAGTTAACGTTAGTTAGCTAGCGATAGTTTGTTGTCGCTCTAACAGCTAGCCTCTCGCACAGCTCCTTCCACTTGTTTGTTATATGTAAAATTAACATGCCCACCTCTATTTTGTCGACATTCCTGGCACAGCCGACAACCCTCATGCCTTGCTGGACCAGTGCCCGGGCTACAGCCGCTCCAATCCCCACCGAGGCTCCGGTCACCAGGGCCACTCTGCCTTTCCACCGCTCCATCTCCCCCGTACTCAGTGCACCGGCACTGTACGCGAAACAACAGCTTCTGCGCGTTGCCACTGTCTGCGTTCAAACGGTCACTGGGTAGCTAACAGTATTGTGTACAATGTGTTCAAACAGAGGGATGCGGCAGCCTCCTTGTCTTGAACCGTGCAGCATCCAGGACAGCGGTGGGCACTCTGCCTAAGCTCGGATCCATGCGCTCCTTTGAATGAAATACGAAGAGCTCTGGCGTGTGTAAATGTTTGGTTCACAACACCTCCCACTTTCTTTTTAAGCCCTAGGGCTGAGGCGCTCCCCGTGTGTGGCCACATACCGCCGCCTACTGGACAAGACCGGTACAACAAAATTTCTGTATTCTTAACTTAATAGCTTAGTTTGGTATTTTGGAAGTGCAGTCTTAGTGAGATTTTTCGTATCAGTCCTCTTTTTTATACATTACACTTTAGAGATTTCTTCGAAACAACCACAACATAAAAAAATGTCATCAGCATATTATGTATTTTAATTTAAGACTTAAAGGAAATAGATTTTTGTTTTAACACCTTTTCAGTAAATTAGTTCAACTGAGATAAGAGAACCAAGGTAGTTACATAAGAATTTTGTTTAGTTAAGGTAGAAACATCTCCATACACTTGCCAAACGTTCTTTCAGGCAGCATGAGAGCAAATTTGTCCCATTAGTTACTCACAGTAAAATATACATAGAAATTATATACAGATTTGCATTTGGTACAGGATTAATAGCCAATTTAGGTTGATGATTATCATGTCAACATTACCAGCTTTGGAAGTTTTCTAAAAACACCCAGACTGTCACACCACAATAGAGATATTCACAGAAAGGTGCTCTAAACTCTAGGCTTGCTACTGATCTGGTACACTGGCGCTGTATTCATTGTATTTTAAATTGTTAAGGCCGAGAAAAAGTGGCTGCAGAGTAAGAACCCCTACTGAGATTAAAATAAACATGAGCTTACCTGAGGAAAAAAAATGATTATGCATAGTAATAAATACTTCTTTATTTAGTAAATTTTGCACATTGCGCTCTTAACGTCACACCCAAATCCTCATTACAAATGGATGTTTATTCTCTGTAAAATCTTTATATTTAGAATTTCTGTACACATTTAATGGCACAACCTTTACCACTACAATGAAGTGTCACCCAAGAGAAACAAAATAGAAAAAAAAATACATAAAATAAGACTACTAAAAATATATCCCTAATGTCACAGCTTGCAAAGCTTGATTACTGATTCCACTGTGTTCTTACCCAATGACCCTACAGAAGACCAACAACAATTATTAGGCTTGGTCGAAGAGAACAATTACAAATGAGAAAGTGGCCAAGAAATGAGATGTGAAAGTGTGTTGGTGCACAAGTGCAAAAGAGAGAGAGAGAGAGCAATGGAAAGAAATCACAATTACTGTAAAGTAGAAATGACTGAACAGGACACCCTATGTGATTCAGAAATATCTTTTCTAAAAGATGTGGCAGCAGTGGTCACAAGTGTTTTTCCCAGGGGAAAATGATATTAGTGTAGTTCGTTGACACTGGTGGTGGCAAACCACTTTCCACAGACTGGCTTACTCCGCTCAGTGGCACGGCAGTAATTGGTGAACTTCTCCTTCAGGAGCTGTCGGTATTGGTGGCGGTTGTTGTAGAAGGATTGGTTTCTTTCTAAAAATGTCTGGATTTCATCTTGTGTCAGACAATTCTCTTCATCTGAAGTCACTTCTGAATCATCCTGTAATCAAACACAATCAGAGGGCAGGAGTTCACGCAAGAGTCCAAATAGACCAGTTTCTAGTTTTTTTTCTTATTTAGAAAAAGGGAAATATAGTTGAATGTAAAGATTATCAGCTCTCAATTTTCTTTAAAACCATTAACTGTAAACCTTTAATTTTTATTCAACTTTTGCGAAGCCATTACTTTTGCTGTGTTGTGCCAGTTCCAGGGCTCTGCCACTCAGAATAATGTCTCTCTAGCTTGCTGACAAAATACATTCAAATAAGTTGTCAGTAATGTCATTTAGTACCAGCTTGTCCAACTATAACAAGACCAATAGTCTGAGCGGAAGATCTCTTTATGAGTGTTTTCTTACTAACCAGAAGTTCTGCGAGACTGATGTTTGCATCTGGAGGACCTGCATGAGGGCTGAGGTTCGTTTGATGTGCTGTCCATGGCAATCGTAATGCAATGCTGGCAAAGCTATCACCACATAAGGAGGAGAAGATTTCTTTGGTTCGACAAATGTGTGATGGTGTACTGTGGCCTGTTGTATTCCCATCTGCTGTACAACCTCCACCTTTTTGTCCCTGTGGGAATGTGCAAACAGGTGAAATATGTTACACAACCTAAAATATTCTAAAGACAGCATGTGAATTCTACAATCTGTTCTCCTACCTGATTGTTGCATAAACCCTTGCCCTTCCTTTTCTTCTTTTTACTCTTGCATTGAGTGTTTTCATCAGTCCGTGGCCAGCAGTCCACACAACTATCTGCTCCATCCTCCTCTTTGTCTTCAGCACATTGAAGAGCATTTAAGTCTTCTCCTGCAAAAGATAAACAAAAACAGGGGGATAAAAAATTGTAGACACTATACATGGCTCCTGATGTTGGTCCTTGGCATCTTAGAGCAGTTTAAAGCAGACCTGCTTCATCATGGTTGCATATTCCTTCAGAGCAGGCCACGTCAGAACCCTCTCGTGATGCTGGCTCACTGCCATCCATACTTGAGGAGTAGCCGTAGTCACTAACATTGCTGAGGGGGGACAAATCTGGAGAAAAACATGAAAAATGCAATTTCTTGTAGTTTGTCCTTATATTTATCTTCCATTTCTAGTACAATGACCTCTACAGACACACATGGTGGCTTTGTAGTAGTGTCTGTGGTTGGGCTGTGACTTTTTTAATCAAATTTCTCCTTTAAACACTGGGGGGGGACCTTATCAGCTTGTTTGGATTGAAAATAAAGTTACATTAAGTATAAAAAAAACTATTAAAGCAGTACTCAAGCAGAGAACAATCTTGAAATCAGCTTAAAACCTATTTTTCTACTACTTGGAGAGTGAGGGAATTCATACTCCAGTCAATGAGGGAAGCAATGCTGATCTGATCAAAGAAGTGAGAAGTAGTATGTTGAAGCATTTTGGGTTCTTATTTGTAGGTGGCAAATTTGACTTCGAAAAACAGATTCATTAAATGCATTTTTACCCTGTTTGGTGCTGTCTGGACAGCTACAGGAAGTGCTTTGATTGGCAGCAGCACTCTCATCACATCCTGCCTCCTCATCCTCATCCTGGCTACCACAGACTTTGCAGGAGCCCTCCGCAGATTCAAGTGGACCCTGCAAGATACCAATGAGCCAAGCGTAAATAAAGAAAAACAGATGTTTAGATGCAGATAAACACATGCATCTATAATAATGTGCCATGGGACACTTATTTCATGGACTCTGTCGGCACTGTCGGTGGAGGTTTACCTCATCCAAGTTTTTCTCCTTGTCCCCTGTCTCCTGTTCAGATATGTCAAAGCCACATTTGTTTTTGCGTCGATTTTTTCGCTTTTGCCTCTTTTTCTCCTGCTTTAGTTCTTTGGCCCTCTCCTCCTCAGACAGCTCCTCGACAAACTGTTCCAGTCGACTGATCCCCTGCATCTTCTCAACTGCCATCTAAGGGCATAGTAACACAAACAGTTGCAACACACTTTTTTTTATCTCATGAGTTGTTCTGAAATTAAACCAAAACACACTGGCCCACAAGTCATGTACCTCAAAACTTTTGCGTAGTGCGTCAATGCCCAAATGGAACAATATCTGCCAGGTCTGCTCCTCTGCTCGTAGCTTCTGCCAGATTCTATGCAGGCGCTCATAGAGATGAATACCCAGACAGGTCAGGACTTCTTCTTGTGCGATGTCAATGGTTTTGGCATGTCTCTCTCTGCGTCTAAAAAAAAAAAGAAGAAGAACAAAATACAAAATATTACCTGAATGTAAAAAAAAAAAAGATCCCTGCATGACAGAAGTGAAAGTGAGGTCTGTAGCATCCACTGTTTAAAACTTTACTCACTCGTAGCCTCCTGCAAATTCAGGCTCTGCCCGGCCAAGGAGGTGAGCAATGAAGTCAGTCTCGCAACACACATGAATGTGGCGTTCGTGGGGGCAACAGCAAAGTCCCTCATACAAGGCTGCGCAGTACCCTTTCTCTTTACTGCAGTCCAGCTCCCCCACCAAGATATTGTATGCCCTCAGCACTTTATTCTTACAGTCAGTACAAAATCTGTGGACAAGACAGAAATACAAAGTTAATTCAGTTCTTGTAAGCCTCTTACACAAAGAGAGGAAAATAAGGGCTGTGATGGTCACACATTACCTGTGTTTACGCAAGTATGTCTCCAGCGTCTCTAAGAGGCAAGCACTATCAATGACGACCACCTCATCTCTGCACTCCTGAGACATCAGCTCCCACACATCCATCCAGCTTCCCCTGTATGAAAAACAAAGTAATCTTTTAAACCTGCGGTAACAGATTATTTCTTTTTAGCCACCAGGGAGGAACAATATTCAGTTGTTCACAAACAGTTGAACATCTGTTCACAAACTGTTGAACATCTATCAGATATAAAGCACCTAGAGGATTCATTGTGAGATATATATCTGCCCACCTAATAAATCAGAGCCAAACATTTTCTTTTTTTTTTGGCTCTTAACTTGTTCTTTACTTACTGCTGTGGGAAATATCTGGATCATTAACCTCTATATGCTCAACTGTGTTGACTACATTTACACAAAGCCAGCATGTTTGCACTGGGCTGTTTAATAAAAAACTATGATCAAGGCAAGAGGTTGAAAATATTTCCTCTCTTCCACTGGAATACCACCACTGTGTGTCCCTTTCCCTTTTGGTTTCACTTCGTAAACACAGCAGCCTAGCCTGCTGGAAAGAGTTACCATTCCAGATCTTAGACACAGCCTCCTAACACTTAAGTTCTAATGCTGTTGATAGAAAAAACTATCAGTGCAACAGTTTGATGAGAAAAACAGATGAAAATATATATATGACTCACCCCAAAGGTTTAGGTTTATGTGTGTCCAAGGAGTGTAACTGACAGCGCTTGTTCTTTTTACTTTTTGGAATAGCATCAATCATGTCATTCAGCTTTGACCTGTTAAAACAAAAAGAAAGGATTTTTTTCATAAAACTTCAGTATTAACAAATAATATAACAGTACAAGTTTTGCTTTTGCCAAAACTGACACTAAACAAGACACTGAGTCAAACGTGCCTCAGATAATTCAGTATGTGAATAGCTTGTAGTTTATTTATTGAACTCCATAGTTAAATATATGCCTAAAAGGACCAAATGTAATAATCAGTACACATTAAGCCCACTAAAGAGATGAATGATGGTTCTGTGATTAGCAAATAGCAGTACTTAAGCGTGGTACATTATCCTTCCGTACCAGTTTCAACACACTCAGAGAGAATTACTAGTTAATGCCACATCCATAATTCTGGCTCTCTTTGTTTTATTTCTAGCTGTTCTCTTTTGATATATTAAATGATTGATTTGGCAGTGAAAATGAAACACGTTTATCCATATCTTACCCATGGATATAGAAGAGGGTGTAGAGCTTCTTCACATCTGCTAAACAGCCTTTGGTGACAGACAGCATACCCGTGGGTTTCACTGTGAGGGGCTCCAGGGCAGGGTTTCCTGATTCCACCAAATGAGAGAAAAGGCGTTCCACACTCCTTCTGCAGCCCACGCATGGTACCAGCTGAGATAATGCACTGTAAACCTCTTTCGATGTCACCATCAGCGCCATATTCAGGTCCTGTTGCTTCAACTTGGAGTGATGCTAGGAGCCAAATGAATCATACATCTGTCATCATACATACTATTTGGCTCAGCCTACAGATGTAGTGGCAGACAAAGAGTAAAGAGCACATCACATGCGTTTGTACATTTTAATAAGGTTACTTAGTAAAATTAAAACTACATACCTCAGAAAATTGTTTCCAAAGAGACATGTTTATTTCTTGGCCATCAACATCCATGACACTATCAGAAAATTCCATCACCATCTGAACAAAAGATATTATTACCAACAATTAATGTATAATAAAGAAATTCATAGAAATTCATTTCAGCTGTGCTGGTAATTTCAATAGGCAAAAACATTTCTCAGAAAATGTTCTGAATCTCTGTTTATAGCATAAATGTCCCTTTTAAGACATTTGATATGACAGGCCCATCGTAGTGATCAACTTCTTGGTTAATATTGATTGACTGAATAGTGGCCATTAATTTTGAAATGTACACTATAAACAGGCGCCATTTCAGTTACTCAACTTCTTCAGCATTCTAAATGAATATACCAGGTTTACTGTCAGCGTATGATGCTATGTTGTATAAAGTGTGTCATTTCTCCCTCGTCACCGAAATGTATTCATTTGTTAAAACCTTAAGCTATGTAAAGTGGTGTCTAATACGCTGTAAGACAAGCTAAGCAAAACTCTATTAATGTCCCTTAAAACAGGTTGAGGCTTGTCTGGTAATAACCAAGGCCTCACTTCTGGACATTCAATCCGTCAAAGAACTGATGTGGACAGCTAACACATGACCCAAAGAGGCTTAAGATAGCGTTAGCCACTTAGCACCTGTGCTCTTCATGAACATTCTCCTTTTGGTCATATACAGTGTATGGGGAAGCTTGTTTACCGTCAGTGTATCATCGATATACAGAGGAATCTGCCTGGCGAGAAATGGGTAGTCTTCTTCCCCTTCCCTGCATACTGCTACCAGACGTGCCATGACTTCTTCCAGTTTGGTGGGGTGCCTCTCGCCTGCAGGTGACACACAAGGCTTCGACTGACCACATTTGACATGAGCAAAGGCTACACCAAGCTAATGCTGATCTGTTGCAGGTCATTGTGGGCTAACTACAACATCATATTGACACTAGAAGATAACAAAAAAGCTACATGACGGACTACATGCCACTAAAACATCGCAAAAAGACCGATTGTTTACTGACGTTAAAAACGTCCGACAAGTTGGGTTACTTACACTGATGCAGCACGAAAAGATTTGTCTTGACCTAAATGCAACCCGCGAAAAGAGCAAAACAACCTAGTAACGATAGCTTTAGGTAGAGAGGACTGCGTTTTGTTTTGAGTTTATAAATTTTTTTAACCTGTTTTGGAAAGAATTATATACAGACAGAAATCCAGTAACGTCTATCTGCTAGGAAAGATAAAGCAATAACCCGGCGGCTAGCCAGTTACCGTTAGCCTGCTAGCTAGTTGCATTTGACGGAACGATTTTAGAAACTGGGAACCGGTCGGTGAATTTTGTGCTAAACATTCTGAAATTATGTACACAGACAAGAGTTTACCATGCTTTAACAAAAAACTAATATTCTGCATTATTTTATATAATTTGTCTACGCACTGTCGATGACAGCAAACTTGGCTAGCTCACTAGTTAGCATCGCTGTCCTACAAAGCTAACATTAGCGAGCCTGAACACGGCTTACATAAAGTTCCAACTGGGTGACAAGCTACTTAGCAACTGTTACTTTTAACAGCGCTTTTTACTGACGTTTGAAAGATTGGCCACGGTGTCCCATCTTGGCGACTTAAGGGATCATTTGAATGAAAACAAACAGTGTTTTACTTACCCGTTTCTGGTTTTCTTTCTCTTAAAAAATAAACAAGTGCGACGGTGAGGGAGTGAAGCTGCTACGGTGGCGGAACCTTCATTACTGATTTGACCTTTGCCCTCCTCACGTAGTAGCTGACGTTGCAATGCGTGTGGCCTCCAGGGGGCGCATTGTATTATATTTGGATGCTTATGAAACGGATGTACCTTGCAAGTAAAGCTACATTATTCTCAGTTTGTTTGAAATGTGTGATGTAAGGTTTAAACTTCTTTATTTTAATTTTCTTGTTCCTTTGTATCCATCTGTTTTAGGTACATGTGTTACTGTCAGATACTTTTGAGGAGGGTTTGGTAAACTGCTTGTAAAGATGGTCAACAGACAGTTACTTTTAAGATTTTATTCATAAACATTTAAGACTGAAGTGAACAATGCTGCATTCAGTGAGATTTAAGCAGCAAAATGTTAGGATGAAAAAGAAATCTCCCAAAAAAGCTTTAAAGAAAAGAGTGGCAAAATAAATTTACAGAGAAGCTTTATGGCTCACAGTACAGGCCAAGTTCATTTGCTGCATCAGATAAAAATCTTTCCCTTGAAGAAAAAAATGCGCAGATTCACTGCTGATTAAAGTAAGAAGTATTAAAATCCAAACCAGTGCTTGTTCTACAGTTGACAAATCCAGTATAGGCAAACAGGGAAGTAGTTTGGCAGCTCTTACTAGACTGTTTTGGATAAAAACATATATATATGTATATATATGTGCAAACAGATTAAGTGCACCATGCATCTGTATTGACATGTATTGGCATACAAACATAACAATTACTTCAGCATTACAGATAAAATCTCCTTACATGTAACATTTACTCTTCCCGGTGCATTTCATTGTCCAGAATTTTAATATCTGCTCCTCCAGTCCAAAAAACCTTTAAAATACACGAATGAACATCATACTAAATAAACAAAGGTAGTTTCACCAGAATTTTACCGTAATTTCACACAGATGCAAGACATATATTACCAAGCAATTCATGAACATGTACAATGACAAAACACACACTGAAAGCAAACTGCTACAACTAAGTGTGTCCACTATTAAGTTGGTGAAGCCTGTCATGACATTTGCAAGCAAGAAAAATATCAGCTGATTTCTGTTGACAGCTTTGACAAGGCAGTGTCTTTCAACTTCACCTGTCTTTTTGTCAGAGACTAAATCGGATTGTTTTGTACACAAATTCCATGATGAGGGTAGAAAATGACAGCCTGAAGTTCTTTTGCAAAACAGTAAAACCATATCAGCTATACCAATGCAGGACATAAAAAACAAAGACTGAGCAACACTCCATATACAGAAAGGTAAATTAGCTAAGCGGCGAGACACTGGCTCCACAAATGTCTGGCATATTTGCAAAACAGCAAAACAAACAAAACTTCCTAAGAAGAGGTTAACAAGTCCTTTAAGCCACTGTCTAACCTGGGATCTTGGTTGCATCACATAGAGTCCAACTTGAACTCCTGCCATGTAGATGGCAACATAACCCACTACAGAGAATATTCCCTCCTTGTTAGCATAGAGAAAGTCCCTTTCTCTGTCATTATTGTGGATAATGAAGGCCTTCAGGTCTGATGTCTCCAGAGTGAACTGATAAAATACGCTGATCAGAAGGGCAAAAACCCAAGACTGACTGGCGGGTAAAACAGCCAAAACCATGGAAGCCACAACTCTGACGATGGCCAGTGTGAAGAAGAAATTCCAGTGGACACCGTACTCTGTGACATGTTCATGGTAGCTGCTCATTTTGACACTCACCAACCTTCCCATACCAAGAACAACCAGGGGCCACACGGACAGGAGCTGCTTTGTGACATAGTTAATCTTGGATCCTGAGATGTTCTTTCTACGTGCCTCCGGACAGACAAGGGCATTTGCAAAGACAAATGCTCCAACCCCAAAGTCCATAACCCCTGTTCCATAGGTTTCCGTTTTAGCATATCGCCTCGGAAAGACACTGAAGTCCACAGCAAGAATGCTGATAGCTGTCTTCACATTCACAAACACTCGGAAGACAGTTACGAAAGGAACCTGGTTGAGCTGAATGTGACTCTGAAGAAATGAGCTAATAGTAGACTGTTGAGCAGAAGGCTGTCTAGTTATATGACAGATATAGCATATCACACAGGCCGAAACAATGGTTGAGCACATGATGACCTCCTGGAGAGTGCTGCTCAGGATGGTGCATGACAGGACAAGGGGTAGAACAAGCACAGAGAAATCCAGGAGCAGGTGAGAAACCAGCGTTTGTGGCAGCAGATGAGTCCCTGTGGCCTGAGAGTACAGGATCATGAGCAGCCCTCTGTTGATAAGGCATAAGGGGGTGAGGAGGGATCCCACTGCCACCTCCTGCAGACTGGTCCCATTGAGATTAGTGACGAATGCTTCTTTCAGTTCCTTCTGAGACATGGCCTGCAAATATTGAAGATATCTTTTTACCAATGCTAAATGAGAAAACGTGGCTTTACTTGAAGGCAAATAAATATTAATATACTCTATAGGCATGGAACTTTAAGGTACTATGACAGGAAACCGCGGTTAATTTACAGGGATATATGGGTACTAAGTATCCAGATTTAGAGGCATAAGAGAGTCAGCCAACTGCAACAATTTCAACTTATGATTAAACAGCTTCTACCTGAAACAATCTTTGTTTGTTGGTCTATAGGTAAACAAGAATAATGTAAACTGATCACCATGATAGTATAACGTTTTTTCCGGACAATATTTGACTAGCGCTCACGTTTAACGGAGTTATTCTCTGATCTACATCATGACGTCTAATAATATAACCAAGATATTAATATCTGCCACAGTTTTGTCTATTAGGTGTAAGAAATACCCCAAATACCTGTTTCACATTCAGTCACTTGGAGCCATGAGAGCGTCTACACTTACTTCCGTGTGTCCACCTCTATGCTGCATTTAAGACAGCTCGGATTTCTGGGAACTTGTCGGATGGCGACGGAACAGTCTCTCCTACTTTGCCTATGATTGGCTTACCCTGACATTCTTGCCCTAATATCAACCAATCCTGGCTCCTTAGATTTAAACCCAAGCTATCCAGCGATGAATGTAACGCACAGTAGCCAATCAGAGGTGGAGTAGCTCTGGTTCTTCCGTCGCCGTCCTAGCGAGGGAAGAGTTGGCAAATTCCAGTTTCTAGTTTTCTAAGCATCATTTTAAAAGTGGAAGTATATCATGATTACAATGATCAAATAACATGCACAGTTAGTATCTATGTTGGACATCTAGTAACTGCAGAATGACCGGCGATGTTTCGTGAATTCACTGTCGGATATTTAAAAGGAAAGCTGGATTTAACAAAAAAAAATCCTAATTGTAAAAGCGATTTAGTGGAATTAAAAATCCCCCAATCTATGCGGCATGAAACTAGGGGCATGTAAAGAAAATCTCTCAGCCTACGGGGGACAGTTGGGTCCGTGAAGCATCAGAAAGAGGGCGGGAATAAGCTTTGAGTGGTTTGGGAGTTTGGGAGGCAGTCGCTCAGTCAGGCAACAGCCACGGGAACTCGTTCTTGAGGAATGTCTGACAAAATGGAAACTACTGAGGTTCAGGACTACAGGGCAGAATAACTGCAAGTCACCTAAACCCGAAGCCGCAGTTAGGCATAGTCATCAAACTTTTTTTTTTTTTTTAGTTTTCAGACTAATACAAAATTAACGGTATTATCAATGAGTTCTGAGGACAACGGTCGCAGAGTTGGAGCGAGATACAGACATGGAGGGGGAACGGTAAGCTACGGCACGGGTCCCGGGAACACCCTACCACAGTCTCTCAACTTCTGGTTAAGACATTTTATGTTTTGTATGTGAACTGTAAAAGCTAATCCGTGAGGATAACTTCACATGGAGAGACTTTATTGTCCTTTACCCGCTTCCAGTTGTGATTGGTTGGTTCGTATCCAAACGCTTTGTAAAACTTTTATTGACGCATACCTGACAGATAAACTACCGTAATGTATTGTGTAATGTGCCGGACGCCGGCAATGTTTTTGTGACAGGCTTGTGAGAAGGTGACAGCAATATAGTCGTCACATGGATGTTTGTTAAACAGTTGCTGACTAACTTTACTTTAAAACGTGTAAAAAGTAAGAATCCCAGCTTAAAGACAGTGGTTAACGCTGCTTCAACGCTTTGTGTTTACCGGCGGCTCTAAATGTTAAGATAGCACCTTAAGTTGGGGTAGTTTTCCAGTTTGCTATTACATTGACAAGATTCACTAAATTGGTAGATTTTTGACAGGAGTTTGGAAATTGAAAAACAATTGAGCGCTACTCAGACAAGTGGTACAGAACTTCATTAAATAATTTTGTTAACGCGTGGTTCATTATTTACCTGTATATGATCTTTGTACAAACAGTATTTATTTTAAGCCACCTGGTGCTTTCTAAACTCCTTCTACATGCAGTGTGATCCTGTTTGTGTTAGCTACATGTCACAAGCACACAAGCTGGATCTATTGTGCACTTAGGATATTATTCCTTTAGCATTAAATAGCCTAAATACGTATCACATTAACGACATTAAGACTGTTGACATGGTTTTAAATGCCCTTAGAGAATGATGGGATGTAGGCTACTGCCATTGGATTAATTCTGTCTGCACAAATTTAGCACCTTAGACAGTTGACAGTTGTCAGACAGACTGCATGTCTAGGCCATGTGATTTCAACAGGATAAGGCACACTTCCATTTGTCACTCTGAAGTGATTGTGACTGAATAAAATACACACATCACGTAGCAGAAGCCTAAGTTAGACTGTGGACTGTTATGCAGTTAACATTTAACTGCATAGACATTGAATATTTTAAGATGCCCCATCTTTTGCTGTATCGTCATGAGTATGTTGCTAGGAAAAATGCCCTTATTTTGAAAATAATACCATAACCTTGAATCAAACTTGCTGAATCAATCTGCTGTAAATTGGACAAATGAGGCTTGATGCCATGATGGCAAGAGCAGTTTGGGCACAGATATCTGGTTTCCTACTGCTGCAGAACAGTGTTGATATTTTAAATATTTGCCCAAAATTATGGGGAGAAAAAATACAGAGTGCATAAAAATATAATTCTCCTCTTTGACTAGCAAGGTGTCAGTACATATTGGAAACACATCTTTGTTTCTGTGACTTCTACATAGGTGAAAGGAGTTGCTAAAAAAGTCCATTCTCCTAACCCGTCCCTGAATGAATCCCTGGAGGGAGAAATTCAGGCCTTCCTTACTGATGAAGATCAACTCCATACTTATGATGACCTCACCAAAGTCAACCCAGTGACCCCAACAACAGGTAAGGGCCATCACATGATGACATAAACTTAATGCATCATTGGGCTTGGTGCTGGTAGTGCCGGTTATTACAGCCAAGTGACATTCAAGTCATTTCACCTTTTATAAACTAAAACATTAAGCAGCATTTGCTGTGTATTATTTAACCATGTCTAGATGAAATCTTAAGAGAAGATTTAACAACATATATATATACATATATATGTCATACTGTAGGTATGTATGAAGCATAATGTCTTGGAGTTTGAAAACATTATAACAGTGAAAATACATTGAAAACATTTCTCCTATCAGTGTTTTTCCTTTTTTCTTGGCACAATAATTTATTGTCCTTTACATTTTGTAAGAAAATATATCAGGGGTTTTAATCTTTATTTTGTGAAGGTTTTAGTTGATATAGTCAAAGGAGTTTAGTCAAGACAAGCATATCTTTGCCATTTTAATACTGCTGCCTTGTTCCTGCCTCTGGCTGTTATCATCTGTAAAATATTGACTTGCCTGCTTTTCCTGTTAATACCTAATGGTATTTAATGTTTTTTTTTTCACTTGCAGTGCTAAAATGTTTGCAGGCCAGGTACAGTGTGAGGGTGTTCTATACCCATGCTGGCTGCACCTTGGTGGCACTTAACCCCTTCCAGCCAATCCCAGACCTTTACTCTCTGGATGTGATGAAGGAGTACCACTGCGCTCCTCAGCCTCAGGTATTTACAAAGTCCAGACTGTCTCTGACTGCAGTTCAGCTAAATTGTGAATATTTCTCTGTAAGGGTTTAAATAATGTTTGGAGAAAGGTGGATGGTGAGAGTTTATGTTTTAAAAAGGTCTTCTTACTGACAATGAAAATTTAATCATGCACTAATGCAGACCATTACAAATTATCCAACTTGTACCACAAGTGTCACAAGTCAACAGCGATCAAAATTTCAGGAATTTTTCTGATCTTTACCAACTTTGCTTACAACATCATCCATGCTGGTGTGTTATCACTGAGGACATAAATCTTCTTTTCCCTCTCTGCCTTCTCTTGTCAAATCAAGCACATGAAACTCTGGATCCTTTCTAAGACACAGATGGCCCTTCATGCGGGAATGACAAGCATCTTTACAAGTCTGTAAATTTTTGTTGACAGGAGTTCAAACCACATATATTTATTGTGGCGGAAGAAGCCTACAGGAATGTTAAAGGTCAGCTGGAGCCGGTGAACCAATCCCTGGTGGTTAGCGGTGAAAGTGGTGCAGGAAAGGTAAATCCACATGTAGAGTGCTAAGCTAAGCTTTAAGAATAAACTTACCCAACTACTCCAACCAGGGGTCAAGCCATCAACTGTTTTTTTTTGTTTTTAACCGTCAGTGCCACAAATTCAGCTGTAAGAGTTGGGTCACTAGTCAGTGTACTGAATACGAACTAAGCTGCTTAGGCAATTGTAAGCTGGCTCGTGTCAAAACTTTGTGTGATTCACACCCTGAATATTATTCATGCATGTTCAGCATGTTCACAAGTGTTCGTTGTACTTATTTGTTGCTCTTTGTTCGGCACAAGATTGTGAGGGCAGTTTGGATGTGTCTGTCTGTTGGCACTTCATAGTCAAACCAGATGATCTGCTGCTCTAAATGCACAAAAACTGTTCTTATCCATAGTTTTTGTCATTTAACATCTGATGGCAAATTGCCATATTTTCTCATTTTATAGTCATCATTATTACTTTAGTCATCATCAGTTGATACATTTAAAAAATAGCAGTAATCAGTTAAGGAGACAGGTGGTGTGACCAGTGATTGTCGAGATTTGAGAATTTACTGCTTTGAGCTTTAGGAATAGTGAGTTGTAGCCCTGCATAAATAAGTGATCTATGTAAATTGAGTTAGTGGAAACAATCTGTTGTGGACCAATAATTTGTTTCTTTGTAGACATGGACATCTCGATGCCTGATGAAATACTATGCCACTGTGGCGGCCTCCTCCTCTGTGGAGAAGAGTCAGGACACAGTGGAGAGGATAGAGAGGAGGGTGTTGGACTCCAACCCCATCATGGAAGCCTTCGGTGAGTGAACTGTATGCTGGTTCTTTGTTTATTTGAAAATCACTTCAGTATTAAGTCCCTCGATTAACACTTCCTCCTCCATGTAGGCAATGCCTGTACGCTGCGGAACAACAACAGCAGTCGCTTCGGAAAGTACATCCAGCTCCAGCTCGACAGGTGCTTACAGCTGAGCCTGCTGCACTTCATGTATGTACTGTAATCCAAGTTGTTGTTCTGTTTAATCTGTTCAGCATGTTATTTGTACATGAAGGTGTCAGCTGTTAGTGGGGGCGTCTGTGCAGACATATTTGCTAGAGAAGACCAGGGTGGCCTGCCAACCAGCCAATGAGAGGAACTTCCACATCTTTTACCAGGTGAATCAACGGAGCCGCCTTAAACCTCATGTGCACATCTGATGTTTGAGTTTAATATAAAAGCATTCTGTTAAACTTCATGTTAGGGTACACATCTTTCTCATTAACTGGTTGCTGATTATTAGTGTGCAAAGTAACATATTAGCACCATTAGTTGTTATAAAGCAATAATTAATGCCTGATTTTGGCAGTTGGGGTAGTAAAAAGTCAGAGTTAAGGTCAGGTTATTGAGACTGTAAATAACCGCCTTACTTACTACCAATAAGCAGCATTTAGGTCATTATTGAGGGATAACAGCTAATTATTGGCCTTTAAGTTCTAGAGTATAGTGGTGCAGAATAAAGCATCACTGCATGCTTGATAACTAATAAAATCCCCATGTGCTACAAATTTGCATGCTAGTTAGCAATTGGTTAATGGCGAATTTATATGCCTTATGTGAAGTGTCTGTAAATGTTCGTATGTGATTCCGATGTCAATGCTAAGAGCATATTATTTTTCAGATGATGAAAGGGGCCACAGATGAGCAGAGAAAGGAGTGGAAGATGCCTGAGGGCCAACATTTCACGTGGCTGCCAAATTGTGAAAAAACAATCGAGGGTTAGCATTTAGGCATTTTTTCCCCCTTTTTTTGTCTTTATTTTATTATTTATTATTTTTATTCAATGATTCTCACAAGTAACTGTTGTTCTTTTAATGTTTTAGAGGATTGTCTTAATGAGACTATGGAGGCGATGGTTCATCTGGGCATTAATGCAGAAAAACAGGGACAAATATTCAGGGTGAGGTATTATTGTTGGTAACACATTACATTACTACTACAATGAATATGTAATTACACATTGATCACTTTGTTTGCACACTTATATATACTTACATAGAAATTCACATGTGTTACAAACATTACATACTAAAGGCTAGTCATCAACTTTCAGTTTAGTTTTGCACATTGTTTGATCCTCTTTTCTTTCCCATCACATTTTCTGTTGTTATGCATTTCAGATATTAGCAGGGATTCTGCAGCTGGGAAATGTGAATTTCTCCTCCTCTTCAGATGAATCACAACCTTGTAACCTACCTGAACAGTCTAAAGGTATTGGATATGATTTTTATTTAAGATGTTTAATGAACTTTTATCAGTAAAAACAATTTGATGAAAAGTCAATTTCTCTTGAAAGAATCTGGCTTGAAGAATAAATTAAATGACATCACCCTGCTCCAACAATCATAAACAAACATAAAGTATATTGAACTGATGACAGTCTTTACTCTGGCCTGTGTTACAGACTTTGTGCAAAGGGCTGCTA
>JAQNCA010000006.1:3335841-3350972 GCA_029783725.1 Acanthurus tractus
CCCCCCCCCCCCCCCCCCCCCCCCCCCCCCCCCCCCCCCCCCCCCCCCCCCCCCCCCCCCCCACAAACTAACACATTAGTGTCCATATTATCTTTTTTTTTTTATTTCTGATCATTTATTGATCATGATTGCAGTCACTTCTCGATCAACAAATACACCAATTTAACATTAGATATATGTATCAAGAGTAAGAGAATGTTTCCATCTCTGACATCCCTGTTTTAAAGGAGAGTCGTCTTAATCGAGCCTCAGATGCGAAGACATTCCGGGTTCGTTTGGAGAAGGAGCTCTGTGATAATGCCAACATCAGCTGGGACAAGTTCAGCAAGGTGCCACACTTCACTGTGGCTCATTATGCTGGCAAAGTCAACTATCAGATACAGGGCATGGTGGAGAAGAACAAGGTGTGTAACAAAGGATTTTAAGAATGTATTGAGTAAGTTCACTTCACACTCAACCTGTCATCTCTAACTGGACTCTGTGTTTTAGGATCCAGTACCACCAGAGCTCACCAGTCTGCTTCAAAAGTCTGAAAACCCCTTGCTACACCAAATCTTCACTGACAAAGAAAATGAAAACTCAACCACTAAGGGGCTCAGTAAAGTCACTGTTGTCTCCAAGTTTAAGGTGGGAACCAGCTAAAGCCTGTTAATAGCTTGTCGAGGCCTGTAGAGTTCTCCGTGTGGAGGCTGAGTCACGGCACTGATGATGTTAATGTCTGATTGTAGAACTCTCTGGAGAGTCTGATGAAGATCCTCCACACCACAACTCCTCACTACACTCGCTGCATCAAACCCAATCCAGAATGCAAGCCGCTGACCTTCAAAAAGGAGGAGGTAGATGTTCCACACGCATAATTCATACTCCTCTCTTGTTCGGCAGTACCACAATACGAGCAGTGAGAGGTGATGATTTCATTCTGTATCTCCTCTCTGCTGTCAGGTCATAATGCAGTTGGAGGCCTGTGGGATTGTGGAGACGATTCATATTAGCGCTGCAGGATTTCCAATCAGGTGAAAACTTGTTCTTTTGTTCAATCTGAATCCTGGTGTGTTGCTTCGTCTCTCTTGGATTTTGAGTGACTAGTTATTTCTGTTTTACAGAATTCCTTTCAAAAGCTTCTTGCAACGTTACGGACTGATCGCAAGATTTTCAAGTTTCAAGTCGGAGAGTCATCATGTTGGTGAGCACAGTTTGTTGCTGGATCACTGAAGTCAATTTAGCATGTTTACCTGTGGACAAAGAGTGATTTTATTTCCTCTCTTTAGGTCTGCTGGTTTATTCTCCTTTTCCTTCAATAGCCCTCTTAGAAAATTCAATCCTCAGTTGTCTACTCTCCTTGGGGGTTTTCCATTTGGTGCATAAAAACAGGACTATCTAACAAAATTTGCAACTTCTAATGAATTTTCCAGGTAAATGCATGCACCTCTGTCTGTCAGGGCTTGCTTTTCACAGTGCTCATCTTTTTCTTTTCGTGCTGATCATCGTATGCTTGAACTAATACTCATCTTAACACACTTGTGAACTGTTTTTTAACCCGCTAACAGCTGTTGATGGAAGTGTTGGTCAGTCTGTCTGCTGCTTTGGTCCAGATTGCAATGTGTCAGATTCTGTTGTATTGAAATTCTGTAGAGATTCATGGTCCATAGAAGACTGATCCCAATTATTTAGGATGATCCAGTTTTTCTTTAGCACCACCATGATTTTGACATTTGGCTTTTGTGAAATGTGTCAAACCCTATTGGATGGATTCTGTGAAATATGCCACACAAATTCATGGTATCCTGAAGATAAACTTTGATCACTTTGATGATCCCCTAACCTCTCCTGTAGTGCCACCACAGTGTTAAACTTGTAATATGTCAAATACTTTGATCAATGACCAAATATCTGCAAAACCAATGAACCAAACTAATCACATTTCCATCAGCCTCGGCTGTACTTTGTGTTTGGTGCTTAGCCACTAAACTAAGATGGTGAACTTTGTAATCATGTTAGCATTATCTTTGTGAGCACATTTGCATGCTGACTTCAGCACTAGGCCCAAAGTACAGCTGTGCATAAGGACAGGCTCACTGAGCTGCTAGCAGGACTGTTTTCTCTTTTGTTGTCAGAATGTTCAAGGATCCTGCTCACTCATCCTGAATGCTGCCAATTGTTATTAAGTCTGAACCGTCCTTTGCTTTCACAGTAGTCATGTCAGTGTTTGTGGAAACTGTGCTGCTGATTCTGATGGCTTTCTCTCTGCTCTCACTCTTTACCCACTGAGTACTTTTTATCTCACTGTCTGACATACTGTTAAACAAGTTCTGTAAGGTAAAACCAAATCTCTTGACAGTCTGTTTGCTGCCTGGCCTGTGCCTGAATTATGTCTCTAGTGCTTCACTCTAATTCCTCTCTGTCTTAGATGTGGAGACCGACAGCAACAACATTCTTCAGCAAGAGGTGGAGAAGCTCCTCCGCGTCGTGTTACAGCATAAGGCATCTGACCCTTCAAACACCCTGAACACTGACAAACAGAACTCCTGGGTGCACTGCGGAAAGACTAAAGTTTTTCTCACCCAGTCAATGGTCAGTCGTTTATATACCCAGACATCCTCCCTTTTAATGTAAAGTGTATTACTACGAAACCATTTGTAAATGTACTACATTTGTATTTTATACTTGGCAGGCAGTTACTTAACAGGCCTCTACAGCAAACAAGAGCTCTGATACTTGGGAGTTCTGACCTGCTTTGCTCTTGTCTTACAGCTCGATTTGCTTGAGGATCAGAGGAAGAGGATCCTGTCTGACTGTGCATTCTCCATTCAGTGCTGCTGGCTGCGGTACCAGCGCCGCAGACGCCACACCCGCCGGCAGTCTGCTACTGTGATCCAAGCAGGTAAACTCTTAATTCCATGGCCAGGGACTGCTGAGTGCCATCAGTTGAGCTCTTGGCCTTATTCCCGCCATCTGACTTTGACCTCACTGTCAGGCCGACAGGAACCAGCTGGCAGAGTCTGTACACAATGTTTGCAGGCTAACACTGTTTATCTCTTCAACAGCTGCCAAACATTGAAGCTCATCTGTTTAACTGTTCATGACAGATGCTGTTTTGTTGCTTCATTCTGAATGGACGTACATAAACATTTCCCCAAAGTGCACAGATTACACATGCAGAATAAATAGCTTGGTTTGATGGTGAAGTGTTTTCTGTACAGCTGTGCGGTCCTGGCTGGTCAGGAGGCAGATCCAGAGATGCAACAGAGCAGCTTCAGTCATCCAGAGCACCTGGAGGAAGTGGAGGGTGAGATGTCGTATCCAGTGTTTTCCCTCATTCTTCATTCTTCATTCTTCATTCTTCATTCTTCATTCTTCATTCTTCATTCTTCGGTTGAAGCTGCGAAAGACTGGAAGTTTTTCACTGCTCAAATTAGAGAACTGGACACAAAATTGTTGAGAAAAATTTGCGGTGATTTTTGTCTGATCTTAAAACTCAGTTTCTCTATGTTGTCCTCATTATTTTTAACTGTCCATGATTAATGTGACATGTTAAAGAAATCCAATGATAAATCTCTCTTGGCGTATGGATGAAAATAGACTTTTTTGCTGATGGCATATTTTAACAAATGAACAAAAATAGAATTATGACTAGATAATTAATGGTGTTATTTTTGTGGCAGGCACTATTGAAAGCCTTGGCTGAGGCAGAACTGGATGATGCAAAGGACCTCGTGGAGAATGACGTACCGGCATTGAACCCTGTTATCAGGGAGCGTGGCTCTGTGCAGCTCTCCAACACCCAGGAGCCTGTCACAGTGCGAGGGTGGCCCATGGGTTTGGCTCTGGCCTCGGCCCCGTCAATCAGCGTGTCTCTGACAGCCACGGGCTTCCAGAAGATGATGTCTGTCATGGCCTCTCTCAGCCTGCCCTCCAGGAGAGGGCATTATAAGGTGGAAACCAACCAGTACACACAGGGGCTCGCCTCCATACGGGCTCAACCCAAGGTGAGGGCAGATCCACACAAATTCCGTGAATCTCCTGTTAGGTTTTTTGTTCATGTGGAAGATTTTTAGAAATGGTCATCTGAGATTTTTTTTCTCTTTTTCCTTCTCAGGGATCTGTAAAGCTGCACTGTCAGCGATCTCCACTCCTCTATGCAGACAGGCAGCCAGGCATGAAAAGTGACGTGACAGGATTCAACGAGATCCTGCTAGAAAAAACTCTGTAGTAGTTCCCTCTTTGTAGAACACTAAAAGTAGAATTCATGGAAACAGATGAGGGACAGTCTACTGCAGAGGTGCTTTTGCAGTTAAGCAGCTGCTCTAATCTTATCTGACACAGAGGTAACAAACCTGGTGTTTTAGTGTGTCATTTTGCTAAATGTATATTTTTGGTGATCAGTTGAAGATGTAATTAATGTTTTTCTTAAGGAATGCCAATATTTATTTTACTTTGTATTATGAAAGGGTGCAAAGACCTGCAAAACCTCCACCTTAGAAGGGTATTTTAATGTCACAGTTGGTCATGCTAGATAAGGCAGTGTGCAATGAATCTGACCATTTTATCAATTATCTGTTAACCATGCAAGAATGGTTCGGTATATTGAAACCTCCGGCACAGTTGACCTGTAAAAACAAAACTTATTTATCCAAAGTCATGTGTTCCATTGCACCACACACAACTATTTGGCTTTGCAGCTGGTGTGATCCATGGCACGACGATCTCCAGTCTTTCCAATGTCAGAATGGTGGTTAAGATTAAAACTGGAATACAGGATCCACAGCCTCAAATGGATGTGAGTAAGGGGTATTAAGTGGGGGGGTTGGGGAGGGGGAGTACAAATGTCCTTTCCCTACTCTCTACCAACCTCTCCCCGTGTTCTGCACACATCTGATTTGTGTGGTTGTGACAGCATTTTGAAAGAAACTGGGCTCAGATACATAAAGACCTGGCAAAGCACATTTTGCTGTGAAGACACAAACACACTAACTCACGGTTGAAATGAACACCAGACACACTGTTGCACTAGTAATGGCAATTGGAATCACATGACACAATATTAGCTTGTTTAAAAACAAAGGACTGCAGGTTTTTGTCGTGTTTTGCCTCTTTGGAATACATGATTGTTAATCAAAGTATTGGGCCTTTGACAAGTGCCTTTCCTAAAATCTCAACTTCAATCACACACAGGCTGTTGGTATAACTATTTACTCAAGGGTGACTGTTTATATTTGATTTGGTAGTTTTGTTGTGGATGGAAAAATAGATTGGTGATTCTCATGCACACACTGATTGCATATGTTAGCACAACATACCGCATCTATTTTGAATGGGATTTATGCTGTAGAAAAAATTAAGCGAGTTTTGCACATTTAAAGCACATATTGCACATAAAACACCTGCTTACATACAGCAACAGACTCGACAAAGGTCATGAACAAGTAGATGCATCACTTTGTGAAACAGGGACAAGATAAACCCTGGTCTATTCAAACTGCTGCTCTTTGTTTAATAAAAGTCTTTGTTATGCATATCTGGTAACATTTGATTAAATCTCTTTTATGTGGATTTAATCTGCTGCAGACCAAAGCATCAATGCAAGTATACAGACCAAAGTATTTCTTTTTTGTGTTGACGTGAACCCTTAAAACGCAAATGCAACATGTATGGTCAGGTTTTATTATTTTTGGACTCTTAATATTCAGAACTTATCTACCATAAATGTTGCAAAATATTATTCATGTAACTTATGACTGTTTATCCTCTTAGCTTTTGTTGCAGCACATGAAGCGAATCTTCCTTTGCTAAATGTTCCTCTTCTTTAAAACCTCATCCAGCTGCAGTGTATCATTGTAACATTTGAACATCTGTGTCCTTAGTCAGTGGCACAAAGGGATCAATGCGCAACTTGAATTGATTGTATTTAAATTCATGTTTTTTTTAAATAAATGTGCTAAAATTTCGAATGCAGAATGTTTCCTTTCACCTTCATCAACCAAGCTTTTGTTGTAAAGTTTTCAACTACACTGTTGAGTCTTTGGTTTTGACTCAAAAACTGACAGCATGAAACATTTCAGCCTTTATTTAACTATTTACATAGTGTGACATGACAAGGCACAAAAACATACATGGATCCAAGTGGCTTATCCTGAGACATTTTATATTACAAGGCATCCCCTTTACAAAAATAGAATGAAAAGATGATTTGATAGAAAAACTGATGCAGTCACGAGTTTACAAATCCTCAGTTATATCAGGTAAAGATTTTGCTTTATCTTCTACAATTTTCAAACACTGATCTGCAAATTCAACAAACAGTGGCTCCTGCATGGCAGCCTTCATTGCATCGTATTTGCTGTCTGCCCTGTCAACAGAGCACAATAACTGTCTCAGATGGGGGTTGCAAAGAAGATCTCTCAACTCTTTTGACTGACCTGTAAAGAAAAAAGAAAATATAATTCACATCAAACTTTTTTAAAAACTAAATCTGTGTAAGCTATGGTAAACACATTTGACATGGGGTGCCACTACCAACAACTGAAGGATCGAGAGCAAAGAAAATGTAATGCAGCATTAGTACCTAGAAGCTGGAGCCTCTGCAGAGGCACTTGGTCAGTAATGTCATCTTCGTGCAGAAGATCATCAACAGTCCATGCCTCTGAAAAGACAGTGAAGCAAACTTACTTTACACAAAGCATCAGAAAATTGCCACTGCTGATCTCTTGGTTTGTCTTTGTGATGACTCAATCTACTTAAGAAAGAAGAAAACACAACTTTGACAACTTGAAGACAACTTCCTCTCAAGTTGCACCCCAGCATCCACCTATTAAAACTTCTTTACACTTTCAAATTGGGTCATGGGAATGATGAGAGAAATTACACCATACCAGTGTTTAAGGCATCCTTAGGTTCGGGCTCATCGGGTGCACGCTGCTCTATATGAACACAAGTGTCTGAGGACAGAAATAAAGAAAATTAGATTGTAAATGGATGGATGATAATATGACCAAATTGCACAAAAATACTTCATTTAAAGTTATGCTCAATTACCTTTATGTCTCTTGTAACATCCAAGTGAACAACTGTAAAAGAAAAAACAAAACATGATTTATCTGGCAGATTGTTATGATGGCCTCGGCGCAATACTGAATCAATGTAATTTACAGTGACAACAGTACATACTGTACGCGTTCACCTGTATAAATGCGATTAGTATGACGTCAAATCGCAGATCGTTTTGACCTACGTGGGTTGCCGTCCCATGTGCCGTCCCAGGATTGTTTTCACATGTAACTTTAAACCAACGTATAAATTACTCTTATTGTACGTATGCTCAGAATTTTGTTTTCCTTAATTTTAGTCACGAGCGCTTTCATGTTTAATAAACTATGAGAGCCAATGCCATAATTTACATTACATGAACAACACTTGAACTGTAATGTAACTGTAATTGAGTTTATACCTTTGATGGGAGAGTATTCTCTTATATTAAGCCAAACACACAAAGAGAGTTATTTTTTGACAATAAAGCTATTTTTTTCTCGCGTCGAGTTGGTTGAAGTCTAACAACCAACGAGAAAACCTAGTCAACTAAACAAATCGCAAGCTAACGGTGTGTAAGCTAACGCTACATGCATAAAATACAGTCGTTCACTTACTATCTTATTTTGCAGGCTGGACATCTATATTTCGGTGTCTGTTCACTGCATACACTGCATATCTGCATCTTGGTGGGTAGAAAATTATCAGTCACAGACACACTGAAAAATGTGTTAGCTCACATGTATGAAGCCCTAGGAAAGACATGTAAACGATTCCGGTTCTTCTTCTTTGGAAGACTGGGCAGTTTAGTGCATTGCTGCCTCCCTGTGGTAGAGAAACGTCATTGCTTCTTTTCCCCTTTGAGCTTAAGACTTACAGTTGATGGGTAGTGTACCGTTTGACTGGTTCCCTCTTTTTTGAGCAACTAAGTCACCAAAAAATGTCCAAAAGAAAACTGATTGATTAATTCCTTGTTTGTTTTTAATAATAAAGCCACCCTTTCCACTGCAAACCAGGAAATGCATCAAGACAGTTTGTGAGCTACAGATTCCAGGACTCCACAGTATAAACGATGGTCTGTGCTTTCACACTACCACAGGCCCACTTCAAGCCTGCAATGCCCCGGCCTCTGGACGTAGTTTGATCTCATCTTACCAAGATTCTTTCATTCTTTTACCAGCTTAGGTTAACATTTAATGCACAACTAAGTCCACTGTTGTAAATTCTACCTGAAAGGGTTTTGAGGAATAAAAAAAAACATCAACAATTCAAAGTGGGTTGGTTAACATCAGTTTTTATTGAATCAAAATACAGTACAATTTCTTAAGCACCCACAGAAATACCTAGTTATATATATATCTACACATATGTATCTAAATGTGGTCATCAAGCACACACCACTGACCTATATAGCTCAACACTAACTATTCGAGCGCAGCTGTAACTTGAGTCTAAGGTCTTCTTAAAGGGTAGACTATGGAATGGAGAGCTGTTTCATGACTAATTCAAGGACGTTCCCAGCGTCACAGCGCTCCATTCACTGTTCCAGGGAAGGCAGAGACACTTGGCCATGGTCAGCATCAGAAATATCCAACTTTTGTCCGGATCTGTGTGGATATCAGAATGAACTTATCATTACAAATAATATCTTGCAACTTAAGGTCACTTCAATGTCTATTCATAATCTGTGCAGCCTATTTTCTCAAGGCATCATTTGCTCGTAGAATGTAGGAGAAAGTAAGAAATCTTCATACTATTTCTGAGAGTACATATTGACACATTGTTATGCCAGACCAACATTATCAAAGCCAAATTTATTTAACTTACAGTAATACACTACAAGGACTATAAAACACACAACTCTAGACAATAGGAAACATACAGTTCTCACATTTGAGAAGGTAAAACTAGTTAAGAAAAATTACAAAAATCGATTGCCAATCCTTCGCCAATTACTTTTCACTGAGCTGGCCTCAGTTGTGGTGACAAGTGCAACTTATCAAAGGCATAAAATATCCTATTAGTAATTCCACCTTTTTTTGAGAATGAAGCACAGTTTCAATTTACTGTCACAAACAATAAGTGAAAAACACACGTTGCAGAGGAAGTGCCTGATAATATAGATCTATTTATCAGAGTGACCTAATACAAGTAAACAGACTAGAGCAATCTTGAATTTTCAGGCATAAAACGGGATGTTCCCGTGTGTGTTCCTGGCAAAAGTAGGCGTAGTTCACCTCATACTATGGGCGTTAGCTGCTTGACAAATATGCAACAGACCCTAGTTTTTTAAACAACAATAATAATACACTATTTTCTTAAACTACTAATGTTCATTGTTACCTGTAAACAACGGGGAAAACCATCAAGAAGACGAGCTCTTGGTTCTTCTTCGTTTCATTTGGCTGTTGTGAAATTTTTCTGCTATCTTCCGCTCGTGTCCTGCGGGGCAATGGCGGTTTGTGTTCAGCTCGATTTCTCTCTTAGTTCTCCCTTTGCCACACGCGTGGCACGAGTACTCTAGCAGATTGTAATAGTCATATTGATCGTAATATGCCTCCTCAAAAGAAACGAATCTTTCCATGTCTGTTGCCATTTGGAAAACGGAATGCAGCGGCTTGCACCAGAAGAGTCTCAGAGCGAGTAAACAGATGATGTCACTCAGTGTTTATATACATGGAATCACGTGATCACGACTGTGTTTTGACTCGGGAAATATCGACTAAACGTTGGCTTTGCTTTCATATAGTGGCGGTTGTTTGATATCCGCTGGGCTAGTTTGTCTTATATACTTCCTTGTTTTTTGTTATAGAATGTTCATATCGTAACCCCGACTCTTTGTTTTTGTACTGTTTTTTCCTTCTTTTCTCGTGTAGTCTGTTAGGTAGGCCTCTATGTGAGTAAATGGGTTGTGTGTATCAAACAACAATGTTAAAAATTAATATTTAATTAAAAACTATGTTAGCACGCAATAACTTTGTGAGAAGATCAGTTTAGTAAAATATAGTAATTGTAACGAGTTTGCAATATGGAAAAAATAATATCCAAATACTAAATGGTAATCGATGTTTCCATTACATATTGCGATGCTACTTCCACTGCCATTAGATAATGAATATAATGACAGTGGGCGCTGTTAGACACCAGTTAGACTGAGATAACCTTTTTTTGTTGCAAGATTTCCGCATGTTCCATGTCCCTGCACTGTTTTGTTCCTCAGCTCAGCGTCCCGCCCCTCACGGTGTGGCACGTCCTGACGCTTTTCCACGTCGCAGTTCTGTCTCACAGGCGAACTCGCTGCGTATGTATGCGTGTCTCCAGCTAGGCCAGAGAGTGATGGCGGCGCCCGTCCTGAGAGTGTCCACCCCTCGGTGGGAAAGAATAGCTAGGCTTCTCGTTTGCCTGTTGGGCATACTGTTGTCTATATATGCCTTTCACGTCGAGAGGGAAAAGGCTCAGGATCCGAGTTATACAGCTATGTGCGACATCAGCAGCTCCATCAGCTGTTCAAAAGTGTTCAGCTCAAGGTAATTTGAATTCAGCAAAGAGCGCTCAATGAAGCTGCCTGCTATTGTGGCAATCTGGGAAGGGCTGCGCGGTTTAAACTGTCAGATGCAGTCAGCTAACATTTGCCGGCTGTCCGCTAGAGCTAAGGCTAACTGCAAACTACTGTCGGCGTGATGCTAACTGGTTGTTTGTTTGAAAAATAACCTGTGTGAATTAAGTTCACTTTTATCTTTTTATTCAATAAGCACATTATTAGCTATCTAGCTTGACGAAGCTAACTTCGCTAACCGTTAGCTAACGCAAGCCATTTGTTAACGTTATAAAGCTACTTCTTAGCCAGATGGCTATCAACACAGAGCCGTCAGCACTGCTGTATTATCAACCGATTAGTTGCTGAACATTATCCGATTGCACATTTCCATGTATTCAGCAGTCAGTGTTAAGGGTAATAACACATCTGTAACACTAACTTTAGCACAAAAGTTGCCGATAGCTCGTTCAGTGAAACGTTATTGTTGTGTGTGTTTTGGAGCTGGATGAAGTCATTCATTCCGTCAACCAGACCCAGTGTTTTTTGGTTGTTTCCTGCCTCAATGTTGATACTTTTGGGCAACGTTTGAAACTACTGTATGGCGCTCACGCTGCTGTCATTAGCCGCCGTGCTAATGTCACTGGGGCAGCAATCAGTCAGTCCAAGGGGTTAAACTCTACACCCTGCCTTCCTAAAGGGACAGTGCAGAGAACTGCTCCAGAGGTCAGCTCTGAGGACTGTAACATTGTTGGCCACCTTAAAGTTTCAGTGCTGCTCAGACACACATTGTTACAAGAGAGATAAATTGCCACAGCTACACTTACAAAGCTGTTGCTTGAGGTGTACTTTAGTAAAGCAGCACCCTTCAGAAATAAGTTTACCTACAAATACAAATGTATTATTTTGTATAGCTCCCCTTTAGGTTATTAAGATTACACTTATTGTTGACCAGTAATTCTGTGAAGTTGCCATACCGGTTTTACTGTGGGCGTGTAACAATTTATGTACATTAACCCAAGCTATTGACTCACAGTGATTGTGACTGTTTACAGGGCTTGGACAAATACAACACAAAAGTGGAATGCGGACTGTCTTGGAGTTATCACATATTTTAAAGTGTCTAACTGATTACTAGAGACAGTCTTGCCTTCCTCTCTTAAAATAACCTGTGAACCATCAGTGTAGACAACACCTGTGATCTTTACAAATCATGAGGTAATGACCGAAAGAAAATTTATCACCTCTAAACAAAGAACCCTAGCAGATACCACTTAAGTGTTAACCATGCCAACAACATTTATAGTAAAAGTAAATGCTCAACATTTGATGAGTGTGAGCAGCTTATTCTATTTACCTATGCTTGTTGAATTGCCTGTTTTTGCATTCCTCCTCAAGTGCTTATCTGTTTAAGATAAAGTCTTGAAACGCTGGCCAAAATGCTTGCTGTAGTAAACGAAATGGAAAGCAGGGCTGTCTGCAATGTAGGAAGCCTCATTTATTACACAAAAGGACAATAAGCTCCCAAAGAGTGATTCTGGTGTTCAAGACAGTTACTGTGAGACACATGGTCTCTGACTGTGGTAAATGGGAAGAAATAAAACAACTGTGTATTCTCCCTACTCTTGTTGTAAAGCCTCAGATGAGCAGGAAAAACTTGCAACATTTTCACTGAATTATTTCAAATTGTTGCTCTCAATGAGAATATAAGAAACTTTGTATTTGTTAGGGTAAATTATGTTTTGCTAAAAACTAAAGGTGCATACTTGTAGATTTCTAGCATTTTGAAGTGCAACATGCTCAACTAACAAAGTTGAACTGTTACACATTTTAGTTAACATGTTAAATAAATCTAATATTCTATTACAAAGACAACACAGTTTTATTTTTATAGCGAAATTTATGCAAATACAGCTTGTGTTTTTGTGTGCCTAATGTCAGGCTTTTCTTTGAAAGAATTAAGTTATTCAGAATCTGATGTTAAAACGTGTTTAACATGCTAAAGAAAAACATCTTCACAGCAAGGCATCATGGTTCATTCTAACAGCACTAACTGGCATGAAACCTAATGAGGTGTATAGATTTAATAAAGATAAGATTTAATAAAGACACTTGTGAACAGCGGACTGTTGTTAACAGGTGGGCAGCTCTAGGAATAGAAGTTCAGACAAATTGAATGACATCCTCTTGAGACAACACTTTAAGAACTCTTAGGATTGGACTAACTCTACAGTGGTTGTCTTTTATAAGGCCTCATCTGTCACATGTGCTGGAGCACTCAAATCATGTCATTAAGTTAGTTTACTGCAATAAAGAAATGTTTGTGGTCAGCAGGATTTTTTTCCTTTCCCTTAAGATTCATCAATCAGTTTTTTCGTTAATCAACAGAAAATTAATCATCAATTTAATCATTGGTTAGAGTGAGGACTGATCGGATCTAATATCAAACCAGATACAATACTGACTGAACTTGCTTATTGGATGTTTGACTGACTTTAAGATTCACATACTGATCTAGATTCCGTAGTCTCCTTATTGTTGATTTGTTTGATAAGGATTTTTTTAAGCTGTAGATGTTTCTGTTGATAAATTTCTGGTGTAGCATTCTCACTCCGGCTGTTTTGTATGTGAAGCCTGCTTAGCCTACAGCTGGGTTAAAATGCTTTGGAATACCTTTTGAAATGGATGGATTTTTTAATGTGTTTTGCCCTGGAGTAACATTGGAAATAAAAATGTAGAGATATCATCATCAACAACAACAACAATAATTATAATACTATACCTATTAATCTTAGACTTTGGTAAATTGTTTTTCGACTTTGGAAAATGTTATAAACATATTTTACTGTTTTGTCACTTTCACACATTTCACAATTGAGAGAGTAATCATCAGTTATAAACTGACTTCATTTGTTGCGGTTTAAGTCCAGTGACCACTGAAATGATGTGTGTGATCTATAGTTTACTCACTTTTCAAAATATTTATGATAAAGAAAAACAAAAAACCCAAGCAAACAAACAAAACCACAAAGTTTCCCCCAGTTGGTCCTGAAGGTACTAACTAAACTTTTCTTATTATACTTTTTTAAAACATATTTTTCAATACTTGGTACTTATTGGGTTTCGATATTCTTTAGATATAAATCTGTTTGTTTAGTTTGCCGCCTCAGTTGTAATTTCCCCTCTCGGTGGATGTTTATGTGTGGTTTAGGTGGGGCCGAGGATTTGGACTCTTAGGCTCAATTTTTGGAAATGACAGCGCACTGAACCAGCCGAACAGTGTCTACGGGATTGTCTTTTATGCCTTTCAGCTTCTACTAGGTAAGATGTCTTGTACTTTTTACTGAGCTGCAACTGGTACTTTGTCTTTGAACTTAACTCTAATTTCTATTAAGTCTGCTTAAAAGCACATAAGGGTAGTGACAATAAGAAGATGCACAGTGTTCAACATGCCTTGATTGCTATTCTACAAATAATGGTTCCATTACTTTAAGTTAGATTCTTTTTAATTGGTGTGTTTTGTTCCAGCCCGATATTAAAAATGGGACAGTACATAAGTGATCGTGAAGTGACTCCATTTTAACTTGAATTTTTTTCCACCTCACATTCTCCTCTTCTCAGTGCGGTTGATAGTGTTGCTGACTCAGTCATGCTGGTTTGACATGTTTGCCTGCAGAGTGGCCTGTAGACTTGCCTGGCCACCTGGTGCTGGCACAAAACAAGAGCTCCTTTTAGCCAGGGCAGTTTGCACTCATTTGACTAACACAATAGCAGCCCAGTTCCATCAAACTCCTATAGCGGTTCAAGATTTCCATATTAAAGACATAATCAGTCAGTTACAGAACTTTATTTCACCCATGGCCTTGAACCATCCAATATTTGAGTGTAGGCATGACTCCAAAATCTGTAAAACCAAGGCTGAAATCTCTGGTAAAAGCCAGTGTACTGAGTAAGACTACTGTCAAGAAAGACTTAACTATAGACTCAACCGTCTACATGAAATAAATGCTGTAGTTTTGCTTTTTTCCATTAAGAGAACAGAGGGGACAATATAGATATTATCATGATATCTAAACCACTATAAATATAATTTCTCTAAAGTAAAATGAGGCGTAATTTGCTCTAATTTGCTCTAAGATATGCTCTAATTTAAGTTATTTGTAAAATAACTTAAATTAAAAATTTAGAGTATTGAATTTAAATAATTAATCAATTTTAAATGACTTTACAAATCGAAATCATCATTGCATCATACCAAATTCATCTTAAGCTGAAATAGTCTTTGTCTTAAGCAGTTCTTATCATTGATTTGCATCATTACTAATGGTGGTTTGTTTTTCCCACAAATATCTATAATTACAGATCATAAACCTCATAGCAAAATCTTTGGCAATTCATAAATCTATTTTACCTCATGATTGTTAGAAGGTAACTCAATGTCACAATGTGATGTGCTAAAGCACCTCTGTACTACAATAACTTTCTATCGGGGGGGGGGGGGCCCGCGGGGGGGGGCGGGGGGGGGGGGGGGGAGAGGGGGGGGGGGGGGGCGGGGGGAGGGGTCGCGGTGAGA
>JAQNCA010000006.1:3350982-3384780 GCA_029783725.1 Acanthurus tractus
AATAATGTTAAAATTTTTTGTTGAAAATCAACTTTTTTAAAAAATAAACTTTATTTCGCCCCCCCCCCCCCCTCCATGGAATAGCATTATAAAGGAACATTAAATGGAACCACTAAAGTACAGTACATGTACCTCAAATGTATACATCACAGTACTTGAACCAATGTACTGTGTCACTCTACCCTGTTAGACCCCACTGTATTGACATGTGATGATTTCATTTTCTAATCACTGAAAATGACAGTGTGTAAAAGATTTATTCTAATCTCTAAACTCAGATTAAATCAAACACACCCATTAATACCTTTGCATGTTTCACAGTAAGCACTGTGAGTCATCACAGACCTCAGATATGTGGCTTATTCAAATACCAAGCTGGGTATTTTACCAGGAAATGAAACCATGACCCTACTATTTTAGCGTAGGTTTGGAACTTGGTATGCAGTGCTATAGTGGTGATACCCTAGGTTCAAATTAAATGTACTGAAAATCAGATTGAAATGGAAAACTCTCCTAAAAGTGAGAAACCTGAAAAAACGTTGGTAGCTAAAAGAGAATCGTCATCTGTTCTCCGCAGTTATTGTTAGAAACCTAATGAAATATACCAGCAGCGCAGACCGTGAGGAAATTTAGCCCCAGAACTATGACTGCACCTCATGTGACAACAGAATATTATGACCAGGCTATTTAGTGTTAAAGCTGAGTATCATCACGAGGAGGCTGGAAACATAAATAGACAAGTGTCTGAGGCTGAGAAGTGTCTAAGGAAAGAGCAGACTCATCAGGTTGCTTCCAAGGTTGTGCCTTTTTTTTTTTTTTGAACACTTACTTGTCTAAGCTTTAGTTTGTGTTTCTTGCCGTAGGAATGACTGTCAGTGCAATGGCCGCCCTCATTCTCATGACGACATCCATCTTGTCGGTGGTGGGTTCGCTCTACCTGGGCTACATCCTCTACTTTGTCCTAAAGGACTTCTGCATCATCTGCATCACCACATATGCTCTAAATTTCATTCTCTTTATTCTCAACTACAAGCGACTGGTTTACTTGAATGAGGCCTGGAAGCAGCAGCTTCAGGCCAAGCAGGACTAAGCTGTCGACAGCGGCAAGAAAAATTATGATAAACAAGCAAACAACAACAACAAAAAAAAAGAAATGTGACCTCTGAACATTTGACTTGCCACCAGGAGACCTTGCTTCCAAACAATGTTTATTCTGCTGTGTGTTCAAAAAAAATGAAGAAATTTAACTTAAATGTTGGGCCTGACATCTCAATGTTGCAAACACGGAAGGATTTGTAAGTGAAAGATGATTTTCTTTAATTTCTTTTTTTCCTTGTTTAACATTGTACTCACTTAAGGAAGGGGCTGGTTGTGCGTGTGTGCACGTGGGGGAAACACATCAACCCGAGCAAGCAGAGGCAGAACGCCACAATACAGAACGATGGAGGACAGCTCTCTTTTGAACAAAAAAGGATCGCAGAATGGAGGAAAACCAGGACATTAAAGGGGTTTACTTGAAATGGTTAGAAAGGTTCTATTACTGCACAGCAGATCTGCACTAAAACTCGGAACCGACTAACGGCTCCCAAAATTAGAAAAAAACGCTCATTAGGTCATCGTACAGTTTGCAGATAAGGGTCTGTGGCAGGGTGGGGAGGGGGGCAAAAACGATTAACATTTATACAGAATAGTTTCTTTTTTGTCATGTTTACACTTTGTAGTATGTTTCTTTTTTTGAAGAGGACCACTAAAAACAAACACAGGACAATGTGAGATATGTGTGTGTAGATCAGTCAGATTGTTTTGCAATTCTGTAAATAGTTGCTAAGCAATATTTCAGGCTAGATTGTGATTTAGTGTTGACACAAACCTTTTGAGGAAAAAAAAAAAACAGGAGAAAACATCAGTAAATCTGGAACAAAACATTATGGAGGTCACACTTAGGTGGAAGGTGTCTGAAGATGTGCTCGAGCCATCTTCCGTCCTGTAATCCTGGTCAGGCATGCAGTTCAGAGTTGTGTGGATTTCTTTGTTGTGTGTGGTTATTGTTTCATCTGAAGCCACCGACAGAAGTCTTTTAAACAGAACTATAAGTTCTTCTCACTATGTCAGCGTAAAAGCACCCTCATTCATTTTTTTCTTTATTATGTTATTCTGTGAAAAGCATTCCTGACCACCACTCAAGTGGGATCCATAAAGACTTATGTGCCTAAAGGAGTGTTAAGGTGAATTACCTTTTCTTTTTTTTTTATGTTTTGGGTTTGGGCAGGTGGGGGGGTGAGGTCACATTAACACCACTTCTGCTCATTGTTTTATTGTCACAGGTCCAAGGCTTTATTTTTATGATCACAGTTTGTAAATTAAGATACCAGTGAAGTGTTTCACCCTCCCTAACAAGAGTCTCATGAGGTAGCAAAGGCTGCTACACTGTGATTGTCTGCTCAAGGGTACAGTGGCCTGGTGGCAGAGGCGTCTCTTATCCTGCTGTCTGAGTTGCGTTGAGGCTCCTCTGGCTTTTGTTCCATGCCCAGCAGATATACATTTAATGTTAATTGAACAGTAACAGTGATCTTGCAAAGCTGAGTTACAGTTCATGTTGCGGGATGTGAACAAAACCTGAAGCATGCCATGCTTTGTTGACATGAGCAGCAGAAGCCTAACGAGTTGTAAGATTCTGTAGAGAAACAAAACAGTATGTTAAGCCATATGTGGAGTTTGTGGGGAGTTTCCGCCAGTAGAAAAGAGATCCAGGTGGCTGATGGGTTTCGGCAGTGAACAGCTACAGACACTGAAGCTTTTCGTTAAGTGGTTGATCTAACATAGCACGGTTTGTACAGAGACCTGATCACGGTAGCGAGAAAGCAACCACAGCTTGTAGTCGCTTTGCTGGAAATCCACAGTATTGTCAGTTGACTTCGCACTAAGTGACAGAGTAGGACCGTCGTCTCTTTTTCCATTCAGATTTAACAGATTAAAGCCTCCTACATGTCAGACGCATGGTACACTATCTCCTGGCTTTAAGCATATGTTGGCCATCAGACAATCTTACACACACACTGTTAAAGATGTCGACCAGTGGTTGTAATTACTGTAATAATGTGATTCATCTTTGATGTTAAACCAGCTTGTCAATAGTTTAAATCACTGCTCGTCTCTGTGCCCCTTCACATTTACTGGAGTTCTGTAAGTTCTCCCTGACACTTTTTTTCTGATGGGGGTGTTGTTTAAGTATTAATAATGGAAATTGTAAGAAAAGTCATTCCGGTGACATGCTTCCTGAAATAACATATGAAGTCATCTGTTGTGTATTAAAATGGAAATTGCAGTGATTCTTTCCAAGATATTGTCAATGTGAAGCTCTTACGTGTTCATCTTTACCATAACACAGTATAGAGTTCCATCGCTACTGCCCATTTTCCAAAGCATAATGTGTTATGTGTCTTATTCTTCTTTTCCTACATGCAAGACAGACAGTTTCCATTCATTTCACCGATATGAGACATTCTAATATTTACAGATGCATCCATCTCTTAATTTGTCAGTGTGAAGATCCTCAAGTACTGTAAGTCATGTAAATGTATGTCCTTTGGGTCAGCTGAAGGATGTGATGCAGTTTGGCAGCCCACTTGCCAAATCTAAGCTGTAGTTGCATTCTTCACATTCTTCTTCCCCAAACACCTACAGTTCAGTCTTTCACTTCAGAGACTTTGTTGTGTTATGCTAGCAGCGGCTAATGTGGCCTCTAGCGGGTAGCTGAAGCAGAAAAGAGGAGTGGGCTACAGAGATCTTGTAACCACTTTGATGTATAAAACCAGTGGTTTCCCCTTGAGCAAATTTTAAATCTTGGCAAGAGGCTGCATTGAAGAGAAGCTCATTTAAACACAATTGTTTGCTTTGGAAAATGGTGGGCAGTTATGTTTCGTTGACATAATTGGCAGTAATCTTGCAAAAGCATGTGAGCACCTGTCCAGTCCTTTTGACGAACTCTCTGGTCCTCCATAGAATGATGTGTATGTTTGCATCATCCTTTTCTTAGCAGCTCATCTTTGAGATCTTCCTTACACACTGTAGCCTTGTGAGGCGTAGGTCAGGTTCTTATTCATTTAAATGGGATAAACACTGTTTTTGTCTTAGTCTTTGCACTCACATCTAAGACAAGTCTGCTATGGATTCACCTGCACAAGAATATTTTTTATTCAGAGAAGTCAAACCTGCATAACATGCTAGTTTTTGTTGCAAGAACCAAGGGTCCTGTGAGTATCGACTGTAGAACTGACAGGTGAACAGTAGGTAGATTATTATATTCATGATTCCAGTCATATGCAAACCTATTACACTAGTTGTGTGCAGTTACTTTAAAGACATGAGTTAGGAATTTGGACACTGAGTCAAAAGTTGGAAATCTTTGGCTGGTAAAGGGATCACCGTGTTTGTGATGATTTCATGTCTAGAAGGTCAAAATGATTGATACTGCATTCTAATTAATGTTCATTTAGGCCCTGAGGTATAACTGCCATGTTAGTTGCATCACTAATGCCAACAAAAGTGCCTTCTGTGTGATCACTAGGCCTTGAGCCAAAGACGAGCAACAGTAATAGCCTTGTAAAAATGAAGAATGGTAACTGTAACAGGCACTTCTGCTTGCCTTCCTTAAAATGTAATCTGATAAGAATTGGAAAATCCCAAAGATTTGATTTCCAATATTGGTGCAAAAATCCATTAAGAAATTGTCAGATAAAATGCCCCGTCAAAACGATGGCTGTTCCTTTTTTCCTTTCTGAACTCCACTTTATAATTCTATTTTTTTTTGTCTAGCTAGGACATGTTTGTTAGCTATAAATACACTCTGTTTAAACTACATGATTGTAATGTTCTTTTTCATCGTAAATTATGCCCTTTAGCTGTGTAGACTGTTAACATTCTGGGTTACTTTAGGCTAAAAAAAGTTGAGGGGTTGGAGGGCTAGAAATCCATGTGTCAGCATAAAATGTTTTACATTTCATTGTGAAGGAAAAAACTTACCTGGGTTGCTTCTGTATTGCCAAATATGTTTTAAAATGCTGTATTTTCTTACATGGAAAAGTGTTACATGAATGGTAGGAGGGTGCAAAAAATAATCTGTTCAAATCCAACTTATTTTAAGGGACAACTGTGGAAAAAGGGTGACATGAGAACATTTTTAATTGTGTCATTGTCATGTGGAAATGATCTACCATTAAAACATTCCCTCTGAGCTGCCTGTCACTTTACGTTATTTGAAATTAAAAATGCTGTTAAAACATAGTAGGAGTGACGAAAATAAAACCACTTTTTTTAGTAATTTTTGTTTTTATCTTCCAAATTTGCTTCCACTCATGGGTTGAAAAAAAAATTATAGTCCTCTTTCTGTGTAAAGATAAATCCCAAATTCAGTTTAAATAAGAGGCTTCAACAGTCTTTATCAGATAGAGAGATTATCTTTCAAAGTTCATTTTTATTACCAGAACTTCCTCTTTGTTCTCTTGTCTCTTAGTTTTAAAGTAAGCCAGATGGCTAATTCATTGTTATTAACATATAGTGCCATAGAGACGAACAAATTTAGAATTTTTGGAATATACAGATTTTTTCACAGAACAGGGATTTATGGAGTTTTTTCCCCCTTATTCTTACATTGGAAGCCTCTTGGGGAGGGATATTAATGTCCAGAACAGAGGAATGATTACAGCAGGCCTTTAAACTGTTACATGTTCATACTAGCATGACATTATTGTTCTTTAGACTGTGTTATAAATCTAACTCATAAGGTTGAGATAAAATAGCAGTATTATAATAATTCATACACTAATAATTCCAAGTTGTTATATATTTGCATTAGCTAAAGGGCCACTCAAACTTTAAATGATTAAACTTTCATAAAGTTTGGGTACTCACATTTGACAAAATTAAAAAATAACAAAATCAAACAAACAAAAGCACATCTGTCAAAACAAGAGATTTCAATGATACAACTTGATTGCATTCAACCCCTGATGATGCTTTCAGGGTTCAATTTAAACTCTGTATTGCTCCTTCAGAGTTACAGAAATGATCACACCACTGTCTCCACTGGCTTAGTAATGCTCTTTGTGATGAGTACAGTAAACTTAACATGAAAAAACTGATGGACCGCCGCTTTAAATGTTTTCTATCAATTCTCATAAAATCCCTTTTCTTTACTTAATTCTTTGTAGCAAGAAAAACTGTACTAAACGTTTACACAGTGCTTTTGCTGCAGTAATTTCCCTAAACGTGCCAAAGGTTGAGATTTAGCACTTTTAATATTATTAGTGTTCTTGATAAAGACCTTTTTTTTCAGATTCAATCAAATGCAATCAAAATGTTGAACTTATGTGACATAATGTATGATACCGTATGTGAACATATAAATTAATTTCTCTAGTCACAGTGGATATGTGACTGAACCCTGATGCCAAAGTGACTTAGAAACGGCACTGGATGTGGATCAGACACATCAGGCCAAAACTCAGTCCATATAATGTCAGTATCACTGCCAATAAAAGATTCAGTTTATTGGATTAGTTTCTATGTTTTCAAGGAAGCTGTTAAAAGAGATACATGTATGATAACGCATATCTCTTCAACTGTGTAACAGTTTTGTGTAATCACCAAGTTATAAAAAGGCAGTTTTCTTCAGAAAAAATAGTAGTTAGTTTTGAAGGTCAAGTTCAACATCTGGTAAACAAATAAATAAATGCACTGCAGCATCTACTGTATGTTTGTGATGTATCTAAAGCAGGATCTAGATATTCAGTATTTTGTTGAGCTGTAATACAAAGGTCAATCCTGTGATGGTCCACAGGCAGAGTCACTGATAGTGAAAAGTCACGCCACCACCAACAATCAGCAGATCACTTAACCCTTTAGGTGAAAGTTGAGTTTCTGAAAACATTCAATGACTCAGGGAAAAAGCATTGTAACTGCAGAATAAACCTCAATGCTCTCTACAAGACGACCAAAGTTATGTCTAAAATGTCTGCAATGATTTTAAAATACTGTTACACTGAGTGGTTTTGTATTTGACACCTTGATTCATATTTATTTTGATTCAAAATTTATTTCAGCATATAAAATTGAAGCACTTGTAGGATGTGATTTAGGACTGTATTTCACATTTAACACAATCTGATTGGTTGTATAAAAGCACAAATAAGAGACGCCTCCAACACTGGTAAATCAATTTGAATTTTTATTGTAGAAAAATACAGAGAGAAAAAGAAAGCAAACTGGAGGAGATAGTGTGATAAACCCTCCTCTTTTACAGTGTCTTATGTAAAATGATGAGCTTTCTCTTTCAGGTGGATCACCTGAGTGAGAGAAAGTTCAGGTCTAATCACTGAGGAGGGATTCTGATTGGTTCTTGATCTCTTACGATCATAACGGGATGCACCTCCTTTCATGTCCGCCTCAATAAAATATCCTGACAAAACTAACAGAGTTGCAACCTTCTTCCTCAGGTGTATCAAAATGAATGTATATCACCACTGTAAATATCATTATTATAATCCAGATTCAAATACTTTCAAACTTGGTGAAACAAGACAGTATAAAAGAATTTACGACACAAGTACACTTTGAAAAACCCTGGTTGGTGCAGTTGACTGCATCCTGTTTTTATTTACACTTTACACAACGTAGTCTTTTTTTTTTTTTTTTACATCTTTGTTGTATAAAATGTGAACGCCACTGATGAGGCACTAGAGGCTATTTGATTTTAGCAGCATTAAATTTCTTTAATGTTCTGAAAATGTTGCAGATGAACATGTTCGCAGTGCTGGTTCATAGTGCAGACCACAGAAGAAGCTTAGCTAAACTATGTCTCCTGCAGTTTGTAGCTTGACCAAATGACTTAAAAGGCAGTGTCCTACATATGCACAACATTTATCGTTTATCAATCCAATAATGGAAATATATTTGTATTATTGTGATAATGAAAGTCTAATTAAAAAATAGAGCTGATACCACAAGGCCAAATAGCTTATTAGACCTCATGCACTAAAAATACTAAAGCTTTGCCCTTTTTTTCTCTTTATTAAGCACAACAGTATACTGTATGACTTTTGCCATTGTGTTTCTGCCAATTCAGAGGCTCTTTATACTTCTGCAATGTGTTTGTATTGAGTGTCTTAAACACTGACATGTCTAATTTCACATTTTATGTAAAAGCATTTCATTTAAAATTCTAAGGAAAAATTTGCCATTAAATCCGAAGTATGTCTGAGATGTCTGATTAAAATAAGAACATGTGAAGAGTTTGTTTTGGTGTCAGAATAGAAAGCAAACTCTTTTCATCCATATTTGCTCACCAAACCTTAGCTGCTCTAACCCTCAGGTGTGCATTAACCACAGGTTATGACCTTATTTATAAAACAAAACGTAACCTAATTTGTTATCTTATCGATGCAATAATCATCAATTATTTGTATCAGCAGAGAAAAAAATCATACTGTGAATCCCTTCTTCTGTATGTGCTGTTCAGTTTTCAAGAAACTAACTGAGTTTTACCAGCATTTTCAGACATAGTGTTTACATTCAGTTGAGGCCGACCTGGGTGTCCCAACTTAACAGGTGTTACAGTGAGCAGGGGTACTTGGTCCATGGAGGCAATGTGCCTGTTTCATTTGCCAGTCTCCAGTACCTCTCCCTCAGGATGAACGCTGCTGCTTTAGGCTGCCTCTGTCTGGTGAAAATACCCTTCTTGTTGCCCAGCACACGGGTGATTCCTGTGGACACAATGCACATGCAACAAGGACCTCGTCACGCACAGGGTGTAAAAACACAGGAGGCTTTTGTCAGGCTAATCTGTAGATTTAACTTTATTCAGCTTAACTCAGCTTCTGCATCATGTTGTAAACATATTGTCAGTTAATAATTTTTTTGTATTTGCTCACAGTTTCTGTTTTGACTTGTGTGACTGTTTTTTTTTTTTTTTTAAACATCAGGAATGATTATATATCATAAGAAATCTGGTTAAAAATAACCCAATATGATGCTAACATTATCAGGTTGCTGATCATCTGTGCAGGTCTTTGAACCCTCCACATCAAACAGGCTCTATCTTCTGTACTGGAATCCAATAGTTAAGATCAAATATTTATTTTAAAATGTCAATTTTTGGCCAGTTTACCATGCACACTGAAAAGGTCAATATTAAAATCATTAAAGCGTTTTTACATGTTATATAGCTGAATGGCACTGCATTAAAAAAATATAACCTGCAGGTGTTCTGTCATATTTTTGCAGTGTCTTTCATGTTTTTAAAAAATAGCCAGAGAGAGACAGAGCAAGAGAGAGGATGTAAGTCTGTTGTTGGATGGTCTGGACGGGATCTAGACTGACTCTCGTAGGTGATCCTTAATTAGAAGTTTATAGATTTGGTTCATGCATTGTTTACTGCTGTGTGTATGTTTTCAAATAAATTTACATACAGAGTTAACACCTTGAATTCTAGCTCATATTTATTTTTATGACCAGTTAAAGCTGAATTTGATTCAGGGATACCGGTCACAGTTTCACATAGCCGCAGGCGACATCTTAAAATGTCATTATTTCTGATCAGTAAAGAATTTTAACAATCTTCCCTTTACCGTCATAAAAAACAGAAACTATTCATATTTAAGATAAACCAGTGTATGTAGATTCCTACACAAAAACATCCTTTCTGTGCTTTTAAGTATTGTGACAATATTATTGTTCATTATTGGTAATTAATAAGAGAAATAACTGCAGTGAGATTCCATTGGTGTATGACAGTGAGTGAACAATTTAAACTAAGCTTTTGCATCCATGTCAGAGATGTTTTGTGAGTGAATCTAATCTCTAAAGCTCAGCGTTTATTTACTGTGAGAATGAAGAGAGTCTGTGTAAATCCTGCCGAGACCAACGACTTTCTTTTGTTTAACCTCCTGACCAACTCCCTACAACATGCCGGAACTTGATGGTCTAACTATGCACATGATCTACGTGGAGTTGTCCTGGCGGAGACATGATTAATTATAATAAATATAATTGTGTGGAATTAATTATCAGGCTTCATGACTCCTACACAGCAGTGTAAACAAAGGGCCTGTGGGTCGGAGAATAACAGTAAACTAGCAGGTTAAAGACTATTTAAGACTATTTAATAGAGGTTATTACAAGAGATTTTGTTTGTTTTCTTTTCCCCTTCCCACATGCTTAAGTTTATCTGGCAACCACCCATCTGGCCATAAAATGTCCCTGTCAACAGCAATAACAGAACCCCCTATAGAATGTAATCATGTGTGGAAATAAATAATAGACATCCCTCTGAAAATGACAGTTGTGGTTGTCCGTGTTGTTTTAATGTGCGGGTGCAGTACCTTGTGGAGTCATGAAGTCAGCAAAGTTCCAGATGAGTTCACCTATAACATACTGCTTCCTCTTCTGGTCGAACACGCTGTGGTAGTTCCGCAAAACTTCTTTCTGATACTCCTCAGAAAACATCAGAGGGGGATCCTGGAGAGTGAGAGGACAGCTTTTAGCTCCAGCATTAACATGTGTCTGGGAAAAATGTGTTGCAAACAAAATCTCTCAGAAAGATATAGGGAGGCTAAATTTTTTTTTTAAAATCTGAAACTCAACAGAGCCACATGATGCAACAAAAAAACCAATATAAACATTAATGTCTGGTGATCTACAGTTGGGTAATTGGCTGTGTGTGTATGTGAGTAAGTCCTCACGCTGTGAAGCCCTGGCACTGCGTCTGCTCCGTATTCGCTCTGGATGATGGGCTTGTGATACTTCCCGTACCAGTTTTCCAGCTGCGTATTGAGCTGGATGGGGATGACCTCCAGGTGGCCTGGATCGTGGTACCAGGAGTCATAACTGTTAAAACATATTACATCCACATAGGGAGCCTGGGGACAAGAGAAAAGAAAACACGAGTTTTAACAGATATGATTCAGCCTTTTTTAAACACAAGCAACACTGTGGTGCCAGTTTTGAAACTTGAATTCAGAGGAACTGTATGACACAGGCAGAGTCCCTTGCAAATTAGTGGCTCCGGTCAGCCAGTGACTGCAAACTAATCAGTACCTTTAAGCTACTAACTAAAACCCTGACTGATACTCCTCACAGCACAGGAATGGGGACTACCCTGTGGTATGTCAACAATTTCGACATTGGGTCAACAAGAGCTTTGGAATTCGAACAAATGAATCTTTGAAGCTCCACAGGATTTGTTGACAATTTGACTTTTACTCCCTTATTCTACAAAAACTACTTTCTATCTGATTTACTAAAGGGATTAGATCAATATGCAAGAACATGAAATCAAGTGTCATGATCTGACTTGCAGGACTGGCAGGCACACGGGCATGTTTGCTTTTCTCTGCTTCTTCTCACACACAAGAAATCTTCACCCTTACAGTTTGAAATTTCACAACATTCTGTCGAATAATATTATCACTATCCACCCTTAAAAAACAGGTAAGTCAACTCTCTTCAGTAGCTTCCAACTATGAATGATGTTGTTTCAGTTTGTGTGTTTCACATCTAATTAAGAAATAAAAGGAATTACATTTCGCTTTGACTGTTGCATACTAATAAAAAAAAAAATAGAATGTAAACCTTTTTGATGGCATTGAAATGCTTTGGTTGTTTCATCTGATGTACAGTGTTTCATTGGACATGTTTCACTTACGGTAAAAACAAAAAGAAGAGGTTTTAGTTTCTGACCATTAAAAAGTAACTTCACACCCAGCTGTGGAGCAAAGTTTCGCTGCTGGCATGAGTGCAGTTGGGTGGGGCCAGAGGTAAGTATCTCATATTTGTTTATAAAATAACATACATTTGACACATTAATGGTAATTATTTTGCATTGATGCATGATGTTGCTGTTATCAAGAGTATTAATACTGTTTATATGCATATTAAAACTTAAAACCTCCATCCTGGTCTGAAGCTTTATGTCCATTAAAAAACTGTCCATCTTTAAACTGTAAACAGTATATCCACATCATTTGCATTAATACAAAATATTACTCCTAGTGTTTTTAACAATGAACATAACAATATAATCAATGTGCTCGACAGGTTTTCATTGTTGACAAACTGTTGGTTTTGAAGCGAGTACTGTAAAAACTCACCCCTTTGTCCCTGGCATAGTTACTACATGTGACAAAAGTGACGGGCCGGGTCGGGTCCAAAGTTCTGGTATGTTCTATCACAGTCCTGTAAGAAAAACAAAAACACCATACGGTCACTATATTGTAAGTTTACAATTATTATAAAATCACAAAACACTTCAGTTATATTGTTTGAGAAATTTAAAGAAACTTCTAAGTATGCTACAACTTTAGTGTGACAGAACACTATTCCACTAATTCACTCGCTAGTTTGCGACGTACCATTCTGAAACCTGAAGTTGTGATCATCACTATCTAACTGAAAGTGACCATATTTGGTCTCATTGCTTTCAATGACCATAATGCCTTTAAAACAGAAGCTGCTGTCACAACGGCCATGCGCTCAATTGCGCATAATTGTAAGCCATAACTATATAACTTAAACGAGGGAATCGTTTTGAAAAACAAAGAAACAAACATAACACCTCTGTGACACTTGGCTTGAACAGGAAGTAAGCTACAGAGACTGAAGCTGTTTTTGTACCAGGCTGTAAACTTTTTTTCCCCTTTCTGTTATAAAGTTGCTCATTTAATATTGGCCTCTATGAGGACTGATTTGCGTTTGGTGTCTTCCTGAACTGGCCATGCAAGGAACTGCAGGTTTTGCACTTCTGTGTAAGCTTGATTTTTCACCTCGGTCTGTAGCTAACAATAAGTGATGCACATTTTGTTTTTTTCCAGATCAAACTGGTTTAACTTGACAGTGTTACAGTAGTTGGACAGGTATAAAAGTTCCTTAAGTCATAAAGGGAGCAGTTCAGAACAGCTTCACGACTTCTCTTACTGCATTCCACATTACATAACGTAAGTACTAAGCTGCAACTGAAACCACCCTGTACTTTTCCTGCTGACAGATGTTCAGACAGGTTTTGTTTATCACTATCAAATAAAGCTGAAAAAGCATCCCCTCTTCCCAAAAAAATCTTGATAATGCAGCTTCAGAACTTACAGGCACATGAAAGTGGCATGTTGTTGGCTCAAAATTAGTGAGTGAGCAGATAAGTCAACAGTTTGTGTGTAGGAGTGAGTTTTTTAACCAGTGGATCCATTCAATGCTTCACATCTGAAAAAAATGTCCTGTGCTTACTTGAAATATAATCCAGCAGGTGGCATCTCTGACGCCGGCTCATTGGCTACTGACCACATGACCACAGACGGGTGGTTCTTGTCCCGACGTACAAGCTCATCCATGACAACCAGGTGATGGTTCAGAGAGACGTTTCCGAAACTGTGACTACATCAGCAAGGCCCGGAGGACACAAGGTTAATTCATTTACTTATTCTCTAATCAGCAACTGTTATGATAGTCAGTTACAGATTTACCTGTTGAACAAGAATTACATTTACAGGGACTGTAGATGAAAATTGCTTTGTGCATGTTATGTGGTGCAATCAGCAAGCCTTTTTAACTCTGTGTCAAGCCTCTGTTATCAGGAAACACTTTCAACATTTCCAACCCACTCTTGAGAGTATACTTCTTTTATTCTGATGCATTTTCTTAATTTGTTCCAAGATAAAGGCCATGTTTGGCACTTCTTTAGTAGAATTTGAGTCAACTTTCAGATTTAATGTGAGTGGTTGTGTCCAGCTTTTTTCAGTGTCATACATACAGTATGATGTTGAACATCCAAAGGTCAGAGAGATGAGAGCAGTGACACTTACATGTCTCTGATGCCCACACCCGGACACTCATCTATCACCACGATGCCATAGCGGTCACACAGCTGCAGGATCTCCTCAGCATACGGGTAATGGCTGGTGCGGAACGAGTTGGCCCCCAACCACTTTAATAAGTTAAAGTCCTTGATGATAAGTGGCAAGTCAAAGCCTTTACCTCGGATCTACAGCACGAGGAAGAGAGGAGTGGAGGGTGAATTATTGAACTGGACATAACATGCTTTTTTTCTAAATTTCCTGTGTTATTAAAAATTAATTGTCTATGTGACTGAGCTACAGAAATACTGTCTTTAGATTTTTGCTCTATTACAACATTTATCTTGCTTAAAAGCTAAAGGAGTCTTTGGTAAAGGTTTTACTTCCCTCTTTAAGTACTCACATCAGAGTCCTCGTGTTTGTTGACTCCATGGAAATAAAAAGGCTTGTTGTTGATGAGGAACTTGGTGCCGCTTACGTTGACTGTGCGGATGCCAACTGGTAGAGTATACTGATCCTCATATGCTGAGCTCTCATCAGCTGCGAGTAAGCGTACCTAGATATGAAGGTGCCAGTGTCAGAAACATTTTTCCTGCATCTCCTGCAGCAGACATTGTAAACAGCAGAGGTTGCATTACAATGGGTAGGAGGAAAACGAGAAAGGTTCAGCTTCACAGTGTTTCCAGCTGGAATTTTGGAGTAAATGAAGCCATTTTTGAGTTTTTTTGCTGGCTGAGTGTTTCAGTGATCCCTTGAAGACAACCACGAGGACAAAGACTCTGGCAACTGGACCAGCTGATAACTTTACTTCCTGGGATCTCTCCTCTGAATCTCATGCACCCACATGAATCCCTGATAACTTCTTCACAGCAAAACAGCAGTTAGGCAAAGGACTAATGATAAGGTGGATGTCCATCTTTGACATAAAAAAGTAGCACCACACTTTTCTTTTATACAATTTAATTCCCATCAACAAAAAGGGCAGGAGGGTGTGCCACATGTTTCACAACTTGTAAAAACTGCTCCACTGGGCCCTTGTTGTTCTCACAAATCAAATGGCAAAGCTGAAAAGCTGCTTTGTGACAAAGCGGCAAAGCTGTTATGTGAAACTGAAACTTTTTGTTGAAAGTCACTTTGAAATGTATGTCAACATCCTGTCTTACCTGCAATGAGTAGAGATAACCGGGATTCTCGTGCATCAAGTACGGCCACCACAGCTTGACATCTACCACTTTGAGCACTCCAGCTTGCTCGTTGGAGAAGGCCACACAGCTGCCATTTTTGTCTATCAAAGTGACTTTTACGTTGGCTGTGTCAGCACCTTGAACTGATACCTTGTACTTGACTAAACCTAAAACGCAGGGAAAACAACAACAATGTCACACGGAAAGTTAAAAAGACACGAAGAAAAGAAAACTGCCTTTTCTCAACAAAGCTACATGTTGTCTTTGTTAGCGATAAGTTTACAAATGCTTTGGTCGCAGAGATAATTTGAAATTTAGTAAATGTTTTGCAGTGTAAATAGGTGTATTTCATTACCAATGTTATCTGAGAAGTTGGTCACCACAGTGATGTCATCCACGTAAGCCTTAGGAGTTGTATACAGCAATACAGAACGGTGTATGCCAGCGTAGTTGAAGAAATCAAAGTTGACATTTTGAACAAAAAATCCCTCAGGATACCTGTTAAGCCATATATAACATTTTTCTCATTCTCTGAGTTCTTCCTGTCAGGTACGCATTTTCATTTTGATTACTTTCTTTTGACTAGATGGCTAAAATTCCTGACTTAAAACACTGGAAATACCTGCTCACTGTCAATGCTATCATATGATCATATTTATCTATCATATATACCACAAATGATTTTAAACATGTCAAGTAAAGAACACCAAAGTAAGTTAACTTCTATGAAATTAGTACAAATTTACTGGAGCTTTAAGATTAAGTCTGTGTTTTAGTTAAAATGAGATGAGTGCGACTTACATGCTGCGGTCTTGCATGAAATGGATGGTTCCTGGAGGCAGCGTCTCTAGAGTCAGAGTGTTGTTGACAGCGATGGTGATCCTGCACGGCGTAGTTGTGTCCTTACGGAGTAGGCTGCCTATCTCAGCCTCAAAAGGAAGATGGCCACCCTCGTGCTCGGTCACTCGCACCCCGTTCACCCACTGGAGGAGATAAAGACAACGACTCCAAATTAGCTTGATCACATTGTGATGGCAGGCGGTAATATATAAGGGGATTGGTGCCAAATCTCAAAACTGCAAAAAAGTAATGCGGACAACTTTTTTTTTTTCCTATTTCTTGACTCAAATGGATTGAGAAAGGTACACATGCTACTTACCACAACTGAATAATAGTGAGCACTACCCACTCTGAGCACCACTCTCTTCCCTTTATCAGCGAGCCATTGGGAAGGCACCACCACCTCGCGCTCATACCACACCCAGCCGATAAAATCTCTTAGTGTAGCATCCTGTGTGATGTCATTGAAGCTGGCAGGGACTGGCATGTCAATCACTGGGCCAGTCTAGGAAAAACAAAACATCAATTCAAACCCAATATTTTAAATCTACACAGCCATAGTGAGGTTGAAGTTGCAAGGATGATAGTAATGATCACTAATATTAACAACAGGATAACAATAGGGGGTCAATAATGAGTGAATTCCAGTAGCTCTACAATATTTTCCGATGTCAATGATCGGATCAGAACCTGGATATGGGTCCGTGCAATAAAAATCTGAGAGATCACGAAAAGATTGAAGGAATAAGACATACAAATATATTTTTTACACATGTGTTTATGTAGACTACATGTTTAATGTTCTCATGTTTAAATGTCAGTTGTTAGTTCAGGAGTGGCTGAAGAGCTTCACCTGTCAATGCACAGGGAAGGAGTTTGAAAAAGGAGAGCACATATAGGAGCTGGGTGTGCTCTGCTATTTGATATATGTTCCTCTTAGTGAGGCAAAATTGTATAGGAGCAGATCACGCAGTGTAGGAGCCACTTTGTGTGCTTACTGTTGCGATAAAGTTAAAAACCTGACCCCGATGAAGGGGTCTGAGATTCTTCCTTGACCTACTGGATGCACTGACAATGAAAGCATCCTTTCCTTCATTCTTTCCATTCAATTGTTAAATGGCTCTTGGATTCCTGTGTTTTAATAGGCTCACCACCTAAAGCTTTAATCCAGTTATCCTCACACCAATCAGTCAACAAAGGTATAAATGTCATACATGTCAAGTTTCACTGTATTTTCCACTGTTTGTCTGTTTCAAGTGTCTCAGACACAGTCCTTAATTATCCTTTTTGTGCACATTGATCAGAGAACAAAAACACATTTACAATCTTTGAGTACTTTCCCTCCATCCACGTCACTTGTTTTTGAATTTTAAAAGCGGAAGCAAAGATCTTTCACAAAACAAACAGAACAAGAGGCACAAAGTACATCATAACCAAGGTAATCAACAGTAAAATCTGGGACGCACACAGTGGTAGTTAACTACCGTGAATGGGCTTAAAATGTCGTGGTGTAATAATAAGCTGTACATTTCTGCAGACTTACAGATACTTTGTGGTGCTTTTCACCTCTTGCAGTATGCTAATGTTAATTACCAAACTGATGTAGATTCCTGTCTGTAACAGAGCTTCTTAAAAGTTGTATCTGACAAACAAAAGTTGAGTTATCTTAGTTTGCGCACTTTGGTGTTCGGTCAGGCACGCTCACCTCAGACAGGGGACTTTTGTACCAGGCTCTCTCGAAGCCCAGGTTCCTGTTCGGGGACGTATCTGCCCTGAAGTGCCACAACCCGTTCAGCTCCTTCACCTCTCTGGAGGGAGACTCCCGGGGGAAGAGCATGCCGGTGTCCAGCGGACACACAGCGTCCAACAGGGCGACCAGGCACAAAACACGGAGCATCCCGAGCTCTCCAGCTGATGCCATCCTCAGTAAGTCTCCAGTGCCCCGGCAGCGAGTTACTGCGCGCTGCCTGTGACTGACTCAGTCACATGATCCCTGTAGTCACATGAGCGCAAAGCTTCCTGTCTCGCGCGACTTTCCGTTGCTGTCATAAATTGCTTTTTAATACTATTTATTGATGTAAGGTTAGGTTCTTTAGAGAAAGAGGCCAATATTAAACAAAACAACAACAACAACAACAAATATTCTGTAATACAAGCAAACTAATAGTTAATACGAAATCAATATTATTATCTCGCCACTGGTTTTGAGCTGTTTATACAGTCAATGGTTTTGAGTCATCATTCACTAGTACAGTACTGGTACACTAGATGGCGCCAGACGCCTGTACATCAGAGTCAACAGCCGAGCAGAGAAGTATCTGCCAGGTCAAGTCACTTTAATTTGAAAAGCCCAACAGACAAATCCCAAATCACACATTCCTTAATGGAGCTTAACACTCCGTTAAGAACAGGACATCCTCTCTTTTTAGACCCTTGATTTGGACGAGGAAAACCCTTCAATGGATCAATTATGTAGGAAACCTTAGGATTGATGATAGTGAAGTGTCCATAACTCCTCTGCATCCCCCAAAATTCCTTTTCAGCGCACTGATCGATCAGCCTGCCAAGGATCCATGACTGCTTCTGTCTTTGTTTATTGCCATTTAATTAAAGACATATTTATTTAGGAATATGCAAAACAAAGGCTTGACAGGAAGAGAAGACAAGTAGCCTAATGATACAACAACCACTCTAAGGTCATGGTCATTTCAGTCCATTCCCAAACAAATGTGGAATTACTGAAATGACTACAAGCCAGCCTTACTCTCCAACTTAATCCAGCCCTGCTTGTGGATGCTGACTGAGTCTTTAGTGAGCTGGGGGGATATTTTGGCTTTCGGGGAGTAGATACAATTGCAAAATACATTAAATGTCTATTTAAAAGTCTCCAGTCTCCTCACTAACTGGTAATAGTAACACTAACTGGTTTGTGTCTACCAGTTAGTGTTCCTACAACAGTGGCAGATGTTTGGTGTCCCTGTTGGGCTCAGTTTTGTATCAGTTGCAGGTTGTACTGTAAAATCCCACAGGCTCAGGATGCACTGGTGGCCTTGGAGTTAAAGGCATTGACCATGAACTGAAGTGTCCCTGGATCAGATCAATTTGCTTGAGGACATTTGTTGTTTGTCACTTCACATCTGTCTCTCCCCTCATTTCCTGTCATCTCACTACTCTCGAATTTCTCAGCAGGTCTTTCTGCAGACACACAGCTACAGGAAGCGTCTACTGCGCAATACACCTCAAAATGGTTGGTCTGTGTACCAAAACTACTTGCTTGTACTGAGAAACTGAAATTTCAGGGGAATGTGTCAAATAGTCTGCAGTAAATGTGTAAGTGTGCTTAAAGAGAGAAGTATGTCATGATCTAACAGAGCAGCATTAATAGAGAGAGAATTTGTTTAACCCTTTTGCAAGAAAGGCTCTGAAAACAAATTTCTGTAGATTTCTGTGAACAGGATAATTGCACTTGAACATGCGGTTATCATAGAGATTTTTATTTCGATGTGAAATTGGAACAATTTTAAACATTATTTTTTAGCTGTTCACGATAGCATACGTAAAGCTCTGAAGTGACCTCAATAAAATAAAAGTCTTTTTTTTTATCAGTTTTTTATCTTAAGACATAAGCTAGATGTGTCAAGTTGATGTTTAACACTAAAGTCTCACTGAATGAATGTACACATGTCATGTCACTACACTGTATCAGTTAATAACACATGGGACATCAGTTCATTCCCTGTCCAGGTATGCTTCCCGCCTCTGATGGCTTTTTCCCACATAAATCTTAATCCCAAAGGGAGTAGCTTCACAGACTAAAAACAAACTGAACTTTTCTGTGTTTTTTTCTTTTAATTTCTAATTTATGTCTACTATTTTTTCTAACCCAATGACCCCCTGATTCCCCCTTCAAAAGTGTTTCTGGTGTAGTCTCATTAAATCAAGTATTTCCCACTGACCAAGTGACATACAGGAGTTGGAAACTCTATTCCCAAGACAGAGAGATAACCAAATCTACTAAATTTAATGTTTTTTTCATTTTGTTTTGTTTATGCTGTTATGTCGTCAGGCACAGAAAAAGTTATGTTTACTGGGACCCTAAAGCACAAACAAGGCAGGTTTGTAATAAAGCACTTCATAGAGTGATAAACTCACCCAAACAATTCATAGCACTGCCATCTGCCTCAAATTAATGTAAGGTTAATGGTAAGTTCATTGTTAATATCCTGTCTAAGGTCTGCCTTGGGTCTTTTTTTCCCACCATTTCATTTGGGATGTTTCTTTGGTTCCCACCCCATGTCAGCCATGTCTTATTGTACCTACCCTGAATTTGATTCAACAGCAAAAATCAAATATAAATCCTTTCAATTATCATGGTTTGCCATTTGCGTGCAAATCTAGTGTGTTTCCAACTGAAAATGAATTGATCCAGGTGAGATTGGAGCACCGAGCACACTCTGAGGCATCAGTGCACATTCTTGCAAAGCTCTAATGACGCTGGTTGGTTCAAACATCCTTCACTGAGCAACAAATGATTCGACTCTCAGTGACCTGCGCAAATCACTCTTGTTGTTCCACAAGGCTTCACAGGAAGCTGTTCCTGTCTGCCTGCAGGCTCCTGCTCCTGCTTTACAGCCAGTTGTATTTGAAATTCTTCTACTTTGCTTTGACTACTTCCAAACAGTAGACAGCTCTCCATCACTCAGTCACATCGTCAGTTCTTTGTTGCAGAAGTGAAAACACATCTCTATCCACATCAAATACATGAATTTTTTTCTTTTATGCATTTTCAATCTTCGCCGCCTCTTTGTGACAGAGCCATGGAGCAAAAGAGGCATTCACGTATCTCAGAAGACACATGGGTTACAAAAGAAGTCATGACCTTGACTGAGAAATACAGCTGGCAGAGGTCTGGGCCACATCAAGGCGAAGCAGGGCTTAGCCTTTGGCCAACGTGTCAATCTATTACATTGCGTTGCTGTCTAAACATCCTCTCTGTCCTCTCAAGACTGTCAAATTTTTGTTTACTGGAAGATTGTGATTGTGGTTTAACATAAACATACACTGACTTATATAGATGGTTACTTTTAGCTGTAAATTGCATTAGTTAAACAAGAATAATTAAAGGATCTAAGCAGAGTGGCATAAAGATATCCAAATAATTAATATAATGTGTTGACTGGTTGTGAATCAAATGTAAAATCTGAGAGAAACTCTTCAGGTTTTATGTTTCTCATATTGAGAAATCAAATGATTTTTAGGTTTTGCTGCAGCTAATTACACAATGTTGTTTCATGCATCCCATCTCACTCAGTCATTTTTTAGGCACTAGTTATTTTCATAGTTGACCTGCTGGAAAACTTCTTTGTACATTTGTTTCTATGAATACATTTCTTAGTCTGCAAAAAGTTTAAAGCAGTCGGCTGTAAAAATTGTTTCAAAGGGGGCTAATTCATGCATTATTGATAAGTTAGAAATGGGGAGCAAGAAAAAAAAGGGAGCTGGAAAAGAGAAGGAAAAATAAAGGGGTTTACAAGTTTCTAAAGCCAGACATTTTGCTGATATGCTGTTCACAGTTGTGCTGTGCCTGTGTTCACATCAGCGGGATAAGAAAAACATTTTACAGTTTTAAGTAGCACCAACAGCTTTACTTCTGACTTGCTCAGATCCGTCAAGTTATCTTCCACTAAAAGCACATGCGAGTTAAAAACCTCAAACCAAAGAAAAAACAAGGTCAGTTGCTGGTTTACATACACAGTACATCAGTCTGCTCAAGTGCAAAAAGGAGCTGGAACTGTGCACTCTGTCAGTGATACAATGACGCTATAAAATCTTTATGGAAGTCTGTATTATATAGCATGTAGTTAATTACTGGATCTTATTGTTCTATCCTGTTATGAAAACATCTGCAAGAAATCCACGTTTAACTTCTTTACTGATGAATTGTGCCTTAATTAAGATTTATTGAATAGAATATTTAAAATAGGCATTTTTTTTATCATGATAGTCACTTCAAAAACAGAACGCATCCTGTCAAATAAAGCAGGCGTCTGAGAAAGTCTAACACACTAATAATAGTCATCCAAAGTTATTATCAGAAAAAGAGCGTTGCTAATTAGCTGGTTCCATGTAGTGCGGATGCTATTTTGAGTTTCCTATAGCAGTCTACATCCTGTCTGTATTCATTGTTGAGAGTGTCTACTCAGCCTGGATAAACATTTACTGCTCCATGGCAAATCTGATAAGGACTCTGAATTGTGTGGTTTTTCTCCTAAATTTTTCAAACAATAATCCCTGTTAACATCTATTTGTCAGTGCATCACTCTAAATTCACTGACAGACAGGGTGTTACTAACAAACACTGGAAGGATTTAATGTGAGATTTTGGGAGATAAATTGCTAATATAAAGGGAAGGGTTTTTTTTTTTAAGTGTTTTTGTTGTGCTGTGGCTTTATGTCTTACTCATTAATGTCCATCAGGGCAGAAGAAAGGGACGCTTTCTTTGGCTCACTGCAAGAGCTGCAAGTTGTGCACGGAGAACATGTGTTACAAGGTGAAAGCGGTCATTGAGACAGCTTGACGCATGCTTTTTTTCTTCCCTCTGTGCAAGCAGTCGAGTCCTTACTCTAGCACAGACGCGTTGTGTTGCAACACCTGAGGTTTCTTCAGCTCTTTGTTACTGTAACAAAATAGTCTGACGCAATAAAAATACAAACAAAAAACTTGAAGGGAGACCAGTGAAACAAAAAATACTGAGAATATTTCAATGCTGTAAGTCTTTGGCAGACAGTCTACTAAGGCGTTGATTCTAATATTAGTCATTAATAGACTATGAGGCGAGTTGAACATTATGGTTTTGTAAATGTGTTGCTATGAGGGTTAAAATGCAGGAAGCAGTTGGAATTCATTCAGGTGTGATAGGTTCAATTATGTCACCTTCCAGTAGCTAAAACAAAAAGAATTTAATAGCAGAGAGGCCAGAGAAAGGTGGATTTGGCATCTAATAACATTGTAATTTAAGATTTAGCATTTTTTTAGCATTTAAGCTTTTTTTTTTAATAATATCTTGCTTATAGGACACTTATTGGGTGTTTCTAAAAGAAATTATGCACTATTGTTGTCCCTCCAGACATGTGAGTGTGGGGGCAAAGGGAGGAAGCCCAAATAAGGGTGTAGCTGCACTGAGGGTCTTCGGATGCTCGGTCGGACAGCAATAGTGGCAGATTGGCTGTGTGGGCGCTTGCATGACAGAGTAGGAAGTCATCCCTTAAGTCCTGCTGCGCCTCCCTCTGTGCCAATGTTTCACAGTGCCAAAGCCCAGGCTGTGATGAGGAGTCTGCAGAACCAGCTCCACCAAGGCAAAGATCTGCTCTCTCCTTCATATTTTACTAACAGATTCTTTGCTCAGGTTGAGGATATGGCACACAGGCTATCCCTGTTGCAGCTGTAGAGTGATTACTCTGCTCAGACTGCAAGGAGCAAAGCAGGTTTACAGCTTGTAGAGAGGGGCGCCATCTGTCAAAGTATGAGTCAGATCTGGATATTATATTGGAACAGAGACTTTATGGGCTGTAATTGCTCTATTATGAATAAATAAATTAAGTGAAAATCCTTCCCTTTCCTGTAGACAAGACAGCAGGTTTATTCAGCAACACAGATGTATGTCAGCAGCCTTTAACACCACAATGTGTGAGATGTGCGAGCCGCAGCTGCACAGGCACACAAATCCAGATCGATTTTAATTCCAAGTCGCAACCATCTCCCTGTCCAAACAGGAAGAAAAAGATATACTGCATGATATCTAAACTGAAGCTGACCTGAGAGGCAGGGTCGTTTTCAGAGATGGATGGAGCAGAGATAGATAGTCATGGATTGATGTCTTTAATACTGAAGAAAAAAAAACAGGCAGATGGCTTCCTGTTTGCCCACAAACTTGCTTTCACAGCTACCTGTAAAGGTGAGGGTGAAAACCAGCTAAAGATTAACTGTTTTACTGCAACCTGTTAATGCCACATCACAGGTCATGCGGCTGGAGCTGTGGAGGGAAACATAATAGCTGTCATGGGAGCATGGGCGAGCAGAGGTCAGCGACCTTTTTTGAGGATTTGAACAATCATCACTTTTAGACAGAGAAAGCGGGCGGATTGCTATTCACTGCTCATATTTTTGTGCCATTCTTGGCTTATTGATCCATAACCAAAAAAGCACATTGGGGATTATTTGTTTAATAAAAACAAGCGCTGCAGATATTTCAGTGCTGTTATTCTGGTGTTTCCATTAGCAAAACTGCCTTGTTTCCATGTGTGATACGCCGCTTAAGAGTCATTTATTTCCCCCTCATGAACAGAGTTACAGGAAACATGATTTGTTTGAAGCTTATAATGACAGAACAGCACAATCCAGCCCCAGTTTTTTACATTCAGACATCTCCAGGTTAGATCATGCACATTGATGGTCCTCCCTGTGTCGGAGTGACAATGGTGCCTGAGGGAGGTAGACTGAGCCAAGAGGGAGAGGAGGAGGAGGAGAAGTGAGAGGAAAAGCAAAGGGCTGGCATTTCTCATGTCTTCTCTTACTATTTTCATGTGGAAATTCAAGAGCTGAATAATTCATATAGCCTGTGGGAGGTGAATAATGAATACGTGCAAATGATTAAAGGCTGCATGTTGATGAGCCAGAACGAGAGAGGAGGGCTTCCCCCGCTGAGTGATCACTCACCTGCTTCAGCAGCAGGAGAAAAAAAGGATGAAGAAATGAACAAAAACCCCAGTGGAGGAGCTAAAATAGCACACAAACATTTAATTAAATGTTAAGTGTTCACCCTGCTTTGTGAGCTGGATTTGCTTGCAAACAAAACATCAGGTATATCCATGTGCTTGTGTTCACGAATGCCACAAAACTGTGTAAATGGAGTGAAAAAGGAGAATCCATGTTTAAAAATGGTGAATAATTCATCACTGCAGCTTCACGCAGAGCTGTGTCTACATGCTGGGGTTTCCTGTGCAGGGAGGGGTGGAGGTAGAGCCGGAGCATCTGGGGTTTATCTCCCTTTCCCGAACACACTCTCTGTTTCGGTGTGTGTTAATGCACGGTAAATGATTCTCTGTGAAGTTGTGCATGTGTCTGTGCTGACATATCCAAGCCCCTGCATGTGTGGTTGTTTTTGCAGACCATGGGTCATTGGTTCCACTGTGAAGAGTAATTCCACACATCCGCCCACGCAACACCCACTGTTATGTACAACTATTCTAAATATACACCTCACATGTATGTGAAGAGGCAACTTGCCTCCAGGCAAGACAAAGGAGGATGCTGCACTTTTACTTATTCAAGTGATGTAGGGGAGATGTGCATGTGTGATGGAGGTAACCTGACAGTTTCATTGAAGCTGTTGCAAAACACCAGGGGATTGCACAGCATGTGAGGAGCAGAGGCTGCTTTATGATGTATACTGCTACAAATTATTTTCTGCAGTGTGAACGTTTACAGCAGTATGAAATAACGACAAAACAGAGGCTGTGAGTGGCGACGCAGTGGGCAATGGCGTTAATTGATCTGTGCTTATTTTAGGCAGCACAGAGGATTTCCCTCTTTAATGACGCCAAGCAGCTGTGCGTCCATTCCGCAGGTGCTGCAGGAATAAATCATACTGACAGCACACATATAATGAGGAATTACATGGCTGGAAAAAAAGCTTTCAGATTTGCAATAAAGGACTCATATTGTGTGAACGTAACTGTGGTTCATGTAAGATGATTTTCTGAAGAAAGTGAACATTCTCACCATACTGGAATAAGACTAAACAGACCACATTCTCTTCTGCAGCAAAGTGGAGGATTTTCCCTTCAAATTCTGATTGGAAAGAAAAACATATATTGCTTTTGTAAGATGAGTCACCAGGATGCTTTTTTAAGGAATAATCCCTGAGCCACAGTATCAAAGGAGCAGGTTTTACAAAAGGCAGTTAAATAGCAGTTAAAAATGGCTTTATCACTGGTAAATACAGCAGACAATCACTAAGTATTGAGGTAAATTTCTAATAACTAAACAAAACCATCCATTGATTTCAGTCAAAATTTTTTAAGGTAACGAGTAGAACATAGTTTTTCAAGGACAACTGAAAATGTTTCAGATTTATATTAATAAGTTAAAATTCATTCTGAATTGGGTTAACTCTGTGGAAATAGTTTGTGGGAAAACTTGCAGTTGGAAAAATCTTTGCCTTTGACAAACATCAAGATGTGACAAATGTCCGCTGTCTTTGAAGATTCAGTGATGTATACTGCTAGCAACAACTTGTTAACCTTAAAAAAAAATAGTGTCAGAAGATCCCTTAGATCAATATTTTGTCAGTAAAAGACAGAAATCCAAAATGAGCCAGACATCACAAACCTGTACTGCATATGGCCTAATAAGTTGCTATGGCCAACAAGTTAGCCAGTCGTTACTTATTCACAGTAGCTGACATAAAGAGACATTAGCATTAGCATGTTTAATATAAAAATATTGATAAATGCAGCTTTAAGGCCATGGCTAAAACCTGCAGTATATAAGTTGTTTGTCTATGTGGTTCAGTCTTGACAAAGCAGAGGTCCAAGCCTCTGTTGTGGGTCAGTGCTTTCCAGGGTGGACCTGCGTCATGTGGTCTTCAGCTGAAAAAATAAAACAGTGTTCCCCTTACCCTTGTTTTAAAGCCTCAAATATGGCTGACACTGTCCTCTTGTCAAATTCCTAAACACTAAATGAAGAAAAAAAAATACATGTAAATGAGTTAATAATTTCACAGGAAAAACTTATGCTAGTAATAGTGTTTTATTAACTAGAAGACAAAAGGCTGATGTCATTTCCTTAGAAAAAAGCATCTTTAGAGGAAGAGTTCTGTATCATGAGTGTACTTTCACATACTAATCATACTTGTGCAATTTGTCACATATTCTTATGCTCATGACATAATTTGTTATTAGAGGAGGGGTGATCCGGCGAAGTTCTGATCAGTGTTTGGCTCCAAAACACAATCGAGCACTCAGCTTCCCCTTCCTGCTTTGTGAGGAGACTGAATAAGAGTCAGGCGCTGCAGGAGAGCTCACAGAGAGACAGACACAGAGGATGTCTGGGGGACCATTTCTCAAAAAGAAAAAAAAAAAAACCCACACACACACTCACACAATCCTGAACACAAACACACGCACATGCACTTTCCTTTGCCTGGAAAAAGTGCGTGCTTGAGGTCTTAGTGTTTGGGAGCTCACGTGACTGCAGGTGTTGACTCAGAGCTGCAGCAATCAGCCAAGTGAGCGAGCTCTTCTTTTAGATAAGAGGACACATCAATCAACACATTTAAATGCTTATAAAGATCACCTATAGAAATGTTTTTAATACAGCTTTTTAAAGGTGGGTTGTTCCCGCCTCCTTATCTTCTAGTGAGAAAAAAACAGCATTTGGGATATAAAATAGCTTCATTTGCATTAGAAATGTAATTATATGGACAAAAAGAAACACTGCTTAAAAAGCTTAGCTTGCAGTTATCAGCTTTTTTTTAATTTTTAGACAATCTAGCAGTGTTGTATTGTGGATAGTAAATGTTTGTCATTTGGTTTGCTATCTTGGTCCAAACTAAAGTATCCAAATGATCACAATCATGATTCTTAGAGGATGAATCCTTGTAGTTTTCATTGGCACAACCTGGGGGTTGAAAAGTCTTTACAACTATTTAATGTGTTGTCATAAACTTTGGCACAAACGTTTGTTTCTCTCAGGACAAATTGTAATAACTTTAGTGATCCTAGTATTTTATTTTTACTGCTGTCATCAATAAGGACTTGAATTCATCAATTGTTTTGGTTAAAGATTAAATACATGCTGCGGCTGATGTGGCTGTAGACTCTGACGTTTCAGTTTTTAATGCAGATTAAACAAATAAGTTACGTGCTGTAGAGGTGTTGATAGGCTGATTTATGAACACTGAATAAAGTCAGAACAACTGTTTTCCCTGTTTTCAGACTTTATGCTTTGCTAACCTCAAACCCTATCCTCAGCAAAGGCATGAGAGTGGTCTTAATATCCTGATCTATCTCTCAGCAAGAAAATAAATGGACATAGCTAAGAAAATGTCTGTTTCTTTTGAGATGATTTGAGGCTTATTTATTTTTTTAAATAAAGATACCTTTAATTTGCTTTTTGAGCATTATTTTTTAGTTCTTTTTGGGGGGGGTTAGCTTCTTTTGTGGAAATCAATCATCAGCTTTTGGAATAAAACTTTGTCTTTTCAGCAAAAGTACCTTACAGTGCAGTCATATTCTCCTGTACACCTCTGCAGAGAGACTAACTTCCTGTTTCACAGCCCACTCATTTATTGTTCCCAGTATCAATGCAACAAATATTTCCCAGCTCTTTTCTTGTGAGAATTAATCAGCGCTTATAATCTTATAATCAACACAGAGGGGATGCTATTCAGAAGTTGGTGCCAGTACACCACAGGGAAACAAGTGCGCTCCACTGTGCAGCAGGGGGAAGGTCGATGCAGAGTGTAAAAATCATGTAGACTAATTAGCTGAATTCCCATCTGATTTGACTCAGCAGCCGTATTCTCCCTCCCTGCTGTATCCTGGTGTACTAAGAACATTTATGTGCCATGACGTGCAGTTTTTTTTTCCCATTGTCCTGGGGAGGACAAGGTGTCTCTACCTTTTCCCCCTTGGAGACTGCCTGAGGCTGTGTCACATAAACTTTATTTCTGACCACTGTCGTAGAGCACGTAGCTGTGGATCCACTGCGACATCAGTCTAAAAAACTGTAGGAAAGTGATGAGTAGAGTTTCTAATTATGCTCATCTTTGGTGACGTGAACCCCACCGCCCAAATGTGTGGAGGAGCAAGCCTGTCCAGGTTTCCAACTCATTGACTTTGACAGATATTTAAAGAGACGTTAAAGTGATGTTTTTGGAAAATGCTCCTGTGCCAAATCAGCACCTCAAAAGAAGTCTATTCCATTAAAACTTTTAGACAAGGTTTGCCAGAGTTCATACAATCTTAAGCAGATAAATATATGGATGGACAGCTAATAGAGCAGAAACACTGGAGGGAAACAAAATCGAAACTGTGACAATGTTCAACACTGTAGAAAAAACATGGTGGGGATATTGGATATTTGTTAAAAAAGATTGTTATATTTTAATGGTATTTGTTGTTGTCAAATCATGTCACATTGAAGAAACCTACACTGATATTGATGAAAATTCTCTCATTTTAAAGCTGACCCAGAATAGAAATTACTCTGCAGAAAACATATGTAGGTTATACATTTTATCATCATTATACAGGAAGAGTACGAAGATAACTGATCCATCCAGTCATAGATCATGTGTGAGGACTAGAAAAAAATTAGGTCAAAACATTTTAACACAAATATTATATAGGACAGCATGTGTTTTCGGCAAACTTGGCCTTCTTCTCTGCACCAGCCTGATAAACTTTAATCAGCAATGTTTTTATCTGACAAGACAACATGCTGATCATGACATATCCTCACCTTGAAGAAAGGGAAGGAAATGTATACATGCTGTTAGCAACAAACTAGGTCACTCTATGTATAGAAAAGGACTGATTTTTTTGTTCATGGACTCCATCTTGTCCCTCTCACCTACTTTTCGAATGCATTGGTGTCTTCTAATGGGGTCATGTTTACTGTGTCCGTAAGAAGAGTCCAAATGAACGTCCTCAAGTGGTATTCATAACTTCAGAACTCGAAAAGTTAGCTCAGAGTTCATGAGTTGTAACCTGCTAATGACAATTTTACAAATGACCATAGAAGTAATACAGTTCTTGGTCAATATATTGCAATTTCAGAAGTTTAGAGGCTGTCTTTTTTTGCAATTTTATTAATATTATTATTATTTTTTTAATTTTTATTATTTCTTGTTTTTGTACTGTGGTACCCACTTGCTAGTTTATTAAACTGGTAGCTTTGGTGACTATGCTGATTTTAACATAAATATTGCAAATGTTGCCCAGCAAGGGTGCTTTCAGGACTGAACCCCTTGCAAAGCGAGCATCATGGACACAATTTCTCATGACGTATTCACAAGTTCATGACCTCCATTTGAAGGCAGCATGTAGGCCGTGTGTACTCACACACACGGTTTGGTCAGGCTGACATGGGGTTTAGAAGTCACAGAAAGGTTACCATTGAATTTGCAGTGGCAGCAGTGGGAAGAAGACAGTAATCATGAGAAAGTTGTGGCCTTATGCACAGAGAAACCACCATAAACAAATCATGGCGAAACATCTGGAACCGTCTGTAACATCAGCAAGGTTTTAGGCGACAAGTAAAACAGTCTTGTAAAACATCTCATTAGATTTGACCTTTAATAAACTGCTCTTATACTCAGATGTAAAGACGAATCCCATACCATAATTCAATTGAGCAATTTTCAATATACTTCTCAGCTTGTCAGGTGTCATTTACTGCTCATACATGCAGTGACCTAATTGAAGAATATAAAATTTAGCAGATGATGTATTGTTTTCCTTATCTCCAGTTCTCAAACTCATCCACTTCCCCCCAACTGAAAACAAACAAGATTCTGGTTATCTGTCTCACTTCCTCCCTCTGGGTTGGGTGCGCATGATGTCACTGTCCCTCACCCTGCTCCCCTATAGACTCATCACCTATGTCATCCTGTGTCGGCTCAGGTCGTGCCCTTGTCCCTCCCCACACAATGTGTCTGAAACCTGCGGGTTGGAGGTCATCAGTTCAAGCCTGCCCCATACGTCTGCAACAGAAAAAAACCACAATGAAATAACACGTTGTTTGGGTGGGCATGGAAATGGAAAATATCACCTTAGTGTCAAATTCCACAGACTGAAGTGCCTGTAATATCTCTGTATAATGGTAGCGTGTGGGGAGGTCAGGCTCAGACATAGTGAATGATGAAAACTTGCATCAGTTTTAAAATGCTGAACATGCCAGTACTATATTTATACATCGCATACATCAAGAATGTATGCCATAAAGGACTCATTCATAAAATCTCAAAAAATGTCAAACCCTGGCTAATAAATCTCTGTCCTTTCAGCTACCTTTTAAAGTTTTTTTTAAAACTTTTTTATAGCCATACCCCGTCACATACCATATTGACAAAATATTAATCATAACAAAAAATTAAAACATCTGGAAAGAAACTTTGACATGCTAAGATGCTAACATGAACTTATTGGCACTGAACACAAAGCACAGGGAATACCAATAGTTTTGCAGGTATTTGTTCATAAATCCATGTATTAGAAAAATAACAGTTTAGATCAATTGCTGATTTCGGACAAGAACAATACTACTACTACTACTACTACTACTAATAATAATAATAATAATGCACATTAAAACAACACAGCGAGGGAAGGATAACATCTCTTAAAACAAATAGATACAAAAAGAATAAAACCAATACAAAGACAAAGTCACATGAAAGCATGTCCTTATGTAACTGTTCTTTTAGAAGTTACTAATTTTGCAAGCCAAACAGGTCATTCAATGCCGTGAGGCCCTGATGGCAAAAGAGCAGTCACCTGTTAAAAAATGGACTTTGTAACAGCCAGAAGGGCCAAAACTGAGAATCAACGTCATTCATTTCTGATATGTAGATTAGGTTCGGACCCAAGCATGCCTTAAAAGTGTCATCTACTCTTGTCTACGTCTTGTGATCATCCATCAACCAGTGATTAACAGTATTGATATACATTCCATTACATGTTGCTGATGTGGCAGAAAAAGCATTCTTTTTATGGAGTATGAATAGATGATTAATTTACCGGTGCTAAAGCCGATGGCACAGACCTTTTTTTAAATAATATTTTTCTTTAATGTTTCAGTATTTCATAATCTGATGTCAGAGAGCCCACACAAGTGCTCTCAGTCATTGGTCATCACAGACTCTGCTAGCACCACTTACTCTCTGTGGAGGTGTATTTCTCAGTAAAGTGATAAACACTGAAAATTATCATATGATTGAATTCTTAAAAGCTGGTGTTGTTGTTGTGATCTTGCTCATCAAGAACTAAAGTGGGGAACCAGAAGCTTGCAGGGCATGTTGGCAGTTTCCCCGCTGAGGGAATGGGTGTAGCTGAGGATGGTGGATAAGCACAAATGTTCCTTGTCTCATGGGCAATAAAGCTCAACTCATTAAGCATTCCATCTATAGTTTAAAATAAAATGTAATGAGCTGCTTAAGCTGCCTCGGGTCTTTCTACGCGGCCCATTTTACATCATAAGCCAGCAAAGTTATTTCCCCACAGAAAGTGATGTAGAGAACTGCTGTACAATATGCTGCTCACCAACACAGAGCCAATGTGTTTACTATATGATTGATAATATCATCATCCGAGTCAAAAGTCACGGCCAGGGAGGGTGAGGCATAAATAATGTCCCCCTCTATGGCGCCCCTGTTTTCATAAATAAACAAATTTTCATTTTTTTAGCCAGTGACAAAATCTCATTCCATTCAGGAGAATAATTCTCGGCAGGATGTGCGAATGATAAATATTAATAATCCAGAGGCCTGATGTTTTGAGAGCCACTCATCTGGAAGAGAATTCAGGACCTGAAAAACCCAAACATGCGTCGTCAAATGTCGACGCGACTGTGGGAAAATATTAGAAATGACAGATTCAGGAAAAATAAGAAATTTTGTGTAACTATTGTTGATCATTAAACCATGTAATGTATGAAATTTGTAAGCATTTGTAAGCAAACATGGCCATCGAAAGCGACATTTGCGTCTCATAAAATTGCATTAAAATTTTGAACTTTTTTTAAAAATGCCATCCTTTTTTAATTGTGAAAATTAGATTTTTTTATTATTAGATGCTTCCAAATATTTTCTTAACATGCATTACAATGTGCATTTTTCTGACTGCTGTTTATATCTTTAAATATTTTCAAAGTTCTTAATTTAACTTGAAAACAAAAGTTGACAATGTCATCCAAAGGTTGGTTTAGAACATGTTCCCGAGCTTTTGATCATATTGGTGTCATGTTTTCAATATGTTCATCTTCTTCAATAACAACAGGGAAATATTTTTTCATTCAAAAAACGTAAACCAATATTATTTATTTACATGCAGTATTTACATTCATGGAATATGGTCCGTCCTCTCTGAAAGCTGAATCAGAGTTCTGTTTGTCCTGGTTTGGCCTGTGCACGTTTCTCTGTGCATCCACTCGTGTCTTTTTGTTTTTTTTTTATGTACAAAGCAGCTCCACTTCAGGATGGATGGAGCAGGGTGTCCCTTTATAAATATTTATCATCTGAATAAGTCATGATAAAATGCATATACATATCCTTTTTTGTATCTTTTTTCCATCTTTTTTCCTGAGTTAAATATGTGAGATTAAAATAGAAACTGCAGAGTGATCCAGGCACGTCAAGATGGAACAGAAGCTCACATCAAGTCAAGCAGAGCTGCTCTCTATTCTGAGAACATGTCTCCTGTACGTTCTCACTCACTGCTTTTAAGTCTTCCTGCAGGGACGCTTCCTTCTCCCCTCAGTGCATGCATATCATACAGCCACTGCTTTACACCAGTAACATATTGGCATGCTCCAGGCTCTGATGTCTTACTCGGTTTGTGTGATCCGAGAAATCCCCCAATCAGCAGCCACGCATCTACGTATCTGATGCTGACAAAAGTTGTCATCTGTGCGACATCATGCAGGGCAGAATGAGGACACACACTCGCAGCTGATCACACAGGCAAACAAACAAATGCAGCTGGGGGTATGTGGGGAGGGCGGGGGCAGATAAAATGAAACAGGGCAGAGGAGCCTCACCCTGGGGGGGGGGGGGGGGGGGGGGTTTTCCACGCAAACATTTAAAAAATTACCCCAATTAAAATTACAAATAAGTGCAAAGAAACCAGAGGCAAAGGAAAGAACGGAAGAGGGGGGT
>JAQNCA010000006.1:3384880-3424905 GCA_029783725.1 Acanthurus tractus
CCCCCCCCCCCCCCCCCCCCCCCCCCCCCCCCCCCCCCCCCCCCCCCCCCCCCCCCCCCCCCCCGCCCCCCCCCCGGTTGTCCACGCACTCCTTTGAAAAAGTTCCCCACTTCTCATTCCAAATCAGTGCAAAGTCAGCAGAGGCAAAGGAAAGAGTAGCCCCCTGTCCCCTTTCAGGTCAGCTGGAAAAAGGCTGAATGAACTTAATGCAGATATCTGAGAGGATCGCAGTGTCCCAAACTGCACAGCGGAGGAATGAACTGCCAAGAGACTGCCGGACAGACAGGGGGACTGAGTGTGACCGATTAACACAACAACAACATCGTGTGTGTCTTGTCAACAACACATCATGTTTGTCAATGTATGCATTCCACTACAACATTTTACAACTGTGTTTCTACACACAGCCACAGGGCCGGCCTCCCTGATTTCTTGTATGCATACACACAGTGCTCTTTTGTGTGTGTGTGTGTGTGTGTGTGTGTGTGTGCATGAATGATTGACTTGGCTACAGAAACACTCCGTTCCCTGCAAATCCTGCCGATGCATTGCCTTTGAAACCGGAGCGCTTGTCTAATTCAGCGTAAAATTGAAGAAGTCGAATATGAGCTGCACCTCTGAGCTGCAGCACACAGATGCCCCTGGACCTCATTCAGCTGTGAAACGAACGGCTGATGAGGAAGCTGTTTCTTGTTTTAATGGGTTTACCACGGCGCTAATGACAACCCACTGACAGTCCTCCTGATAGGAGGAAAAAGAGAGGGAAGTCTTTGATATTTCCTCTTTCCTTCCTCTGTTGTAAAAGCGTCAGAGGTGAGGGTCTGCTCAGCCTGCTCGTTGTAAAGTTTTGGCAGTCACTGAGCCATTATTTTGGCCATGGGTCCCTCTGGGAAGGTGGTGAGGTTAAGTTACAATATATGGAAGATATTTCACCAGCTTCTAGAAAGGTCGGAGCACTTTGCCACAGAGGGGGTGGTGACACACTGTCCCATTGACCTGCAGCAGGCTTTTCATTACAGAGGCCGCATTGCTTTGAAATAACTGGGATCACTGTCGAGGAGCAGAAGAAGAAAGACATTTACAAACATGAAAGATGGATGAAAATAGCACTGCATGATATTGATTTAACATTCTTTCAGGAAAATCACTTGAACCCTATATGATCTAAAGATGCCTCTAAATTTTCATGTAATCACATCTTGGTGCTACAATATTTAAGATCTGTATATTTTCAAAAAAAACCAATAAATGTACATTCCTCCATTACCATTGTACATGGTATTTTATATTGTTATAGTACAATATTCTCACGCTTAACTTCCTATGAAGGATTCACAGAAAATGATACAGCATGTAATCTGTTTATAATGTCACCTCATCGCTGTAAGCATTACACTTCATTCTCTTATCACTATTAAGTGTCTGCTTCTGCAAATCCAACACATCCTCCTGCTGCCAATTTACATTAAAACAGTCAACTTGTGAAACATGGCTTTGAGTGTGAAGCAATCACAGAGGTCATGAGGTTAGCCCACACAGCATTTTCACATCAAAAAATTGGTCAAATACTTACAGTAATTTGCTGCATTTTCTGTAGAAGATCAATTAAAAACTTAGACATAATTATAAAGTGACATATCAGGTTACATTGCCTCAAATATTCAAATCAAATATGTCCTGTGTCTTTGGCCGCACAATGACTTGAAATAGAGTTTCTCCAACCTTTGTGCATGTATTTCTCTGCATTTGTATTTTTCTTTGGTATGCTTCGGATCTAGACATTAATTGCAATGAATTTCTGGGAGTTCAAGCAAATCTTGTTTGAGCTTAAGAGATTAAAGGTTTGTATTCTTGATGATACCTAAAACTCTACAGAAAATTAAACCTATAAGTTGTTTTGGAACATTTTTTAATGTCCAGTGCTAAAAAACTCAATGTGAACTTCTTAAACGCAATGCCCAGTGGGAGGTCAGAGGTCAGTCAGTCTGAGTGACACTGCGGAACAAAAAATTGTGTCTTGACCTGTTTCAGTATGTCAACACAGCAACATCAGGCATTTCTTTAGAAAGTAAGTACCATGATGACTCATGGTTACTGCATAACTGGGGAAAAAAGAATTAAAGCAACATCTAATCAGAAATTCACTTTCAGTCTTTTCACTGAATTTTTATTTCTGTTAAATCTTTTTTAGGCTTTTCATTAGAAGCTTCTCTTACTGCATTTGGGAACCTGGTAAAAGCAGCTGGAAAATTACACATTATACCCTAACCCTATCCATTGATCCATGTATAGATATAGATATTAATATAGATTGAAAGGACAGATACATACAAAGCTTGTAGAAAATAAACATTCCGTCACCTGTTGGATGAACAGTTTATTATTATTTTTAGATTTATGCATTAACATATTTAAATGCATAGACTTACAAATGTGGTTAAGTGGGCTCACAAATTTTAAATGTGAATCTACATCTGATCAGATTCTGATTTAACTGACCTTAAAGAAAAAAAAATGCCAAGAAAGTTTTTTTTTATATAATGAGGATTATCTAAATAAGCTAAACTTTCAAACATTTTCTTATCTTTAAATACTTATTTTGCATAATGCTCTTTTTAAACACCCGATTTAGGTTTTAAGTATGAACGGTACTTTCTGTGCTTCACTGTTAAACTGTGACGTTTTTCATTTGATGCTTTTCTTGTTTCATTAAATGAGTACTGGCTCGAAATAGACAGCAAGACAGCTGGATGATCCATTGTGGACTTGAATCTTTTTTTAATTTTCATTAGTCTAGAGGGCCCTTAAGTTATTCCATAGATACTGCACAGCTATCCTGAACAATTACTGTCTTTGTTTACCGCTGTTGCTAGTTGCTCTGCGTAAAAGTGTTTTACGTTAGCAGTTACCATGACTGAAAAGGCAACAATGCAAAACAGGAAGTTCTGAGTTCCTTTTTCTGAGGAACTTGATTAATTGGTTTTTTGGCTGACATCTATCTTAAGATGACCAAGACTTCATTTCATAGCAGTCGCCCTTTTGTCGCAGGTTTGGTGAATGCCTCTTCATCCTGTGTTTTGCCAAGAATGATTGGCCAACTGCCCGTTAGCTTGTGACACAGGCTAATCTCTGGTTGTAGACTCAAGTCTGTAGTTTTATATACTTTCCGCCCCTGAAGCAAAGAGTTGCAAAGTATTTAATAAAGTACCACTTGGAGCTAGAGTAACATGAGCTCAAGCTCTTATATTAAGTTATCACTGACCATGCAGTTCTCTTGAACTTTTTAGTTTCTTTTTCGCTCACTGTTTTGGTTTTACGCCTCTAAATATCCTGTATTGCTCATAAAATACTTGACTCAAAATGAATGCTATTTTCTGCTGATGAGTAGCCTAAACAGGCAGTCATTTGCTAACATGTTAGCCACAGTACAAGGTGATACATCGAGTGTGTATTAGCTAGTTGTGCCTGCAAAAATAACATCTTTCAGTAGTCAGATATGAGTTTAACCCGTTTAACTGTGTTAATATAATATTGGGACAGTGGTCATGTTAAAGTGTGTATCATATAAGATTTATAAATAAATGTTTAACAATATTGTCATTCATTTGTGTCATACATGTGCAGTCATGTGTCCTGACATGCAGGTGTGTCATTTGGCTGCACTATCTCATCAGATTTACAAGCTATAGCCACAGGATGATACAATAATACACTACAATAATGAGCTAACAGAAGCTGAAAAACACATATAGATGAATTTTAAGAGCCCAAGGAGACTGAATGTAGCCCACATGTGTTCAATGTCATAAAGTGTGGGGGCAGAGAAAGCAAACAGTTCACAAACACTGTGTAGGCTTTAAAACAATTTATTTATTTATTTAATATTATTTCTTCATATTTATGTCTTACTTAACCATCTTTGAATTAAAACTGGAGTCCCTCTGTTTAATTTACACCATAGCGAACAGTTATCAGTTCTTCCTGTGGACAGACTTGATGTTCTGTATGTGCTGCAAAGTTGATAAAGTTCCCTAATTATCTTAGTTATGCATTTTTATCAACAAAAAATAAGCACAATGTCTGTATCCACCTTTTGCCCTGGTTGCTTTTTAGCTTTTAAATAAACAACATACATGAATACTCGCAGTTATTGTTGAATACTCAAAGTATTTTCACATCAGTTTGCACTGAGCTCAACTGAAGAGCCGTCTGCATGGCTACAGTCAAGGACATTTCCGTCTCCTGCCTCTTGTCCCCTCATCCTGCAGATGTCTGTCCGTCTGGCTGTGTCTCCTTCCTTCAATAACATAAATATTCCTTCGTGAAAATAACAACCTGCATTTTTTCTGCTTTTGCATCAAACATTTGTTTGATGGTGGACCAAAGAGTTGCTCTTTTAGTTCTTTTTTCCCCCCAGTGTGGCTCTATTTGCATTCAAAAAGCGGCAGAACTGTATGTTGTATGGGATTTTATGTCCTGATGTACAAGCAGACAGCAGCCCTCCACTGTCATTGTGACTGGTCAGAATGACTCATGAAATTCAATTTAATAAGTGGAAAATGAGAATGCTCCCCACTTCCTCATGCGGCCCCGGTAACAGGGTGTGTAGCCAGCTAGAACAAAAACGGTGGCACCAGAAGAAGGGTGGAAGAATTTTAGCCCCAGTCATGGATAGTTACATAAAAGACTGTGTTTAACGTCACATCCTGTGTGGGTTTGGGAATTTGATCCGAGACTATTGCTAAGCTAAGTCTTTGGACAGGATGTGAGGGTGCACTTTGTCCTGATGACCCAACTTCAGGAGGATTTCTATGTCCTTTCAAACATTTAAGTCAATATAAATCAGGTTATTGACAATAACTGTATTAACATTGATCCATAATCATGATTCCTTTTTGTCAGTAGTTTTTCAGGGGAACCTGTTGTTAATCTGCTTCAGTCCAGAAAGTGGGGTTCAACCTGCATTTTCACATCAGTTTGTTCCTTCAAAAGACCCCCCATTCCCTTCACTGGCCCGTGCCCACAGAACAATGTAGCCAAATAACATTGTTGTCAAAAATAGAACGGCTTCACCATGTTTGCCTCAGGCCCTTTGTGAGCCCTGGTACTGAAGGTACCTTAAGTTTCCGTTTGAAGGGACCGTCTTTCGCTCCGGCCTCCTTCCTGTTGATTGACGCCATCGCAGTCCAAGTCTGCACTCAGGTCATGACGGAGTGTCACTTTCACAAGAAAAATGTAATCATATCAGTCAACTTTGTGCATGTTTTGATATTTTTCAGCCTCTCAGAGATAGACATGTTTAACAGTTTTGTCTGTCTATTTTATTTCCTAGCCTAGCCTTTGGAGCAAACATTGACAAATCTTACTTGAGGTAAACTAAACATATCTTTGCTAAAACATGCTTTTTTTCAGTTCTGCACACCCTGAGACTAATATGCAGGAATACGTTACTAGCACACACAGACACACAAAGGTACTAAATCTTATCTTCATGTGTGGTACCATCTTATCGATATGCACACTTTGACAGCTATTGTGAAAGCAGAAACCACAAGAGAAGTAGAGGTCACACTGTGTCTCTACTGACAAACACACTGTTCATTTCAGTTCATTTTTCATCAGGTCTGAGTCAGCAAGAGGGACATGTGCACATCTTGTCAAGTCAGAGATACTCCTGATATATGTATGTTTTAAAAAAGTTTTTGTTGGTTGTAAATGTTCCTCCTGTTCATCCCTTCCTAACATGAGGGAGATGAGGGACAAAATCCTCCTTCTTAGTGAAACTACAGTTACATTTGAGGCCAAAGCTCAAATAAGACTTACGCAGTCTGGCTTGGGTTGCAAAAACACAAAATCCTCTGCAGTCATGCAACCATTGGTGAGTGCCTTTAAAAATTTGAAACACAAACTGCTCCTTGTTGATTTGCTTGTTAGTCTTTGATACAATTAATTTAATCACTTTCACTTCTCTACAAAAAACACAGCAATAATTAAAAAGCTGACATATTTTTAGTAACCAGAAAAACCATAAACAGCACACAGAAAACAAAAACACATGTTGTACAGTGGCAACATCTAGTCAGTTTTCAACTTACAGCAAGAAACAGTCATGTTGAATTCACCTTTTCCTGCTTTCTTCTTCTGCATCAGTCATCAGTAAGAGATTTGTCTTTGGCGCCCACCTCAGTGTTGGAGAGCAAACACAGCTTTTTCATCAAGGAGAGTGCGACTTCTGTGAGTACACAATCGTTTTTGGGGAGAGTGAACAAGGTGATGGTGAGCAAGTCTCAACATGGAGCACAATGATTATTTAACTTACACCAGATGTCATATCAAATGTCCATATTTCTTCATCCTGGTGTTTCCTTGCTGAGCAACAACAACTGACTGTAATAGGAAGAGGAAATATTGTATATATCAACCAAAACCACATTAATTCTGGAAAATGTTTTCTTTTTTGACATATTAGCCTCAGTTGAACCTTTGACAGCATTGAAGTTTATAATGAAGGCTGTGGGTGGGTTTAGTTCCACATCATTAACACTCAAATCATGTTTGGAAGGGATCTCTGCAGGGACAGTATGAGGGCAGTGGTACAGTGACTAACCAACTCTCCAAAGGGACACATGGGCGTGAGGTCATTGTTTTACAGTGAGGACAACTTAAAAAATGTCAGCCTATCTTTTGAAGTATCTGACTTTGGAAAGGACTGAGATGCTTGTGTTAGCAACTGCAAACTAAATTCCCTCCTGACTGTAGAGGTGAACTTTTTTAGAATAATATAAATCATCAGTTAGTGTTGCAGGTCTTTTTTCTATATCTGTGTCTCCACCCCCACCTTCTTGTCCCTCCATGAGCTCCTGTCCACAGTTGGCCAGACTAATCCAGATCACTTTCCCAAAGCTGCTGCTTCTCAAATGGATTACAGTAGTTAACCTACCACTTTATCTGACTCTTACAGACGGCCTCCGAGCCAAGTTTTTTCTGCTTCTGCTTTTCTGCTAACATTACATTTATCAGTCCAGCACCAAGACCAGTGAGCCACCTCAGAGTCAACTGATCCCTCCTCACCGGTTCTCCTCAAACACCGCAGAACCACAGTGCTGACCAGGATGCAAACAATGCCCAAAGAAAAAGACAAACCAACTCACTATTTGACTGCTTCACTAACTCTAAACACAGCAACCTCTGACTTCCCCCGCAATGCAAACTCAACTGTTATGAGAGGAAGAATGGGACTTTTGAAAAGGCTTTTTAAACCAAGTGATTTACTCATTGTCCTACTCCGTGAGATCAAAAAGCTTTAAGTCGCTTCACATTCTTTCTCATCTTTAATCACAGCCCTGGATGTAAACTGATGTCAGCCGCTGTGTATAAATGACAGGATACTATCCCCACTTATGGGAAATGTATGCTCGTGGCTGTAACAGTGTCTGTGCTGTGATAAGTGGGCTCCTAAAAAGATATTAACAGTTAATGGTCCCCTGCAGTTTTTTAGTCTTTTTCTTTAAATGAAAGCCTTTGTGTGCTAAACTTAGAAGGACAAAGCAACGTTCTGCTCGCAGCATATCTCAACTGAGTTTAATTTAGGAGGAAATGAATGTTTGGCCCTTTTCTATTGCTTCCTAGATTTTTATCCCTGTAAAAACAAGAGCAGCAGTGGTTGTTGCTGCTGGCTAGCTGCTGATACATTACCTGTAAAGTGAGGGATTATTCTTAACCAGCGGCTTACGTTACCTCACGACCACCGTAACTGGCTGACGCCTCTGTTGCTTATTTCACTGACAGCACAATAACCAGGTTAGCAGGTGTATCAATTAGATTAGAGAAAAGCTGACTGAGCTGCAAATATGTCTTGGTGACAGTCTGGGGTAGTGACACACATACACACACACACTGCAGCATCGATCGACCTACTGGGTGACATTTATTAAAGCTCGAGATGCAGGAAGTAGAGATATCACATAAAAAAGGCAGAACCTGTGACGTTGTTTGTTTTTCTCGACACCAGTCGAACAAAAACTGGCACAGTGACCTTTCCCTGCAGTGGGCTATCTGATGGGCCGCTGTGTGTGTCTCACTGCAGGTCACATTCAATATGAGGATGCCTCTGGTTCCTCCTGGGGAGAATGGCGCCCTTTGTCCCAGAGACCACAGCGACGCGGGTCATGTGAGGGAAGATTTGGGAGGTAGTGAGTCTGTATGGGTGCTGTCCTGTTGACTAGAAAACCAGGGTTCCACTGCCAGATAGTAAGCATCCACCCCTTGATCTCCAGTCTCTGCTGACACTTAACTGAAGAGGCAATAGAAGCCTCTTCAGGGGAATGAACAGGAGGCTTTCATTCAACCTTTTATCTGTACTCTCTCTCTCTCTGTGTGAGAGGCTGCTGTCTTCCTAAGCCTGTCCATCACAATAAGCCTTTTGAGTTCCTAATGACGGGGAAAAATCAAAAGAAGGGGGGAGGGGGCCATAAAGTAACTTGAAAGGGGGATAAAGTTTAAAAAATGCACCTGCAATTTGTTCAGTTCTGTAAAAAAAGGGTGTGTGTTTCCACGTAGAACTAAGTGAGTTATTGTTACTCCTCTGATAGCTTTGATAGCGAACTGTGTATAATACAACAATCTCCCATTCAGCTGCTTGTGTGTGTGTGTACATGTGTAAGTGAACTCTGGCCAAACACAGCCTTCATAACATCAAGGACAAGTCAATTAGAAAAGGATTAAGGGATTGAGATACGTGAGCGCTCTCAGACTCTCTGGACACACCAAAGAGGAATCGGACAGGAAAGTGAGAAGCTTGTCTGTGTGTCTGAACTGGCAGACTAACAGCAGAGCCAAGAGGGTGTATTCTCATATCTGTTTTGGGAGGGAATTTGGGGGCAGGAATTACACTAAGGCTAACTGATGTTTTGATCGCGGGGGGAGGTGGGGTTCAGGGAGCTTGAATGGTGCCCAGGCAAACACAAGAGGCTGTCATTAAAAAGGCATGTAAGTAGTTTATTCCTTGGAACACATTCTCCATATCATTTATGACACTTTCAAGCTTTACAACTGGACAATCTCATACACTTGAACATCATAAGTAAACTCGATTGGTCATGAACAACTTGATGCTTCATATAATGGGTTTGCATCCAATACTATATAATCTTTGCAATACATAAATAACAATAATTGTGCATCTCATATCAATATACACATTCGGTACATAAATACATGTGTGCAATGACACAGCATAGAAATATAACTTGATGCCCTGTGCAACCGTGGAAAACATACAGATTTCCTTGCTCGATCATCACAGTAAATCTTGCTGGAAAAATTGCACAGAACTCTCACTAGAATACATAACGAGTCCTCCTGAATAAATGAGTGAGAACTCAGTGGGGTGTAATTCACAGTCGATAACATTCAGTGCATCCGAGATCCTGTAATACAAGCCATGAACACAGTCACATGTTCTCAAGATAAGCTCACTGAACTTCACGGGTCAAAAATGGGAAATGGAGTGCCTGAGGTGTGTGTGTATGAATTTGGCAAGCACGGTTTTTGTGTGTTGTCACTTCAGCAGCCATGTGTTTTTCATGTAAGCGCATGATAAACATCTTGCACATCGAGACATGCAGATTCATGCAAGTATTTAACATGAATGAGAGTAATGGGTTTGGAAGCAGAAGTGACATATAATATGCTGGTTGTTTCTTCTCTCCTCACGCAGCAGATAATCCCTCTTCTCTCTGAAACTGAGCTGCCACTCACTTCGTGACCCACCATTATTGTTAGCATCTCTGCCTCTTCATCTGTGTCTCAGGTCACTAGCCCCTGACTCTGAGGGGGAAATAGACTGAATGCAGCTGTTCCCGCTCAGAAAGTTTAAGACCTCACACCCTTCACCCTCCTTTCCTTTCCCAAACCAGCTGCTGACTGAGTTGCTGTGCCGGGGTTCACCTGACGGCCGCACTGCGCGCTCCTGGACTTAGAAAGAAAAGCCAAACTGCTGACTCTTTTGACCGCTGACTTTGAAATGGAGCTTGTGTTTCGTGACTCAGTTCTGCTATTAATAGCTCCATGCTGCTCACATGCCCCACTGAGAACAACACATCACGTCACAGGGCTGACATCGGCACTCAGAGCGCAAACCATCGGCAACTTTGGACATTAGCTGAGACTAAATTTACCTGACATTGGACTGGACTGATTAGGTCTAAAGTTTATGATGATGATGATGATGTGTGTGTGTGTGTGTGTGTGTACTGTATCTAAAGGGATGGGTGAAAAGTTAGGGTATGACTAAGAGAAGTGGTGCTGAGTTTGAATTCAGTTGTCAGTATGAATGCTGTATAACCAGCTTTATGGCACATTCATAATGCTGAAATAAGACCTACTACTTCACTACGCATGCATGAATGCTGGTCGAACCCTCGCAGCACCTTTCGTAAGACGTTCCTCAAACGCCTTTGTCATTTGTGTTGCAAGGGTGGAAAACCAGGTGAGTCATGCCTGCACTACGACGTGGTCGATCATCTTGGCAACCATGCGATGGAGATGTCACAAACCAGGGTTCAGCTGAGGAGTGATACAGAACTTATTGTGTTCATGGATGCCGCAGTGCAGCATGGGATGCATTGCTCTAGTTGGGTTGGGACAGTCCCAAGGCTGTGGCAATGGCAGCCACAAGGAAGGCGGAGCTAGCCAGGATAGCCGTGCCTCCCGACCGGTACACCTGCCGGCCGTTAAGGGGCTGGACCGGCCTGAAGGTCGCTACCATCGCCTTTCCATCTTGGAACTTGAGTTCAGAGAAGGTTTTCAGCTGAAGGACCAGAAGAAAAACAAAAAGATGCCAATGAGGTGCACAACTTGACTTGATAAAATATTTTTCCTCCATACTACTTTATACTTTTACTCTGCTGTATTTATCTGACAGTAATGATTACAAGTTACTTTACAAATTATGAATTTACATTAAAAAAAAAACTTTTATTTTTCATCCTCAATATATATCTTTGATTATTTCATTTGTACTCTTAGATTGTTGGGTCTGTACTTTTACTGAGTAACTTTCTTTTTACACTCTCACCAGTGTTTACATAATCATTTTTACGGAAAATTAGAAATTGTTACTTGTAATCACAAAGGACAAAAACAGTACTTTGAAAACCCAAAGACATAATTTCTTTGAATTATCTGTTTACAGTTTTCTTTGAATTTATTTTTTTGATTTAATCCTAACCTGATCCATGCTCAGAGGGATGGGATTCTCAAACAGGGTCCAGATCACAGACTCAGTGCACCCTGGGGTGGTCAGAGAGCCCTTGTAGCGGTAATAGCTGGTCAGATTCTGCTCAGATGGGATTAGTTGTGTGAGGGAGATGGGAGTCAGGGTTGTGTTGCTGCCTGAAAACAGAGGAACCACAGATGAAACATTAGCCTCACTGCTCTGTAGCCACGATTTTGGTCATTCATTTTGATCTTCAAAACTTACTTGTGGTTTTAATGCTCCTCAGAGAGTTGATGATGGGGTCATACTTTCGATTTGCGCTGTTGGACCTCTGAAAATGACATTTTTCACATTTTAGTATTTTTTCTTTTTAATAACAGCAGTTTGATAGATTGATATTACAACTAAGGGTTCAAAATAGTTACCTCATAGAAAAACCCAAGCACTGCAACTCCCTCTGGGTCTGCGAGCGCTGTTTTCAGATCAGTGTAATGCTGCTTCATGTGAACAATGTGCAGCTGTCGAGAAAATGTTACTGATGTTACTGTCTTTATACAAAGTCCTTTTACAGCATATTTATGTGAGTGTTACTGTAAATAAAGCAAACTAAGAGTTAAAAATTTCAGTTTGACAGTCATTATCATTTGTTCAGTAGATTTAAAGACACTTTATGATATCAGTTCATTGGTTCCTGGTTTAAAATGTGTCTTAATGGAGTTATTTGACAAAGAAAAAAAAAGTCTGCTACATGAGTATCTTATTTGTTGTATATACATAATTATGTTTCTTTTTTAGGCTCTGCCATCGAGCTCTTTTGTTTCAAAAGATTTGAAAACACACCAGTGGGCCACATCACCACACTGGGTGACACCTTCCTTCATTTCTATGAACATGATGATGGTGCTTGGAGGCCGTCACACACCACCCTGCTGCTGTAAAAACTCACCAATGAGCCACAAAGGTGGCAGAAAATTGTTCTCTAAATGCCCCATTAACTCTCTATTTTGATAACATTTGATAAAACTACGGTTCCTAGCAATATAGGAAACTACTGAGCCTTTTCTAAAATTAAACGATATATTTGTAACTTGTTATTAAAGATTGATGCCTGCAGAAGGAATGAATGGACTTGAGTGTTGAGTGCTGCAGAAAAGGAAGGGTAGGGAAGTTCAAGACTGCTGAAAGACACTGTCTCACTTTTAACAGGATTTTGAAAAAAAAATAGGAATATAGAAAATCATTAGCCCTATAAATTAACAGTACGTTCACAAACATGTTTAAAAAAAGGCCATTTAAAGAAAGATGTGTATTCAAGGTTTTATGTGTGATCAAACCAGCAGTTTCATTAAAAATCTGAAACTTAAGTAAAGGAGGATCTGTGTATTTGGATTAGGGTCGCAATTTGAAGCTGTTTTAGAACCTTTTTTTTTCTATAGTAGGTAAGATAAAATATAAAGTTTTACTCAATAAACAGTAAACACACAAGATTTTTTATTTTAAGTTTTGAAATTTGTACATCCCTGTTAATGTCGTTTATGTGAAAGACTGTTATATCGTTTCAATAGATCAACCACATTTAAGTCAGGCTGTATGAGTTTTGTACAGTAAGGTTAGGGTACCTCCATGGGATACTGCTCGCCATCAATGGTGTGTTCAGAACCAGGCCCTCCTTTGTTGCCCCAGTGCAGGTGGAACTGAACAGCCTTGTAGGTGGTAGGCAGGTTTCCCTCTGTGATGGTGCTCAGGTGAGGAACACCAACCTGAACTTGATTGGACACATTTGACATAAAGAGTTCACACATCTGCTTTAACCTAGTTGTGGCTTTATAATTATTCAATGGGGGAAATTCTCACCAGAGTGGCCATTGTTCTTAATGATGCCATTGAAGGTGTGCTGGTAGTTATAAAACTTGAAGGGAGTCAGTCGCTCGTCCTTCAAAGTCTTTCTGGTGACAACATTGATGGGCGACTGAGATTTTCCTGCACAGTCGTCGTTGGCCCGGTTCCACTTTTCTGGCCCTAAAAAAAAGAAGTAATGTTTTGAGACTGATCACTTTTGGTTCAGTTGTCGCTTTGATAAATTAGAGAGGGTTATAATACTTAGACAGCACTTCTTAGGGTAACTACCGATCTTTTATTAGCAGGTGACAGTGGAAAAAATTTAATTCTAAATCTCTAAAAGGATATCTTTTGTAACTTTTAGATAAGTTTACCATTGCACTGATGTTCACAGGTGAACTGGGACTGGTAGCACCACTCTGAAGCTGAAAAAGGAAACATTTCTGTCAAGACAAGGTTTTCATGGATAAGATGCTTTCACAACTTCATCAGAGATTTGCTGGCAACAACAAATGAAGTACAGTTAATGAAAACACAAATAAGATGCAAATGAAAGTATGAGTCAGTTTAATGCATTCTTAGCCTCTGGGTGACGACAACAAGTCTCAGCCTATTTAGTAAACAAAATGGGATATTTCTCTTTAATATATGAACATCTAGATTCGTGCCGGGTTTTATGTGTATTTACAAATGAGCTCCTTTATTAACAGTTTTTTTTTAAAACCTCTATGACAAACACTGAATTGTTCTCTGATTTGTCATGACCGGCCATACAAAAACACTTAAAATACTGGAATTGTCCTCCTATTCGCAAACATGTTTGCGTTTGTGCTTTATCTTTCCGTGCTATCAGAATAAACACCGAGACGCAATCTTTTGCATCAGCAAGATCCCATTCTCACATGTTTGTCTGAGGGTTTATTAATATTTCACAATTGGTTTGCATGTTTCCACCCCATGCTCAGAGACAAATATCTGCAGCTATCTCTCAAATCAAATATTTATGAAAAACACTCATGCCATTGAAAAAATACGGGAGGGTCTCTTGCTCTAACTGCTATGAAGGCTTCTCCCGGTGTTTGTGAAGGAAGTCAGCCAGCGCTTGGTTTCTTTGCTATGTTGGTAAGCCTTTTCCTCCTGCTCCTGAATGATAATGGCACTAAAATAAACAAAGCAGGAGGTCAATATTTGGAAGGGAGTCAGATTGTTTTTGTATGTGCCATCATTTTCTGGGACCATTAAAAAAAGAGTTGCTTATTATTTTGATTTAGTTTTAAATTTCTGTTCTTGTAGCAGAATTTGTACTTGGGAGTAGTGAGTACTGTGGAGGAGAAGATTCTTACAGCTAAGAAATCTTTAATTACTTTGTAACCACAACATTGGTGCTGAATATGTTAAAAGATTATGATTAATACTTGACCTTAATTCACTTTACCTTCTCCATAGTCTGACAGTGTGAGTCCTAGCTGTGAATATGTGTCAGTTTTCATCCTCACAAATTACATTGAGGCTGCAGCTTAAATCTGTCTTATGGGAGCTTTATGGACCACAGCTGTGTGAGTCCCATACAATGTCTCAATTACATCTCACAACTGTGATGATAGAGCTTGTCAGTCATCAGTAATTCCCTTGATAATCTGTAGATGATTTGTATAAAACATATTGGAAACTGGCTGACATTTTCACCAAAAATTGTTTCCTGATGTTGGTCAGCAGGGGTGAGAGGTAACTATATACTTACACAACGTACTATACCAAAGTACTAATTTCAACTTCTTGCACTTGACTATTTCCAATTTTACCAATCTGTTCTACCACTGTGCTACATTTCACAGGTAAATATGAACATTTTTAACCCACTGAACTTATTTGGCAGCTACGGATAATGGTTACTAATCGTAACTTATCCAGTATTTTTTCTAGAAAAATATTATGAGCTTAAATAAATATAAATATAAATATAAATATAAATATAAATATAAATATAAATATAAATATAAATATAAATTTAAATAAAAGGTGTGTTCCACCTGTAACAACTACAATCGTGCAAATTACAAATAGAAAAAATAGAAATTATACAAATAGAAATTATGCTTTTGATACTTTCAGTAACCTTTAGTCAAAAAATACTTTATTTTTAGAAGTATTAATTTCAGTGCAGGATTTTTGCTTAACTGAGTATTTTACAGTAAAGATTAAGATTAATAAAGTAGACAGTAAAATAATCTATTTTTGTGGCGCATAGTCGCTTGTTTTCATCTCAGCCAATCAGATTTCTGTCCGCACAATTCTTGACCAATCGGTGTCTGGCTTTGATCTTTTGTGCGGCGCAGAGCAAATGAACAATATGAGTAGGTTTCAATGGATGGGAGAGCTCTGCCAAGAGAGCAAACTGAGGAAACTGTGAAGAGGAAAACAAAAGGGAATGAAAGGAAAACAAATAGGCCACATCTGCCTGCACGTCGACCAGAGTGAAAATGTAATGTGAATACACGCTGACGCGCAGACGGAGCTTTTCATGCCATTGTGTTGTGTGCGCCATGCAGAGCCAGACATAAACTGTGCGTGTGTTGACGCTGCATTCACCCAAACACACGGTTCAAAAAGTATAGCAGAAATTGAGACTATGCCATGCTGAAATCTTTCACTCCCTCATGTGCACAAACGACTTTGCAACTTAATAGATTCAGAACACAAAAAGGACTGGTCCAGTTTCACAGTATTTTAACTAATGCATTCAGCACAAATTAGATAGGAAAAAAAATAAACCAACGCAAAATACCCGTTTCTCTCATGCAGACACCTAAGAACAAACCATTTTTCTTTTCTTTTTTTTTTACAGGGCTCTGATCCTCGACAAGAAACATGAAACCATTCAACAACGCGCCGCAGCTCAGAGTTACACAACTAAGGATTGCGTGAAAGAAAGCTCAGGACGCTCCTCCTCAACCGCAAATCGACCAGCGCACTGCATGTGCATGTGCAGCCACATATGAGCCGCAGTCTGTGTGTGTCTAACTTTGTGGAGTGTCTGCTTGGAAACTTTATCCACAACTATGAGCAAAATTTACCAAACATATTGCGGAAAATAGACGATAACTCGCCTCCGGATGTGACCTACACAAACAAGTAAAAGGAATGGGCTTTTTTTGGGAATATTTTTAGCTTTTTACATTCGTGACATCGGCCCTCCGATATAGGAAGGCAAACGGTTGTCAAGCCAAATATCAGAAACCACTTTTGACTCGATTTTCTATTAATTCTATGGGATTGCATTTGCTGTAAACCGGGGTCATGTTCAGCACAGAATAATTAAAGTCTGACTTGATCACAGGAAAATCTCTTAATCACAGATCTTTTAATTTCACGGGGGAAAAAAACCCCATCAGTGTCGGTGACATTTTTCTTTTAGATGTTATCATTTTTTTAAATTAATGACTCCGATCGCACCGATCAAAAAGCGCGAACGTTTTAGTCAGTAATTAATTAGCCCGCTGTTAATTCAATCCATTAGAGTCTTGGTGCTAAAGTTCGCTGCTTTGCTATGAAATTAACGCCTCAGAATCAGCCGCTGCGAATTTGGAGACATTGGCGGCGCGCTGCTTGACGCGTCTCTCTGCGGCAATGAGGACGCAAACGCCTGCCATTGGCTCCGCGCGAAACTGAGCAGGTGCACGAGAGGGGGAGCGAGAGAAGGAGCCAGAGAGAGAAAGAGAGGGAGGGAGAGAGAGAGAGAGAGAGAGAGAGGTGTCCGGACCACAGAGGCACTGAGGGATCTCAGCTCGGTCCGATCCGCCTGCTTCTGTCATTGGCTCAGCTGATACAGACTCTGTCTCATGTCCTTGATCAGGGAGCTCAGTGGAAATATTCAATTTGCAGATGAGCCTGTCGGACATATGGAGGAATGTCCCGCGCCACATTATGACAGACGGGGCAGGTGTGTGAGGAGAAAATGTCACGCAGGCTTTGGTTTTGGTGCGTGGAAGCCTTTTTTTTCTATCCGAGGAGCCGTGGCTCTTCGGTGACTCCATTCTTTTTATTATTTTTAACACCTTCCCTTATATATTTTTGGATTTCTGTCGTAGATTCTCGGAATTCCGCAGTGTATCAGCTTTCTAATTGAATAAAGTGAGTGGCACGACCGGATAAACATGGTGCAAAACAACTTTACCCAGCTTGCCTCATTGAAATGTTTTCTAACGTGTGTTTTACTTTATATCTATTATTTATTCTGAGAAAATATATAGATATTAACTTAGATATTGATAATCTAACGACTGTATTCTTAGATTTAAAATAATCTAACAAACCCCTCAGTTTTAAAATAGGAATGTAAGAAATAATCATTTTTAAACAGGCTAAAATTCTGCAGAAAAAGCAAACATGTACTTCTCTGGACTATTTTGAAGATAAACTGGATTTAACTGTTTGATTAGTTATCCAGTTCACTTGACAATTTCTGCACATCAAGACCTGATCAGTGATAAGAAAAATCTCAATTAAACGACCAGTTGTCAGAAACATCGATGAATGAGAGCAGACTCACCTCCAGCTCCAGAGCAAAGTGTCCAGGAGAAGGATGCCAGGAGGACGGACAGGATCAGCTGCTGCATTTTGGAGCGTCTCTGGCACGACGGAGGGAAAGCAACACAATGACTGGTTTTTGCCAATGTGATCGCATTCTTACAGGGGGTCTTATACTTATCTATCACCATACCCTAACAGGAAAGAAAGAGTGGCCCCTCCCCCTTTGGGCATCGCCTCTAATAAAGCTCCCCACTGATACGAGGGGGCCTGTCAATGGGCTCCCGGTGTGCAGGAGCCAAACGTAATGCAAACATTACTGCCATGGTGTTAATCGGCAAAATGCTTCCTGACAGCTTGACAAGTAACTGTGACACCGCGAGAAACGCAGTTAATCAATACTTGCAGCTCGTTGCTCCACAGGTCACCTGATGGGGCCCCTGGCGGGACAGGAATAAAAATGATCTGAACCTCCTCATCTCTTATCTCTTCCTTTGCATTTAGGAATCATTGTATTGCACTGTGTGGAGGCTGCCTACCGCACATTATGATGTTCTGTATTGGTTTGTTCTGGATCCTTATTAAACTTCAGTTATATTAAAAAAAAGAACTTATGTGATATTTTATTGTATTTACTGTCAATTATTTGAGGTTAAGATTTAATTCTCTGTCTGCATATAATCAAATGGAACTGTTTAAGAGGAAGTATTGAAATGTTACATAGTATAACTTTGTAATCATAAGTTACTCAATTTCAGTAACTGCACTGGGTTCAGAAATATACTCTGTAAGCACAGAATTTTTAGCAACAAAATGTGCATACAATATATTTAAAAACCTTGTTATCCAGAATGGCTCCTGTCACTGTAAAATATATCTTTTGTTGGTCATTGTTATTAAAGTATTCATATGTAATGTGGTACTTGTTGAACTTAGAACAGATTAAAATGAACAATCATAATGCATCATATTTTATAAACATATCATATGTTTGGGTCTGTCAGATACAAGCAGTGGAACAAAAGTAGATTTCCCTTCGACATAAAGCAGAGAGCAGATGTAGTTTTAACCCCAAGTACCTCAAAATGGTATGATGCAAAATTAAGCGTGAATTGCTACTTTCACCACTGAATCTTTTATATGTTCTTAAAAGTAACCAACATATTGGACAAATTACATCAGGATGCAAAATCTAAACCAGAATATAAAAATAAAGTCCTGTGTTTGGACAGCATATGGTTTGTAGTACTGTCATACTGGAAGATCAGTTAAGGTATAATAGACAGAGACAAGGAGATACACACACTCACACACACACACGCACACACACAACCACATAGCTTTGCCTGGGAGCTAGCACATCAAAAGAGGATATCAGATGAAATCTTTAAAAAGGTTTATCTTCCAGCCCAGTTCATTCCGCCCAGAAAAGCTGTCCAGTCAGTGCAAAGCTTTGCAAAAAACATCAACATCGCTTCTTTAACTTGTCACCCGGAAAGTTAAAGCTGTCATCTTTATTTTCATTCACTGAGGGGGACCTAGAATACCCTCAGCCTGAATTATTGATCATGCTGAGCGAGTACAGTGAGGGACATTGGCACAACTTTCTCCTAAAAACATGAATCAGCTTGTGTTGCTATTCTCAAAGTCTTTCGTGCTCGATGGGCATGATGGTGTGTGTGTGTGTGTGATTTTTTCTTTTTCTTTTTCAAACTTTTTGACTTTCATTTTGAAACTCTTCTCTTCAAAATCAACTTCCTTTGCAACACTTCTTGGCACAAAGGAAATGGGTTTGGTTAATTTCAGAAAGGACCTTTGCTCATCTATTACCAGAGAAAATTAAGAAATTCAGAGGTGCATGACCTGAAATGATGCAAAGTTCTCTTGATTTGGTTTTCTGAAAAGTGTTGGTTCTGTTGCACAAGTGCCGCTTTGTCTTTCACTTGATGGTTAAGCTCCATCTGGTGGACAAATAGAGGTAAAGCATTGATATTTTCTTTGCATGTATGTGTTTTCTAGGCCTAGAAGAATTTCAAGTCCTTTACTTAATTAAAGTCACTCTTAATTTCAATGATGTGCTTTTCTTCTTGTTAGTTCACTTGAATGTTTCAGCTTCACTGTGAAGGTGCAGATTAATTTATTTCTCTGTATTCATCTTAACGGGACTTAAACTCATGCCCACAAGCAGGATATTATGACATCTCAACTTCTTTGGAAGCCAGTCATGATGTGAGAACATGAAACATTCAGTGCAAAAACTCTGAGACACTGAGAATAACCTTCACAGTGAGAAAAGACTTCTGATATCCAACAGCTAAAACTTTTGAAAATTTAGTTAAACAACTTGTGAATCTCTGAGTGAATGTGAGTAAATGTCATCTGAAGATCTATTAACAAGTCACCTTCTCTGTGATTCAACACAAAGCATTTTTACCTTCTTAAAACATGGTTAGGCATGATGTAGAAGTAAAACAATGTAAAAATATTACATTACAAGTACAGAGTAAAGCTTATTCTACTACTACTACACTGTTACACTACTACATTGTTATAACTGTAACTACTATTCTGTTGCCTCACAGTTGGGTACGCTATATTGGAGTAAAAGCATAAAAAGAAAATACTCAACTAAAATACTAGAAAGTCAGAATTACATTAATTAAAATACTTTGTGTCAGATGAACAGATTGTTAAGAAAAAAAAGACTCAACTTGACCTCTTAGAGTTTACTAGTACAGTGTGATTGAGCTTCTAAATATCAGAAAACAAAGGAAGATTTGTTTTAAGAATTTTCAATCTCATGATTGCCTTTTTTGCTGGTGATGACACTGAAGCCTTGTCACCAAATAAGGAGGAGACCAAATAAGAGCTCAAAATTTGACGCTGAGTTTAACTCTGGGCCCCTTTAGAGCAACATGTAAAGAAACAAGCTTAGAAACAGATCCATGATATAATCTTTTATTTTAACCCATGGGATTTAACTTTTACAGTGCATTTCTTTACAACAATTATTCATTAAGTGACAGGTTGTAGCCACCACTACGGATCAGATTACTATGTATGTTACATGACTGATTTCCTCTTGAACAATTTGACTTCATGAACACCTTGTGAAAAATCTGAAATATTAGACGGCTGATAACCACACAGGTTATGTCAGTGACATCCAGTCATCTACTGAACCAGTTAGCCTTGATTTCAAATGAGCCATCTGTTAATCTTTAGTTGTCTCAGTGTTATTAAGCCGCTAACTATCTGTGGCCAATTAGAAACCTGCTGCCATCCATAAGAAAGAAAAAGGCTTTAAAAATAGACAAAACAAAATATGGCACTATTGTCTCAAGAACAACCAGTAGACACAAACACATTTTTAAAGGGGATTGTTGCCAAACTCCCTTAAAATGAACAAGAAACTCCAAGCGCTCTGTTCAGTCTTTTCTCATGCAGTCTTAACTGCCAGCTAACAAACTGAGGAGGAGTCATCAGTCAGATGGACATCAAACTTTATGTAGATATTGAGCCGTTTATCCACAAACACATCAGCAGAAAGACCACTTTCTGTCACCTTGCAGAAAACCAACAGAACCTTCAAATGACATTTCCCCACACAAGAAGACAGGACATTAATCTGCTGTCTCCCATCTTTTTTGTGTTCTCTTCCTCTTAACGCATCAAGCACACATCCCACAAAACAAACAACACGCAGCATTGCACCGATCTGTCCTCGCACGTCCCTCGGCATGTCTCCTGTTGCAACATGGCTACACTGGAGAAAAGCATTGATAAAGACAGGATCACGTTGACTGTGCATATACATAATTTTGAAAACACATTGCAGCAATGAACACATATACGACCCACCAAATGCACATGAACATAAAGTCGATCCAGTTATCCGTTACATATTACATTCAGGCTCCAAGAAAAAGATGCAATGACAAAGTAAACAGCAGATTTCTCCCTTTTGCTCAAGTTTGGTCTCGAATTCCCTCAAATACACAACAGCTAGTAGTGCACAAAATAAGAATACAAAATTAGACTTTTAAATACTGTAGCAGCAATTCTTTTCTTTTAAAGTTGAAAGCCTCCAGTAGTACAGGTAAAGGCTTCGGAGTCCCCGGCGCGTGGAAGGGTGAGCGATTGTCCTCTTAAGAGCGAGACAGTGTCTGTAAGGAGGGTGCAGGTGTTTGGTACTAATGTTGGGTGACTCTGCTGGGGTGGACAGGTTGGAGGTGTGTCTCGGACAGGGCACCGCTAGAGAACTGGGCCACATGGAGGCAGCTGGATGCTGCAGTGCTCCAGGCTGAAAATGTCTCTGAACAGAAGGGGTTTGTTCCGCAGGAAAACCTCCCCTGCTGACACTTTCATCTCAAACTTTTCCTTTCCTCCTTTCCACCTCTCAAGACAGTCTCACAGTGAATCTACGCTCCCAAACCGAGCCCCCCAAAGAGTAACAATTCCTCCTCATCTTCCCCCCCTGCAGCAAAAAACCACAGCAGGTTGGGGTCGTCACGGAGCTCAGCTCATCAGTCCAAAACGAGCAGGACTGAGCCGAGGCGAGCCATGCTACACAACGCTTCTCTCAGCTGGAGGCTGTGGCGATAGCCTTCTTGAGCTGCTGGCTGCGGATCTCGCGGGTGCGAGACTCCAGGAGCAGGTCATGGCAGGTGTTACAGACCAGCACGGGGTCATACAGCTGCTGGTCTGGGATCGGCAGCTTCAGATGACAACAGTCTTTACAGAACACATTGCCACAGTTCCTGAAAAATTTAAAGCACACAGAAAATTAGGACACTTTTTAAATAAAATCAGGTCTGTGAAGTGCATTTTGATTGGCAGTCAAGACAAAAAAAATGGTTAGCTTCAGATAAAATGAGCAGAAAAAAATTATGAATACAAATGCACCCTTAAAAAAATCCACCTTATTTACCAATATTTTTCAAACAGTATCTATGTGTAAGTTGAAGTGAATATTTTTTAAACAAAAATCCTAAATATATATTCATTAAAAAAAGAAAATCTGACTCACTAAATGGCCTCTGAAAAATGCAAATAACAGATCTGATCAGACCTGAGATGGTTCACAACATAAGCAAAATTTCATACATGTACATAACCAAGGTGCTCATTACATGAAAATGGGGGCAAATCCAGAAGTAAGACCCAAAAAAGGCTTAAATATATCAAATTAAACAGGTTTCCATGAATGGCCTTATGCTCTATTGATGACATGCCAGTTCTCCTCCTTTGGCATGATAGCTCATCGCAGCACAGTAATTAAAGCTCTCCTCTCTCCAAGAACCTTATCTTTCAACTATTTCTGATCAGTGATAGTGACGCCATCTGGTGGAGACTTTCAGTATAGATGTTGCCAGGCTGAAATTAATCCAAGGGAGACACTAAACTGAAGCACGAAATTACCCTGTCCAGCAATGACTGAAAAGCCACTGTGTGGGCTTTAAATTAATTTCATCTAATGGTATCTGACTGCTAACAACACTGCACTTACATTTGGTCTGTCCCCTGTATGTTCAGAGTCCAGGTCTGACTATTCAGTGGAGCTATTCAGTGGAGCATATAAATAATTCTCTGGCAAACCAAAGGCCTTTAATTCTCAAACCACAGGCTGAGACCAAAGCTTGGTTTATTGCCTTGAGAAAACAAAGCGAAGTGTGCCTTTGAAATGCAGGCTGCTCCTCTGGCAGTGCCAAGACAAATGTGTACAAAAACAGCCCGAGTTAAAAGGAAAGAGTCAGCTGGCCTGAACAAATGTTCATCAGATCAGATGCTGGTGATTAGGGAAGACACAAACCATGAGGTTTAATCTGATTTTGAAGCAACTGTCATTGAGGAAAGTACATGAAGATACTATAAATGATAAATGTTTCAAGACCTATTTTGACTTTGGCCCCAGTTACACTCTATTTAGTTTTCTTGTCAAGAGTTAGATAACAAGATTGATTACACGCATATCTGTATTCTTATTATGAAGACAGCAGCTGGTTAGTTTAGCCTAGCACAAAGACTTGGAACAGGAAAAACAGCCCAAAGGTAGCAACAATGGTTCCCCAGCACCTTTGAAGTTAGACTAAGGAATAACACAGCACTGATCTCCCTCTGAACCACAGCAACATGATGATTTTTTGCACTGCAAGCATCTAGCCAAGCTAGCTGTATCACATCTTTCCAGTCTTTGTGTCTGAAGCTAACATGCCGTAGCCCAGTATTAAGTGTACAGACAAGAGAGCAACTTCAGTCTTTATCTAACTCTTGACCAGAATGTGAACAAATAAATTTAATGAAATATCAAACTTTTTCTTAAAATAAACATTGGAGACTACCAGAACTGTAGTTTGATGTCTTTTATAATGATGTAATTAATGTGACATTTGCTAACTAGGAATTGACAGAAAAAAATTACTGTTAAGAATTTAATGATTATAGTTGTCACATTCTTGAACTTATATTGCTTTTCTATATTCAGGATTGTTGTTTATTAAGCAAGTACTACATTTTGCCTTTGAAACCTGCTGTTAAAAGGTAATCATTTGATTATCAGTCACACTATAATCTACTTTTTTTCAATTGCATAAAATAACATTGCTGGACAGTGAAAAGAGTTATTCAATCTTTGCTTCTGAATATGTTTTTTTGGACCACAGCTGGAGTGTAACATCCCAAAACCACAAAGTGTTGAGCTTTGACCAAAACCCCTCAGTGTCCCACATCAATAATGTGAGTTTAATAATGTAAGAAAACCTCAGTGAAGCCCCACCTGCAGTGGTGACGTCTCTTGGCTATCCAGAACTCACAGTCACAGTTGAAACAATGGGAGGCCATGTGGTCGGGCACCCACCTCGTGACCTATTCACACACACACATACACACATCTATATCAGAACAGTGTTCCATAATTAGAGGTGTTCCTAGCTATGCAGGTGAAGGGGTGAAACAAAGGTGGGGAAGTGAAGAGGGAAGTTATATTAAGCAGTGAAGCACCAAAGGACGCAGACCTCTGTGTCCTTGCGCTCCACTCGATCCCAGCTGCCCTCAGACAGACGGTCCTCGCTGTGGGTGGACAGAGAATCCTCCTCGTTGCTGTTGTCTGACTCACGCAGACACGTCTGAACACACAGCGAGAAGAAGGTAAGGTCAGAAAACAGGAAAGATTAGAGGTATAAAGCTCGGTTTGGAAAATCAAAAGCAGGAGATTTTAAAAAAAGCACACTGCAACACTGCAGACAGTAAAAAGCTTCTGGACGTAGAGCAAGACTTCTCCTGGGCTGTCTAACATTAACAAAACAGCTACTCACAATGTCGTCCTCGTAGTCAATGTCTGGCTCAGAAGGAGGAGTGCTGTACTGTTTACTCTCCAGCCTCATCTGCAGCTGTCGCACCTGCTGCCTCAGCACCTCCACCTCTTGTTTGTAGCCTGCCTCGATCTGCCGCAGTCTTTGCTGCACGGCGTCCATGGGCACCGGCAGTCCATCATCATCGAGGTAAGCTGGGGCCTGGGGCGGGGGAGAGGAGCTGGAAGCAGAGGGCGAGGAATACGACACCGGAAGGAGCTGATGACCCGCCAAGGAGTAGCTGTTGAGGGCGGCGGCCGCAGGCCCACACAGCCCAGCGTAGCCTGCACTCCTGGCAGCAGACAGCCATCCCGGCTGCAGAGGGCTGCTGGGACAACAAAGAGCCTCTCTGCGGCAGCACTGAGACCCATTGGCGATGGCTAAGCCGTGGGAGCGGAGCAACTTACTGGCAAGCCGACGGCTCTGGTAAGTGTTGGGTTGCAAGGCCCGGCTGACGCCAGAGTGACTGGCACTGCTGCAGGTGGACTGGACCAGACCCTGGACACTCTCCCAGTGAGAACCGAGCAGGGACAGTTCTGAGAGCTGGCTCTGGGAGATCAGATGGCGAGCTGCTATCTGGTTACAGTCTACAGGAGCTGCAGCAACTGTTAACACACGCTCTCTTCCTTTCACTACATCCGTCCTCATGTCTTGTTTCTCCTTCTGGTTTTGAACCGGAGGCTGTGACTTAGGATGCTCCTCACCAGTGAAATGATTCTTGGTAAGATCATGGCTCACTGTGGGAGGCAGGGCAGGGGGAGTTTCTCCCTCACCTGTGAGAGTCTCAGTGGAGTCCTCCATGGGTTGCAGTGGGGTCAGCTGCTTCAGAGCCAGCAGGCCTTCAGATTCTGGGAGGATGTTGTCTTGGTCATCAGTGTGGCCATTAAGCAGCGAGGTTGGGATGGTGGGGGTGGAGGCTGCAGGTTGGGTGCTGTTACAGGGGAGAGGTAAGCACGGCTCAGATTCATGAGTGGGTGATGTGGTGCTCGTGGCAGTCCTACAGGGGCTCTCAGCCTCCAGCTGAGGCTGTGGGAGAGGGTTAGTGATCTGAGGCAAAGCCTGCTGGAGAACAGGAGCGGGAATGGGAGTGTGAACCAGTGCAACATCCTGACTGAGAGGGGCAGGGGGGAGGGGCAGAGAGGGCAGGGGCTGCGTAGTGAGACAAGGCTCCTCCACTGCATCTTCACAACTAAGAGCACCTGGGCCTTCCTCTGGGGTCTTGGCAGGACTCTCATGTAGAGGTTCCCCCTCACTACTCTCCAAACCAGTGTCAGGTATGACCTCATCAGAGGTCTCATCTGTGGCTGGTGAGGGTTCCAGGGCAGAGCGACCCTCCTGGCAGTGCTTATTGAGATTCGGGTCACTGGATGTACGTGTCAGGGGCACGCCGTTCTCAAAAGCTGACAGCAGGTTGTCCATGGAGCGGGTCTTAGGAAGTCTGGAAAACACAAATACGTAATAAAGACTTGTTTTTCACCAAATGTGGAGACATGGTAATGATACAGTTCACTGCTGGGGACACTAGGGGGCAGTGTGACTGCCTAAAGTATGTTTTCTATGCAAGGACTGCCACAAACTGTAAGTAATGGATCAGACCGATACAAAAAACAGCACAACACACCTGTCCAGAGAACGTGAGGTGAGTTCATCTCCTGCAACACTTGGGGGGAGGTAGAGCTCCATAGAGTCATCCACAGCAGTGCAGGGGGAGGAGGTGGGCAGGTAGACAGCTGTCCACAGCTGTAATGCCCGTGTGTGGCAGACTGGCTGCAGCACCTGGCAGACAAACAAGTGACAAGGACAATTCCAGAAGGTCAATATGCAGCAACAACGGTGCCTTTTACTCTATTAGTTCTGACAAAAGAAAGTTTGTGGATGAGAACTGCTATACATTCACTCAAACTATGCATTATGAAATGATAATTTACTGTTGGTCGCAGAGTTTGAGAGAAATGGGACCAGGAACACTCTTCCTTTAAGCAAGTCACATTCTTAGTGGCTGACAATAGCAGCTAACTTCAAGTTGTCGTATTCAAACTGCGATTCTACTCCAAAAAAGGCCTACCTAACAGGATATTAGTAAGAGGATAATGACAGTGTAAAGAAAGTGTAAAAATGAAAGGTACCATATCATGACTAGGGATGTAGAGGAAGTTCTGAAAGTTCTTGTTTCCACTGCGTAGCAAGGACCAGACAGAGCAGGTGCGCTTGTAGATGTTCCTTGCCTCCCTCTCGCGAGCGTTGTTACATAAAAAGGTCCCATAAAGACACGAGTACGTATGCTGCACCAACTTGACCTGCATACACGAGGAAGATGAAACATCACATCAGGTATTTTACAATGGCGGTGAGTTACACTCTTGAATGTTTCACAGCAGAGTTCCAGTTCACTGTAACAGATGATTAATATGAATCATCACAATCTGTCAGCAAGATTACAAAGATTAGGTTATAGGATGATGGTGCTGGTTCTCAATTCTAATATGCTGCAACATTTTCAAGGCAATGGATCAATGATTGTTATGGTATGCAAAAAGAAAATAGTTCTGTCTTTCAAAGTGGTTTCAAGAAACGTTTTACAGAATGGCCATCAGGCTGAGCTTTGTTTTTGAAACAGTCACCAAAAAATGTATACAGTCATTCCCAGTAAGAGCAGTATAGAGTGCTGTATGACCACCCACCAGAAAGGCCTCATTGAACTCAAACAGGCAGGGGAACTGTTTGAGCAGCTGGTGAACACAGTCCAGCCACTGCAGGAAGACGGGACACTGCTCGCTCACATCGTCTGAGTTCTCCTGGTGGCCACAGCGGTCACCAAACTTGTGACCGTAGTCCAGCCAATCAGTCTCTACAAGCACCTGAAAACCCTGCGGATGATGGTAGATGAGAAGAGTGGGTGAGGATATGAAGCATGCCACAGAGGGTAACTCAAAAATTTCTAACCTCACACCCAAGAGTGTTTTCATTTTCAAAATTCTAGTCTCCAGACTCTGCTGACTCAAGTGACATCACCTAAGGTAATACGGCTCCCTCTGAAACCATAAAAGCTTTTGTACTCCTTCATACATGCAGTAATATTCCACAACACCTTTAAACACACATTAATGTGTGAAATCTGTAAAACAACTTAGATAACAAACATATCTAAAATCTATTTATATGGAAGATTCTGTGGCCAGTCAGTGTAGACTCGCACCTCTAATGTTCGGTAGTAGGGGTCCAGCAGGATCTTGGCCAGGGCTACAATCTGGGGTGTGCGGTCCCACCCATCTGAACAGTGAACCAGGACAGGGCGGCCTTCCCTCTCCACCGCTGAACAAACCAGAGTGGCTGCCTTCAGCATGACGGACAGGTGCTGCAGCCAACGGGTGCTCTCAAGCGCTGAAAGCCAGCTGGAAACAACAAAGGGGGACTGATTAGATGAGTACAAATCTATAAACAACCTGGCGAAACTGACTGAGTGATCTGTAGCTCTGATCCTGTACACACACACACACACATCATCTCTGGTTACTCTAAAACTGGGTCATTAGGCTGATGGGAGGTGGAAGCATCTGACCTTCAACTCTAGAGGTCTCTCTGCGTCATTAAACGCCTCTGTTAGAAAAACAGCTATCCTTAACGTTATCTGGTGCGATGTCATAGCAGCTGTTTTGACCTATGCACTGTATATACATGCACACATGAAATACACACACTGTCACACATGTAAACAAACTGGCAAAACACTCACACATGTTGAAAACACACAGATGTAAACTGTGTAAACAAACAGAAACACATAACACATATATCCACTGTCAGTGTCTGCAGACAGACAGCTGGCCTGCCCAGCAGGAATGGAGTGGACTGTGGCAGCGCTCCCATCTCTGAGCGGTGTTGCCTCGCTGTGAGGTGAGGTCATTTAAACTTGGGGGTAGGGGGAGCGCACTAATGAAAGCAGAGCCGTTCAAAGAGAAAGGTCAAACAGATCGACTTACTTTCCTGGATCAGGGATCTGACTGCAGACGGTCCTCAGAGCCTGGAAGCTGTTCCGAATGGCGTGGATGTTGGCCATTCCCATGAACATCACCTCGCAGTTGGGGTAGTACTCTAAACACAAACAAACACAAACAACTCAGATGAAGGTCACCAGCTGTAAGCGATGCTGAGCTTGTAAGATACAGCAGAATTAGCTATTCAGACCATGACATTGCATTTTTAACTTAAAATGACACAAAAATTCAATGTGTTTACTAAATATCTTAGGTTAAATTGGAAATTTACATTAAATGCATACGCACAACATTATGCAGACTGAGGCCTGAGTTTTTTTTTGTCTTTAACAGCAGCATTTTACTGGTCAGTGCAGCCATGAATGGAGCAATGCTGTTAAGCTTCTGCTTTACAGATAATTTTGCATCCTGTCAGCCTTTCCTACCTGTCCAGCTAATCATATAGTTTTCATCTTTTACCCGCTTATTCATACTTTGAGATAGAAACTTCATTCATAACTAATTATGTTCCAAATCTTACATACATGATTTTCATAGAATTTTTGAGTTAAAGCTATACTAATTATAACTTTTCTGACTTTCATTTTTCTCACTCTCTGCTTTTTTCTTTTTAGAAAATTTCCACTAAGCAGTTTAGTGTCAGCTTTTCTTTTTTTGACTTTCAGCGTTCTCTAGTTAGTTTTAAAGCTGGATTAATTTTTTTTGTATTTAGGAGCAGATGAACAAGCTAAAACACAACACCAGACAAATCACCTTAAGAAGCTTTTCACAGCAAACGTGAGCAAACTTTTGACATGCTCTGTTTTTCTTTATCCGTTGGATGTTTTACATCAGCAGCTTATTGCTTTCATTGTCTGCCATCAGAACAAGACTGATAAAATACTGTTGGTTGATAGGAAAACATTTACTGAAACAGCTGCCTGCTGCTGGAAATGTGGTTTATAAGGAATTATCAGGTCGCGCAACAAAAAAATTGGCTAGAAGGTTAACCAGATCAAAAGAGTTGATGAGAACTGCAAAGTTGGGTGTGAAATATTTGTTGGTAGGTCACTTTGAGCAAGTTTCACACAAAACATTTGATCTGTTAATATAAAAATAAATGAAAAGTGAAGTTTGTTAATGTCTTGTAATTTAGTTGCTTTTGTCTCCTTGAAACAACAAAGAGACTCAGAAAGCTTGCACTTGACGAATACACATTTGTGACTGCAGAAAGTGAAGTGCCGTGACAAATAAAAAAAACACTGTTGAAGACCTTTCAAATATTTGGTGGCACTAACCTTCACATTCACAGCCTCCGCCCTTGGCTCGGTTGGCCACTGCAGCAGTGTATGAGCGAGCATCCAGAATCAGCAGCTTCTGTGGCACAGTGTTGTCATCGCAGCCAGAGCCGCCTGTTAGAGAGGAGTCTGTCGAAACAGGTGAGAGGACAGAGGGGTGATTTTACTGATATGATTGGACAGTGTGATGAGAATCGAACTGCCGGGGAGAGTGTCAGGACAGGGGAGAGTCAGAGCTGTAGCAGTGACATGGTTAACAGAAACTGACTCTAGTTGTAACCTCCTGAAAATCAATACGTCCTTCTAATGACCAAACCACAGTGCTGTGTTTGGTAAGAACCAACATCTGAGAGATTTAAGCATTATCTTAAAAAAGAATTAAAAAATAAATAAAAAAGCACAAGAAATCCTACAGAGCTGTTCATAAGAACTTGAACTGCTCTGTGGTTAAGTTGAATTATAACACAGAAACATTACAGGATTTTGTGTGCGCAATGTATGCCCAAAGTATGCAGGCACAACTGAAAATAGTGTATTCCACATTTGTGTCACTTTTTCTTAGCATCTTTGTCCTCCACTTTAGAAGTAAGTAGAATAAATGATCGGAAAAACAATGGAAATCATAAGGACATTTTCACAAATAATTGTCTTAAGAGTGTACGCATAAATCTGCATAGATTTGCATGAATCTGCACACAATTATCAAACAACCACTTTACCAAAATCATTCTCGCAGGAATCAGGAGCCTCCTTGCGTTGTCGGCAGGTCGGCGCTCCACAAGTACCCTTAGTGTCCATCTGACAGGCCTTGGCGATGGATGTAACCAGGTACTCATCATCTGTGTTCCTCCAGCCCCACCAGCTGATTTCAGGCTGGCTGCAACGGGCGATCACTGCCCCATTCTTCTGGTGCCTGAAATTCAAGGTCAGAGAGTCACAAATACAGATCTGCTTACCCAAAAGCGAAAGTGCCACTGTGCAGACTGGTGTTACGTATCCGTAAGTCAACGCACCTATAGACCACGACAGGGATCCTCTTCCAGGATCTGAAGGAAGCCACGCTCTCCAGCTCTTTGTCAGTGATCCAGATTGGAACCAGAAGCTTCTGCGGATAGCTGGAGCAAAGCCTAAGGGTGAAAAGAGACAAGACACATTATTTTTTCAAGAAGAAGATCAAATTTATACAGACTTTATATAGCTTTATACAGCTGTAAACATTATATGGCTCTCACTCTGGAGCTGACTTCAAACAAGTCTTTGAGTAAGAAAAAATAACAAGAAGAAATTCTCTGTCATACACAAATGTTCTGGTTTTCAGGGTCATTACTGCATCAGAAAGTCTCAGCTCTGGCAGAAAAACAAATCACTGAGTGCTACTGCCTGGCTCCATCTTTCTCTGGTCTCCTCCTCCTCCTCCACCTCTCCCTTGATACTTTTTTCTATTTCTATTCACCTGCTGACTGTCTGAAGAGGGAGGAGGGAGAGACAGAGTGTGTATGTGTGTAAGAGAGAGAGAGGGGGATGGAAAGTGAAATATTGTGCTGAGTCATTGGCTCAGCAGGCTGCGGCTTGTTTAATTAGCCAGTAGTCCTGAGAGTCTGTCTCCCTCAGCAGGATGCCCTCTCTTGGGCCCTCTGAGCAGACTGGCCTTTGTTTGTGGCATTATTTGCCCCGAAAGAAAAAGAGACGAAAGAGTCACATACACATGTACATACATGAACAAACACACACTTGGTACATTTTGGGGTTTGTATGTGTGAGTGTATGTTTGTGTGTGCATGTGAAAGACTGGGTTTGATGAGAGTGCAGTTAGTCTGGGAGGTCAGACGAGACGAGGGCAAGCAAGTATTCACATCAACCTATGTTGTTAAAAACTTACAAGGAAATAATTTACTGCAAGTCTAACCTTTAAAGCTCATACAGCTGTGCAACATGAAAAAGGTAAATATTGAATGAATTTATTCACTTCTAATAATTCATCTGTGTCTTAATTTGATTGAGGTATAATGATATTTTGGAACTACATTTCCCATACTGCTTTGTCAGATGTAAACAGGAAGTATAATGTTGCCATAAAGTCAGAAGTAATGCTCTAGTTCCATTTTGTTGTCGATATTTTCTTTTGGCAAGTTATCACCATTAAATCACCATTAATAAATGATCAATTAACAGTTTGTGTTTGGAATGTGCCAACGGATATGGAGACAGTCATCACTGCATTACTTTAAAAATGAAGAAAACTTAAAATGTGAAGATTCTCAGTCAAGTCTTGGAGATGATTTCTTCTCTAATTTATAGGTGTTATGGATGTTTTCCCATGATAGACATTGAAGATAATTATATCCTCAGGGAGTTTAAGTCGCATTGTATCTAAAAATTATTAAATGACAGCTATTTGTGTGGTGTCTCTTTGTTCTGTGTACTCTTGTAATTTAAATCCAACTTGACTATTTTCCCCTCAACTAACTGTCATTCAGCACAATTTCAAAGCTCCTGTTTCCCGACAGTGTTCTGACACACTGTGCTGAGATGTGCCATTACACACACGAGCTATTGTCACACAATCTGTTCAGTTTGGCGACATTGTGGTTACAATCTCTCAGTGTCCTGCCTGATTCAAGTCCTACTCCTGTCACAGCTCTCAAACACTCTCTGAAACACTGTCACTCACCATTCACTCTCAAAGCCACCATCATGGCTCTTTATAGTTACACTACCCCACAGCTATCTGCTGCTACAGAGGTGTCATGCTATTTATGGCAAGGAATCTGTGACATACTTGTAGTTGCAGTTTATGTCTGACACCCTCCAGACGTTCTGTGTGTCGAAGCCCATCCTCTTGACCTCCATTTCCATTCTCTGACGCACGTGATCACCTGAGCACAAAAAGACCATAGAGGGAGTGAATAATTTTAAGAATATAAAATTAAAAAAAATATTGAAATAAGACTTAATTATCACTAAACTTTAGGTAAAGTTTAGTCTTCATTTTTGTGTGCCTGTGACCTGGGCGGCAGAGATGGACGTGCTGGTCTTCATCGTCAGCGTTGCCTCCCAGACACCAGGCATGATAGGCCAAGGCGAATAGGTCCTCCAGCCGAGACGGGTGAGCTATGGCCCGGTTCAGACGCTTGACCCACTCCTGGCATTGCTTGAACGTTGAAAAGTGGCATCTGTGGAGATTAAAAGATTAGTGAGACCCAACAACAAAATATCTCGTTACAACTTTAAGCATTGGGGACTGAGAGAAAAGCAAGACAAGCTAATTTCTTCAGCTGTTCAGTGATTTTCCAGCCTTTAAACAGGGGTAATAATATGGCTGCTTAATGACGAGGAACCAAGACTCTGCTGGCACATCTGCTGCTGAGAATCTCAAGGCTTCACTGGTTTTGAACCTTACAGATGTCCATGAACAGATGAGAGGTTCAATCTGAAATAAAAGCAGGCTTTGGTATTTTTATTTGAGCGTGTTTTTTAGCAAGTGCAAGCAAACTATATATCTGCCATCTGTCTGATCTTGGCAAATGACCATGAAGAGAGTGAAAATGAAATGTACTTCCAATTCAACAAATGCTATACAGCACACTGACCATTTTTGAAGTCTAAATAACAATTAATTAATATAAAAATTAACATAATCTTCAATTTAAGTATGCCAAACAACAAATTCAAAGGACAGTCTCATAACTTAAGGCAAATGTGCAATTTTTAATATTTCAAAGCAGCCCTTTACTTTCATATGATATTACAGTTTTCTCATAAATAAACAAAAACCACACCTTTTTCCTCAGAGATCATAGTAGGTATAACCAATATAAGCAGCAAATTTAGCCATTTAATAGGATTTTAAAAACACAGTCTTGTGTCTGTAAAGACCATTTAAAACAAACAAAACACGACAAGCCCAAATCAGGGAAGCAACAGGCTAAATTTACATGGTGAACCTGTGACCATCAGTCATACAGCTGCTTACATTTGTATGCTCACACAGCTCCCAAGGTACAGGTGAAAGGTTAAGGGTAATGCTCTATCATGATGAGTTATAAACGTTGTAAAAGTTGAAAATATTGGGTAAAACTTTAAAAAATATTTATTATGTTGCTACCTAATGCTTATAATAGAAAAAATATTTTAATTATCATCAAGCTGCACCTGAAGGGGGACAAGATGCAGCAGGGGCAGGGACAAAGGCTATGTAGGGCGACGCCTAAATCCCAGGCCTTTGTAAAGGGTTTATCTGCAACTAATGGGTTTTTTTTAATCACTGATTAGTTAATCAATAATTTTACAGCTTAATGATTAAAGATTTGGCGTAATAAATGTCAGAAACATGCGTCACAAGATGATATCTTTAAAAGGTGCTATATTAAACATTTAAGCAACAACTGCAATACAATACTGCAAAAACATCACTGAGGTCAAATTGGTACTGTGCAATGTATGAAGAGGGCTGAGGTCTAGTTTAAACACTGCTTTGGAAGTATAGTAGTTTATGGCAACATAAAAAAATGCTGAGAAGACAACTCCCTGACAGGAGTTGAAGTCCGACCACCTGGGTGAAAACAAGGAAACTTAACTACTCGACCATATTGGACCTGTACATTTTAAACAATGCACTTTCAACTGTGAGCCATCAATTTTGACCGTGTCAAAGAATTGCAAAAAATCATGAGGGTTATCATGAGGAAGTTAGGAATTATACTGTTCAATACAACACCTACAAATAGATTTTGTTGTTGTAATAAAAATCTAAAATGTAAATATGTTTGATTGAGAACAGTATGAAAAAAGCCTCATGTTTGAGGAGGAGCTAGACTCAGCAGATGTCGTAAATGTTTTTCTTTTATGAATGACTTTGAAAACCACAACAATCCATTCTAAAAACTGCAAACACAAATAAATACCAAAAGGGCAAATTATAGAGTAGAAAAAAAAGAAGCATCATAAACACATAATTAAATGCTTTGTGGGTTTCAAAAAATTTAAACCATAATTAATGACAAATATGTTATTGAGGTTAAAAGAGCACAATAATACTGTACTTCCACCCTGTTACTTTACACAGGCTGGCTTAATTTTGTTTAACTGTAAGGACACAAAATGTTTTCTCTATACCAACTACTAGTGCAAGAAGAGCAGAAAGGGTGAGGGACCTAATATCACTATTATGTTACCATCATGTTATTATTACTGTAAAGGACTTAGATGCTATTTTAAACCTGAAAATATTGATTAGTGGTTTAGTGTGGTGGTGTGTGATGTAGATTGCCTCCTCATACCCAAACAGTTGAACTTCTGTATTATTCATTCAAATATATAGCAGACCGCTGTGTTGTATGTGTTCTTATCAATAACAGCATCAATATACCTGCAGGGTTAATGTAATGTCTTCATATCGTTAGTGAGCTGCTGTGCTTACCTGACAACTTTGGAGTCTTTGCAGATGATGTGCAGCTGAAACATATCTCTGCTCTCCACACTCTCTATTAGCCTAAGAGGCACCTGTAGGGGGAGACAGAGAGTGTTTGTGATCAGTCTGATGGCCTGCACATGTGCTCAGCTGCAAAGAGGTTACCACCCTCTGATGTAGTACAGACTCAGTCCAAGCCAGATACACAAAGTAAAGCTTTAACCTCATTGTCGAGGAGAGGAAGGCCCCTGTGCTATTTTAATGTTGTCTCTAGACTTGTGTTGTGATACCAAACAACAGTTATAAAGCTGTTTTTTTCCACAGGACTGTCTATTCTGCTCTCTTCGCTTTGAAATTATCCTGTGAAGTGACGTGTTAAAAATGGCACTGCTTAAATTTATGCTATCACCCACACATCTTCACTTTTAGGCAAACCTTTATGCAACAGCAGTTTGTGTGTCTTGTATGAATGAGAAAATAGTATTTCATACCTTAAGGCAGAAAAACAATACTTTTTTAAATTAACCCCTTAGCAGCAGCCAATGCACTGCACACCAGTTATTTTGTGAGGTGCTTTCACAATAAACGATAATTAACCCAGCAGAGTTATTTAATGTGTGTGTTTTTTATTTGTTCTTATTTTATTTTAATCACTAGTTTTATTTCAGTTGCATTTTAATCAGTTTCAATAGTGGGCATGGTTCAGTTTAGTGTCTATTGTTTAAATATGTTTTGGTTTTAGTTTTGCTTTTGATCAGTTTCCATATGAGTTCTTTTTATTGCAATATGGGGGTGGGGCAGTACAAACACAACACTTTGTGAAGGAAACTGACACACAGTCATGTAAACATCAAGGCCTCAGTAAACAGATGCACCAACACCTCCTCATGCTTGGTGTGTTGACAAATTTGACCAAACCAACAAAGGCTACAACTGAGGACATGTCATGCGTGTTTTCATTGAATTTAGTAAGTTTCAGTTAGTAAGTGCACAACATTGTTGCAATTAATATTGTTTTGTTTCTAAGACAATTTTTTCCTTTTATATCACTAAGATGCTTTTTTTCATACCTGGTTTTAGTTTATTATTTAGTTTTAGTTAACTATAATACCCTTCCAACTCTGTGTTTCTTTCAAGTTGAATATAAATTACAATCTGCCCCCACTGCTTCGTAATCATTTAAAGTGAAGAGGAGCTTAATGACTTAAGCTGTCTAGACTCTGGCAGAGGGTGGTGTTTTATCATATGGTACTCACAGATATCTCACTGTCCACACCTGGGTAGGTCTAAAACACAGTGACACGATGGAGCACACAGAGAAGAGAGAAGGAGAGAGGGAAGACACAAGACAGGAGGAAATGGAAAAAAAAATATTAAACCAAAAAAATTCAGGAGACAAAACGAAATGAAGAGTTAACAGGAAAGAAAACACTGAAGAGGTTGAAAGATGAAAGATAACCGAGTGGATCATGGAGTGTGCTACTTGCTGCCAAATGGAAACCATGGAGAGAAAGACAAACATAGATTGGAGCAAAGGGCAAGAAAACAGCTCAAAAGTAGGGGAGGAGCTGGGAAGGGGTGTGTGGGGGAGAGGTTGTGGCTTGTCGGCGTTCACACAGAGTTCATCTGTGCTACTGGGGTCAAGGCAGGACTCTGCCTAGTCGGACATCCAAAGTAAGTTATGCTAAACTAAGTCAAGGTGAAGAAGAGTCCTGAACGTCCTTGCCTCCTCTTTTTTCCCAAAATGCCTGTCATCTTTTCCAGAAGCCCAATCCTTTTGGAAAAGATGACAGCGATTTGGGAAGACGGAGGAATTTTCCTGCCAGTGAATGCAAACAATTGGCCTGTTTGTCTTGGAGCAAGGCCTGACGTCAGCAAGAGGGAGCCAGTGGACACCAGTGCCAGCAGGGGCCGGGCCTCTGGAGCCTAGATGTCACATTAAACCTCCCCTGCCAGGAGATCAGAGGGCCCACCGCTCCGGTGGTATAGCTCTGGTACAAACAACTTCATGCCAACTACTCTGGAATATTACAAAAATCTTCTTTACAGCTACCTCATGCAATACTTGTTGGTTTATTTGCCTCGTTAGCACAATTATGTGTTTATAAAATTTATATGGGGGTAGGGAAAAAGCCTATGTGCTTCCAAACTACACATTAAAGCCTCTTCTCTCCTCCTACTGGCCTCTGTAATGACATGGCAACTGTACAGATCACACTGACACTCGTGCCATTTTGTACTGGAGCGAAACTCTACTTTTGTGGTTCCTCTGTGTGTTTATTGTCTGTGACTTGCACTCACGTTGATGACAGAGTCCTTGAACTTGATGTGGAGCCTGTAGTTAGAGATGGCAATGATGGCTTCATCAGCATGACCAAGATATTCCACCCCTTCCCCCTGAAGAACTGGGAATGGCACCTGTGGAGGAACAGAGCAACAAGATTGTTAAAGTTTAAGCAGCACAAGGAGGCAACACAGACAATTATGCCTGTTTATTGTCAAACTCTGCTATGTCTACTTGGAGTATAATCATAACATCCACATTCACATGTACACAGTCTGCAGCCATACTAGCTGTCTGCGAGGGGTAATTTAGGCATAGAGGGGCTTTGAGTGCAATGCTGACATGAGGATGCTAATGTCTAAAGTTTAGCAAGTAAAATGTTTAACATATTCACCATCTTGGCTAGCATGCTAATGTTTGCTAATTAGCATTTACTCAAAGTACAGCTGTGGCTAATGGGAATGTTATTTGTTTTACAGGTATTTATTCAAATATCTATGCATTAGACAAATGAAGATTTTTATGGGACAAATGGATAAGTGAATGATCACTGAAGTGACTACAATTAACTATGAGAGGAACACAAATGTTTATATAAATTTTCATCGCAATCCACCCAATAGTGATAGAGAAATGTCACTGATAAACTTTATCGTGGTGAACACATCACCAGAGTCAAAATGATTTATCATTTAAAATCATGCATGTACAAAATCTTGTGTCAACCCATCAAACAGATGTTGAGAGACTAAACTGGCAACATTTACACTTTGACCTGTCAGCAGCACTTAAGGAAAAGTCAGTGAATATCATTAACGACATTTTCTGATCTTAGATAATGCTTTGCTAATTCAAGTGCATGTTTTATTCAAGCAAGGATTGTTTTAAGACTGGTGCTTTAGAAAAGTTTTTTTTTTAATAGAACAAAGCATTTCATAGAAAAATATGTTTGTAAGCATATTCTGATATCCTTACTATACTCTAGTAACCCACTGGAAATGGTATTTAAGTTTTTCAATCAATGGTCAAAACTAAAGACAACTAACAGTTAATACTTTCGCCATCCTGCCCACGACATTACAGCTATGACAAAATGACATGAAGGAAACAGCCTGTGCATGTGTAGCAGTCCAATTAGTACACAGTACTTTTAGAGAAGGACCTTTGTGAGCACAGAGGGCGGGAGTCTGAATGAGCAAGCAGGCAGACAAGAGGCAGAACTGGCCAGGACACTGTCTGCATGAGTGTTGACGATAGTGAGGGATCCCGAACTGTCCATTAACATTCTTACTTGTACCATTTTATCACAGTCCAAGCCAAGTCCAGGCTTTGGCTGCAACAAGACCCCTACATTAAGATAATTGGATCCCAACAGAGGTTAATAGAAAAACATTTTTCATTTCACTCTAAGACTAGGCATTAGCCTCACAAGCCAATCCAGTTGGGGAGACACACAGCAGTTGCCAACTTCTAAACAATGTCTCAGTTCCTGTAAAAATGAAGCTGTCCAACCACTTTGGGAGTGGTCAGTTTTTTTTAACTGTCTGTTTGATAAATGTTGTTGCACTGTTCGACATAGCTGTTTTTTAACAGTTTTATCATCACAACATAAAAAACTTCTATCTTCTAAGTTCCTTTTTAAACACATTTTTGTAATATGTAACAATAATTGGATATGATCAATTCTGATAAAAAAGTTTCATACATTATAAATAAAAAACTTTTTTCACGCTCATTGAGAAATTTTTGCATCTACAGATCACGAGCCTCAGGCCCCGCCCACCAGGGCTGCTTGCTCTAGGTTGTCCTATGAGTCTGATCTGTCACAGTCAGACAAAGATAAATATTTGTGTCTTTTATTTGTTTATGTTGTTTGTTAGTATATTAGCTTGTAACTGAAAAAAAATGATGACTCAAAGTCAGTGGTTTTGCTAATGCAAACTTTCCCTCTCTGTACTGACTCATCTGGAGGTTTCAGGTTCCTATTCCTGTCTCTGACTTTTATATTTGCCACACTGAATGTCAGATTTTAGGGAACAGACACAACTTGCCCCTCCAGAGGAAAACACCTATCAAGTGACACATGATCAAGGTCTGACAACATACAGAACATAAGAAAAAACATC
>JAQNCA010000006.1:3431910-3490742 GCA_029783725.1 Acanthurus tractus
AATGCTAATCAGTTCTAAGAAACATACATTTAGCCTTTACACACACACACAAACACACACACACACACACACACACAAACAAACAGACATATACACACATACACATCCTTGTCAATAATCCATCCACTCCCTTGGTTCCTATATGTCTTGTGCTGCAAAAGCTGATAGATACTTGGCACCATTTACTCCTAATTCTCTTATGGAGCAGGCCTGACATTGCACTTCTCTGAGAGGTTTGCTAGAACACAGTGTACTTGAAAGACAAAAAAAACTGCTGACTAAAAGTTGTGTAGATGTTGTGTTGCTCCATAAATCCATGACACAGGCTATACACACAGACTGACTTAAACTGATGCATTGGTGCTATTGGTGCTAACAGTAGAATAAAGATACCAAACCTCTCCTTCTGCAGTTAGAAAAAAGGACAGAAAATATCAAGAGCGTAAAACATAGCTGCATTAAAGCACAGACATAAGGATAGCACTGTGCAAGAAACATCTGCTGCAGACAGCCTAAAAACTTTTTCTCTGTCCCTTTGCATGGCTGACCACAATTGATCAAGACAGGGATTAAAACTCTGTCATTACATTTATACACAAACACAAGCAGTGAGGCACATCTGTTTTCTGATTTTTTTGTCCGCTGCAGTACGTCCACTACCAGAGAGACAATCAGCTTACAAAAGATTAAAAGGAAAAGAGAAATGCTCTCACTTCCAACAGACTCACAAGGATGGAGCACAGCTTGTCCTGTGCCCGCCACGTTTTTGCTTCGTCACTGCTGTGAGCCTCCGCACCCTCCCCCATCTTTGTCCAACCGGCAATCAAAAAGCTGGAGCTGACAGGCATGCGCACATGCACACATACGCCTCAATGCACTTCTAAAATATTAATGTCAGAGTGGATAACACATGTAATGTTTTGATGACATGTATTGACTTGCAAGTTATACTATCAAATAGCAACAGACTAGACAGCCCTGACAAAGCAGGCTAATGGTCTGTATGTGGATGGATCATTTTTAAGGCACTAAAAAAAGCCTAGTATCGTCCGAGGAAGTGTAAAGAGCTGCCTCCCTGAAATTTCTGCATGTGTGTGAATGGACAAGTGAACAAAAAAGGCAGGTATAAAAAGTAGAGCGATTGAAAAGGACACGAGCACAGTCTTCATGAATAACTGTCTGGTTGCCATGGATACATCAACCTCTTTTTAGAGGCACAGTCTCTTTCTCTCTAAATCTTTTGGAAACAATTTTCCGTCTTTAGTCACCAGATTATTTGCTTAATCTGACCAGGGCTTTGTCCTAGAGTTATGCAGATTAGAAAAGCACTACGTGATGCAGAGGTGACCTCCTAAATATGTGGCGGGCAAGCATGTGCTTATATGTCTGCTTTTAACTGTCTAGTGATTTTCTAAAGTGTACTTATTTATCTGATACACAATGACACAAAAAGAGATGTCAAGTGGTAAGAAAAGGAGAAGGATGATTGGAAACACAGGATTGGAGGACAGGAAATTATGAAAAAAAATATTCTTCATCTGAGAGCTGAGTTAGGCAGAGTACTTGGTCAAATTAAGAAAAATGTGTGCCGGAGTATAATCAACCTTTTTAGATGCACATTTCTTTCCCACTGTTATCTTTTGACAAGGTTAATATTTCATAGACCACTGTGTTCAAAATGATCACTTCCATTTCAGTCTAATAACAGGATTCTACTTTTACAGCTAAAGGCAGCAGGCAGTGGAAGTGTTTTTTGGTAAGCAAAATTAATCTCAATCACAAAAAGTTTGAGACGTCAACAAAAAGTTTTGACAAAGGCATGTTTAGAGATAATGATTCCTATTTAAAGACAACTTTTATGCTGGTCATTATGGACAAAAATTAAAAGAAACTAATAGTCACAAAACAGTCCAAATGCAAAATAAGTGTCAGTTATCTTATTTAATAATATACTTGTGATTCAAAACACAACCTGCACTGTGCCGGTTGTTGGATTTGTCCTCTAACAGGACACTGTGGTCATTATAGCTTCCTCAGTGTCATAACACATCCACTGTGTCACGTGTCTAGTTCTTACCAGTGTTACTGCTTCAGCAAAGACAGAGTGATAAGGCCCAATACCACGCCCACCACAGGTACCAAAGAGGCTGCACCAGGGTACAGGGCCTGAAGCACAACCCCAAAAAGCTTTTGGCTGCACTTTAAGCCATGATTCATTTAGCTAGTGGGTATAATAGAAACTGAGTCACGGAAAAATCTAAACCAATTCAATTAAGCCTTATATAGTTCCATTTTGTGCAGACAACATATCGCAGGGAGATAAACATGATATATTTGAGAAAGAAGGACCAGTAACTGGAGACGTTTTTTTCCATAGTGGGACCACAACAATTGTAAGTTATATGAAACTTAGCACAACGTCGTAGCCCTCTTCCACAGGACAAGACTGACAGAGCTGTGGCCCATTTAAGTACCAGAGGATGTGGATACTAAATTATACAGACAGTGACGCAGAAGGCGAACTGCCGACTCAGCTGCACCACAGACGTATTAAAGAGAGATCATAAATTCTGTAAAGCTTGGCCATGTCTGGTCAGAAACAAGAAGAGGAACCAGAATCTGCACTCTTCCTGATATATCTGATAACTTTACGACTAATGCACTGTGGGTAATTAAAGTAGAGCTAGAACAATATTGGCATATTGTTAACTGAAAGCGTTACATTGTGCAATGTTAAAATGCTAAGAATCCCTCAATGTTGTCTAGATGCAGTTAGTCTACTAAATTTGTGTCATGAGACACAAGGGACTGATTTCTTATTGTTTTATTTTTTAAATTTTTACTGACTTTCATTTAGTGCTACAACTACCTATTTCAATTATCCTATCACTTTTAGTCATGCTAGTGACATGGCTCGATAGATGGGATTGTCAGTGTTTAGATGGATTGCCTTGAATTTTTTTACAGACATTCATTGTTCCGAGAGAATCAATCCTAACAAATCAAGTGATTCCCAAACTGTTCATCTACACACCTACTGAATGTCACAAAATGCAGTATAGGCATTGTTGTTGCAACATGAATTTAAGCCTACTGACTCTAGAGCTTCCCAGACTTTCCTTCTAGTGTCATCTTAAGAACGTTTTTGGTTTTGGGTGAAATGTCTCAAATAACGAAAAGGCTGTTGTGATACCTGGTGCACATGTTCATGCCCCCCTTTAAATGAGCTGCACTAACTCTGGAAATCATTTAGCTTTCCATCTATGGCCACAATCAGTCTGAAATTTTTAACTTGTCCAATATTTTGGTTTGAGACCAAATATCTGCTGAACTAATGATATTACAACCAGTTCAGTGTATGAATTCAACCTCAAGTTTATCTATTTGTGCTTTTGAATGTGTTTGCGCTAGCATGCTTATATGCTAAACTAAGGTGGTCAGCATTGTAAACAATATACCTGCTTAACATCAGCATGTTACCATTGTCATTGTGATCATGATAGGATGATGTTAGCATTTAGCTCAAACCAACCAACCACAACCAGTGTTGTGCTACTGTGGCTGTAGACTCTAAAGTTAATATAAAATGTAAAGCTTGTATTACTTGTATTTTATTCCCATGAATTAGTGAGTGTAAAAAAGTTTTTAACTGTTTTAGTAAGGGTTATACAAATTAGCTTTTCATTTCGATCTGACATATGATTTGGATGAACATGTTTTACTCTAAGTCGTGTTTTCAGATTCTAATTTTGTCAGCTCTAGAAAAATCTCCAAATAAAATTACTGCAAAACTAAATTTATATATATAAGACAAAACTGTTATTAAAAGAGGTTTAAAACATTTGAAATTGTATTCACAGTAATTTGGAGTAATAATATGGCCTATTTTGCAAGCAAATGTAAAGAAAATTGTGCTTATTGAGAGACTTGCTCAAAGTTAGTCAAGCCCCAACAGTAGATGAGGCCAGAAGACTGGATATCACTGAAAGGTTACAGGTTAACTTGTGAAACATTACCCACTTTGGGCTCAGAGTCATGACACTAACACATCCCCTGTGTTGTTCTTAAACCATCAAACTTTTCACCTCTCTGTCTAAGGATTCAAACTAAAAGAAACACCTGTTTCATTAGTCATTTTCCTGCATCCCGTATACCAATACCAGAAACTGCTCAATGCAGGTTTTCCATTGCACTGAACAATGCTCTAGGGCTGGAGCAGAGACTGCACAATGTGTTCCCTCTAAGCAGCACATGCATTTTACACGTCTTCCCCCTGACAAGCTCCCTCTCCTCCCTGCAATCCATATACTGGCAGCTCAAAGCCCTCCATACAACTGATTGATGAAGGTATTGAAGTAGCTTTTCATCACACGCATGAGAAGACACTGAGGTAATTCAATTATTTGTGTGTGAAGTGTGGACTCTGTTGGTTACTTAGTAATAACTGCAGCGCTCACGTGTGTAGACCAACACCCCCACCCCCCCATTCCCCACTGATTGGCCGGCACACACACACAGGCAGGCGAGTTAGAGAGGAGAGGGCTTTGATACACACCCATCACAAGCCAGACTCGCAAATAAAAATGAACACCCAAATAAAAGCCTGTAGACTTACAAAGCAGTTGAGCATGGAGCAGGACACCCTTCCTGCGAGGCTCATTTCGAGGAGGGGCAGGGCTGTGCCTGAATGACTAGCAGCCTATAGAGCAGCAGCACGACCAGTGCACGAGGAGCCGGCATAACCATTCTTCTCCCAGCCGGAGCCTTTCCAACCCCCGTCCACTCCGAACCCCTCTGCCTGCCGCCCCTCTCCTGCCAAACTTTGGCACGTTCCTGCTTCTCAAGAGGTGCTGTACAACAACACGCAAGTCCCAGCTCTCATTCAAGGTGCCCACCCCACCCCCCCAGTGCTATCAGAGTCGGGGGAGAGAGCACGCTGGTGTGTAAAGAGGACAGCCCCTGTTGCACTGCTGAGAGAGGAAGAATAGTCCATAGAGATACAAACAGGAGCAGCGGTCCACACGATCGGCAGAGTTAGATCTGAGAAAAAGCAAGTGATGAAATGACTGCAGATGTACCTTCCCAACAGTGGCAAATGGAGGGGGGGAAGACTGCGAGAAGAGAAAACAGCAGAGAAAGGAAGACAGAGGGAACTGCCTGATGCTAAGCTCCACCCTCTGCATGCGCATCTACCTCCCTCTATCACATTCACATGCTCACAATTCTCTCCCTCACATCCCCTACTCCTCCCCCACTCCCTCCTTGTTCACCCTTCACCGACATCTCCTAATAAATATACTTCTCCCTCAGCAATGAGGCAGTAAAGCCTACAGTGTGCTTCAGGCATCCCGAAGATGCTCTGACTGTCATGCATGCACCATTTGACATCAATCGTAGCATACTGTGGCTCTTTCCTGAGCGCACTGTATGCTAGCTGCTGCGTGCACCGGCAATAATGAACAAAAAATGCAACTGAAGCAAACTCATCCAGTGGCTGGACATCGTCCCATCACAAAACCGGTGCATTGCCTGCACTGATCTAGTGCTGGAGTCAAATATATGGCAAAGGACAGAGGAGGGAGGGTGTTGAGGAGAGTGAGTCTATGCGGAGATCTCCAGTGACACAGCAATCTACAGCCATGAATTCTTCCTTTCCTCTGTCTCTGAGCATCTCCTTTGCTTTGTCCAACACCATTTCAGTACATCCTCTCAGTGAACAGCAATTAGCTGCAGCACCTTAACTGTTTTTAAAATTAAGGGAAGGTCACTGGATGTATATGGTGACTCCAGTGTCATATATCCTACAGGGGAAGACATAGCCCACCCGCCCCCTCTCCCTTACCCCAACCTCCTCTCTGGCAGAGTCGTGACAACCACTTGCCTTCAGCTGTATGACCCCCACATTATGTAACACGTGTAATGTAGTACTCACAGCATAGGCTGGATGCACGGCGCAGCACTATTAAAATAGGAAAATAGAATAATTTTACAGATTGAGGTGTAATTTTGACATGATAGAGCCTTATTGTAACAGGATGAATTCTCACAGAGGGTCATGTAATTGTAGTGATTTACTGCAGTTAAGTTTAATCCATGTAAATAAACCTTTCTGACTAAGTTTTCTTTTCAACTTTATTCAGATATTGGGTGTACTAGAGGTTTGACAATTTGAATCTGGCCCAGAGAAACAATTTTTGATCTCCTTTACAAACGGACCCAATGCCACTCATACCTCTGTGACTGCCAGTGCCAGAAATAAAAGTTCCCTTAAGGAGCTGTTATTCTTGTTGTGTCAGTAAGGAGGTTAAAGGAGGTTCATATTTTAACTTCAGGCTAACAATTACTGAATACATAAACTCCCCACTGCTATTTTTAGCAGCAGGTAGCACTTTTTGTCATCACCACTAGGAAACTGCTCTAAACATACCACATAGCTTCATGTTGTAGAATATAAAGTTTTCTATTAGTAAATTAACAAATATCTGCACAGTGCTTCTGTCTAAAAGGGTATTTATACACAGGAAAGAATATCTATACATTTTACAAACTTACAGCCATCAGCAAGATACAAAACCTACACCTTACCGTACAATATGTGCAGGTCAGTAAAAATAAAGCTAATACTGAATTTGCAGGCAATTCAGCTTCCTGCTGGGAAAAAAGTACAGACACCGCAGTAACAACCACAGGATATAACCTTGTTAACATAATCCCTTATGGATAATGTTTCGAATCACAATGATGTAGTTATATAACAGCAAGACATGTTGGCATGTCATTCAACCTCATGACTTCTATAAAATTAATGGAAACTCGAACTAGTTGTCACTGCATGCTTACCTCTTATCCTTCTATTTTATTCTATTGTATTTTATTCTATATGTCACACTATAAACACTTTATGCAGATTTTTGTGATACAAATTCACGAACATTTTTAAATTCTCAGTCTGAATGATCTTCAAATTCGTAATTTTATTTTATCTGCATATGAGAAGGGTGAGCCTTATGCTGTAGAAGGCGTGGTGCATTTCACTTGACTGCTGTATGACCACCATCTAATCAGGTAAAAGGGCTCATGCAGCTGCTATAAAACTCACTTCCACAAATCAAGTCAAACCTTACAGAGAATTAATTTACATATCACATAGTAAGTCAGTGATGTTTATTTCTGTCAGGCAAAATGAAGAAGTGAAAAAATTTTTTTTGCATTGCAGCTAAGCCTTAACACACAGCTTTTCAAAAACTTTCCTTGTATATTTGCATCTAAGAATTTCCCTCTATGCTGTACTGTGTAGGAGTGTCTATGATTGTTTATCAGTGCACAAATGCTTATGTGAACTGCAATTATAAGAAGAAAGTAGCTACAGAATAGAAGTAATGCTACTCTTTTTGCCTTGTTATGTTGTGTGACAGATATCACTCAGCATCTCACTCTGAAAGTGCTTAAATCTTTGGCAAAGTCACAATACATGACATACATATCTTGGAAAAGTGCAAAAGTGTAATTTTAGAGGGCCTTTCCTGTTGAGATTAGAAAAGAAGACTTCCCAACTGTGTATCCAGAGTTTCAGCATGAAATGAGATACTGTTTTAAAAAAGATATATTTGCTTAGGAAAATTTGACTTCCCATCATGCAAACATGTAGAGCTCAGACTTGCAAAATGATTTTCAAGTTATCCATAAAAAACAAAAGCTTGTTGCACATGTAAGGGATTCCGTGATACTGCAGCCTAATTTATGATGGGTGAGTCCACAGTTCAAACACTGGCCTTCAAATTTCCCCTCTTCGCCCACCCAGCCCCGCCCAAACCAGCCGCAAAACTAAGTACCAGATTTGGCCTCTTGTGTCTCGGGTTTTATTTTAGGAAAGGAGGGCATCGAGGCAGTAACGCAGAGTGTCAGCCTACATGTTGACACACAGATATAGAAGACGGTTATAAATAAGTCACAAGGTATTGGGAACTAAATGTGACTAAAATCTATTCAAACTCCTGAAGACAGTGGAACATTTGCATTTTCATTGTCTGTTAATGCATACAAATGATTATAGTTATTAGCGCATACGTTAAACAAGTTAAATATGTAATTTATAACTATTTTGGAATATGCAGTCTACAGTCCTGTTTTAGAAGGCAGGTTTAACAAATCCGTGCCTATCTCTGATCCCTGATCTCTGATTTGTTTTTAGAAAAGTTGATCACAGTCTGTTCAAAGTATTTTTACTTTTAATTTAAGTTTATGTGTGTTGAATTAAAAGCCATCAACAATGGAGCTCCAATACTATAATTAAGCTTCTTTTTTAAAGCAGTGGTTGAATTGAAATATTACTGCATGTAGGCTTATTGCTAGTCCATAGTTCACCAGATTTACCTATTTCATTGGTATATGTTAAGTGGTGGGATCTGACTGTGTATCAGGCTGTAGTCTGAACTGGACACCCCAGAGTTTCCTTCAAGTTAGGGTCAACAAACTCAGTATTGTCTTTTAAATCTGTTTAACAAGTGATTAACAACAAGTTTTTCCATTTTTTTTCAATCTTTTTATAGGTAAAATGATTGCAGCATACTGGCAATATATCTAAGAAGTGCTACGTAAAGTAAGTAACTAAAAAGACATATACAGCAGGAATAAAAACATCAGTATTACCATTACTTGAACAAAATTAAAAGAGGAGCTGGTGACCAGACACTGACAGCCAGACTTCAGGTACCACAGCAGGGTTAAACAGTGCCAGAAGCAAAAGATCCTTAAAAGAGAGCAACAGTCAAATCTGTAACAACCTGGAATATCCCCCCTGGCCTCACTGAGGGCTTCTGGTGTCTAGTCAGTTTGTTTTTTAAAAAAGAGGCACATACACAGGTGACTTAATGCTTATGTAAGCAGGTGACATCATATGGGGCCGTGACAGAAACACCAACTTCTCTTGCTAGTTCAGTAAAACCCCTTCAAGGTAGCATTACAATGCATGGTGGGTTCTGTGGGCAGAGTAAAACGACCCCATTGTCTCCGTTTCCATGCTCACAATATACTATTAACAATACAGGAGCATGAGCGGACAACAGTACGAACTTAATACTTCCCATTTCATTTCAGCGAAAAAGCTGGAGGCTGGGAAGCAATTAGACGCTGCTTCACAAGACAGGATTAAGAGGATCATATTACCTGTGGAACAAACTGCTGGAACACATGTCTCACAATCCCACCTGAGAAAACCACCCTTAGATCAACAAGACTTGAAAGCAGGCCAATATATCATTAGATGTAGATTTTAGAATCCAGTTACTGGTCCCACATTGTTTTATGGTATATGTGCAACAAATACGACTACACCTGGGGTTTATAATAGAAGAACTTCACCACAAAATGGGTATCGCTCATCTACAGTTATTGAACTTCTCACCTTTGCAGCGGAAAAGTATCCTGGACTGTGTTCAATAAATCGGACATCACTGTTAAGTGTGGCAACATGTGCACCAAAGTACACTTCCGACCACACCCAAAATGCAAGGTGATGGTCAGAGAAAGGATGCTTTTCAGAAACACATGGAACTGGACTTTAGCACAGGACAAGCACCGCACTGGCTGAGGTCGGCATTCTCATTTGACATGCCTCAGTGGACACATTATTTGTTTATCAGCCTCGCCATCAATTAAGCTCAGAGCTCGACTGTGTGTCCCATAAAAAGGCTGAGAGCTGGGCAGCTGGCCATGGTGGCATTCTGTGGAACCAGTTGACCAGAACCTTGGGGAGACACATCCTCCTGTTACACTTCCTATTTCTGTCTCATAAAAGCTGCACAAATTAGTTTCGAAAGGAATTTGCTACTTGTCTGGTCACTGCTTCCCTTCTCTGAAAGTATCGTCTGTCATTGCTGAAGTGCATTGATAATCTTTTTACTGACAAACAGAGAAGGACAGGTCATCCTGTGCTCTCGGTTCTTCTCCAAACTACTAACCGTAACAGGGCTTTTATAACATACATTATTCATTATTATTCTTTGCTAAAATTAAATAAAATACATAAATTTAGCAACTAATTTGAAAAACTCTGCATATCCGAGCACTTTTCTTCAGCTCTGAGAAATAGAATTCTATAGTCACATGTAAGTCGTTGTTGAGACAGGCAATGAATAATTATTGTAAAATGAAATGCACAGCTTGCAAGTCTCATTTTAAATGTAATTAGCGTTGTGACCTACAAATAGTTTTGCATCATGCACATTGTATTTGTAATGCTTCAGTATAATTACAACCTTCAGGCCCAAGACTGCAGCGTGATTGGACAAACCGCTACTTGTCTCACGTAAACAGTAAAAGCTGAGACTAACTATACATAAAGAGACACTTCGATTTGAAAAATGTGCATGTAGCAGCTCAGAGCAGCAGACTTGTGTCTCCATATTTGTACAACAATTACTTTCATGGTAATTTCACATGACACTGTTAGTCTTAATGGGCCTAAGAATTGAACAGCCGGTAGCATACACCAGAGGGAAAGCAGTACATAAATGGAAAGATTAAAAAAATCTGTACTTACTGCAGCAGAGTGAAGTCATGGAGATCTTAGGTGGACACCTTCAACACTGGACTACACCACAAGCACTTTATTTATTCATTTATTTTTCATAAAGCTGAGGTTCAGAATCAGTACGATGGTCACACAGTCAGCAAGCTGGGGTTCAGTGTCTTGCTCAAGGATACACACATTCAGTACTCTGAAGTGTCACATACTGCCCTGAGTTTCTTCACGTGAATAGGGGGTTAATAGGGTCTGGATGTGCAAAATGGTAGTAAAGGAGACACGTGGCAGGGTTCTACATCAAAGACTTGTAACATCTGTTACCCTGCTACACAGCACTTTTACTGATGCAGGAACATGTTCCTGAATGAAACAAAAAATGCAATAAAGCCTTAACCCTGCTGAGAAAACTACTACTGCAGCAAAGAGAGATGGTGCCTGAGGATGATCCACTTTCACTCCAATTAACTTGTTTTCAACAAATCCCTGTTGAATGCTGACTATGGCTAAATTGTTGTATCCAGTTATTTATTTGCTTATTTTCTGATCCCAAAAAATCCCCCCCCCCCGAGCAGTCGCCACAAACAACAATTAGGAGTCTCTGATACACTGACAGTTATTTGATCCCTCATAATTTTTTAGCTAAATTTGATTGTCAGAATCCAATATAATGTGGACATATCAGCTCAAAGAATTTAACGTGACTGCTCTGTGGTACAAAATATGTCCCATTTTTAAAACGAGGTTAATGGCTAATAAAGTTGTCTTGCATATCATGATCTAATGAACACAGTTTTTATTCTTACTGCATTTACGAAATACACATTGCAGCTTAGACCACTCCCTTACCGATGTGAACACATGTGAAAGTTAGTTTCTTTGTATTTTTAATGGAATAATGTTATAAAGTATCATCTATTTAAACTGCTTTAAAAGAAAATGGACTTTAGGACAATCAACTGTTCAACAAACTGTATGTGTTGTTTGTTGAAGAACTCTTAAAGAAGGTCTGAGTAGCACATTTGGTTTTTAAACATGTTGCAACACACTGCACTTTGTTTACGCCTGTACGAGTATCGGGCCATTTCCTGTGCGGGAGCGAAAAAGTCCCGACTTGTCAATTTCCCTTCAGAAATCATTTTGGAATTTTCACAAGTTCAATAGCAATGAGGAAGCTACAGTAGAATACATAGAGTATATAAACACAAGTCCCCTCCCAAGCAGTGTGATTGGCTCACCATGCTGCCAGCCAGTGTTGTCGACAGTCGGTCAGGGCGCTCCTCTTCAGATCCCTCCCTCTCCTCCCGTCTACTGGGCTCTGCTGTGCCAGCAATGGCTCCTGCCAACATTAAAACACACTACCTTCAGACATGGGGTGTGTGTGTGTGCATGTTTGTTTGTTTGTTTGTGTGCATGATTGCATAGAGTGCTTGATTCCAAAAACCTATCTTCAAGCACGTAAAATGAAAGCTGGCATTAAAATCCTGAACCATCTCATTGTCTCATTCAGACGACATGTATAGATGTACTTAACATTTCATCAATCGACCCCTTCCCTGCACAAAGTCCCTATTAACCAACGGCTCTCTGAGAAGGGTGGTGCATACAAGGTGATGGTTACACTGGCTGCCTTAGACAAGAGGTTCTCTCAGCAAATCAGCTCTAGTCAGTGTAAACAAACTTCACACATGCAGGGCTGCAGACAGAAATGCAGGCACATGCGTGGACTTATACGCCATATTGGAAACCTTGAGGCAGATCACCTTAAATGACCTGACCTGATAGGAAAAAAAGGAAGTGCAAACTCAACATTCCTCTTCTGATTATCAGCAGCCAAACAGATAAGTGCAAAAAGAAATGGACAGCAGATGTAGACAAACTTTACAACTTCTCTACACAACCAAGCTGCTCCAGCTGGCATGCTGTGGTGGATATCCTGATTGTCCAACAACATGACCCACAGGATCTGAAATTACTCCAACCACGAGATATCTAAACAGTGCTGTGCATTTCCACAGTGGCTGCATGCAAAATAAAGCAACAAGCTCAAACACTGACAAGAAATGATGACATGGTTAAACACTAAGCGTTGTGAAACAAAATTTGATTTATGAAATATGTGAATGAAAAGCAACGCTACGATACTGCACTGCCTTCTCCCCTTGTGCAATGTGCCTATTCAAGCTCAGTCAGGAAGCTTAGTGTAAGTTTACTATAAAGAGAGTAACACACAGGCAGCCAGACATAACATGGACAGAGTGTTCACTTCCTTGTGTTTCGGACAAGACCAAACTACAATGCACTGATTACAAGGATACAAACTGGACTAAAGTTCTCACTGTCTCACTTCCCTACACTTTTTTTCCAGACACACCCCCTTTTGCACACAGCTCCACAAAAAGAAAAAAAAGCACTACTCTCAACTTACACAATACAATTGCCAAAGTTGACTTCTCTTACCTGTACAAAGTGCAGGATCTGCAAACCGTTTGTTCAGACTTTTGTCTACTTTTTAAGGACGAATTTAAGCTCAGTGCCTTGCAAAGTAGCAGTAGTCTCCGACTCCCAAACACATACTGGTTGTAATCCAGTGCATGACATACCTCCCTTCCTCCCTCCCTCCCTCTCTTGCTCTATCTCTATTGCTTACTCGTTCTCCCTCCCACTCTCTAAGTGCCAGGCTTCTCAAAATGAAAGAAGCCATACTACAGGGCATGGACTTTCTACATTTCACCCACCTCCGCTATGACTCATTTTATCAAAAGGACACAGCTTTATTGCTTATCGCTCATAGACAGGGAGATTGAAAGATGCAAGCAACCACTTGTAATTGTTTTAAAAATAGACAAATCACTCACTCACAGGAATTAAAGTCACTTTGTGATTGAAAACTAGTGTCAAACAATTTAAGTATGAGTATATAAATTATAGTTATAACAAAAAGGTTATGTACATTAACTAAAACCTGATTGGGATAACACCCAGCAAAATGATCAAGTTAAGATAGCAGGGAGACCAAACCTTTAAAGCTGCATTCCAAGATTTTATAGTCACTTAGAGGAAAAGAGAGTAACAACAACTTAACATATAAGTTGTGGTTGCTTACATGTTAGCTACCAATTCCTCATTTATTTAATAAACTGTTACAACATGTTGTCTACAGATGATTTTTTTTATTTTATAAAAATTGTATATGGGTAAATTTTTTCATAACTTACTCCTCTAATAAGGCTAATTTATATTTAAAAGTGAGGCCACTAAGGGACAGCAGTTGCTAGCTGTCTGCTATGCATCACAGTCTTCAGTAACGATGCGTATGCTCATTGGCTTATATCGGTCATATCAACAAAATTCAGACTTCCAAATGGTACTCAACAAACCAATAGGAGATGCCAAGGTGGCAGTTTATGAATTAGTCTTAACCAGCCCCTGAGAAAGATATCTGGATCTTCAGCTAGATGTTCACATGCTAATTGCTCACTTTATTTGTAGTTGGATGCTGTGCAGCTGGTGTGCAGTAGGTTTATCAGAGCTTGTTGACCACAGAGAGCTGCCTGATGCTGTAGAAACAGCGATGATGAGAGAGATGAGACTGAACCTTACAAGCAGGCTCTGGAACCAAACCAATGAGCCAAAATGTGTATATCTACACATTAGCCAACCAATTATTGCACTTGATAATTAACTATATATATTTTTGAAATATGTGTAAACAATTACTACCTCAACAACTGCTCTAACTGCATTTATCAGATATGGTTAGAAAAACTTACAATAACTTGCAGACTGCAACAACCTGATTGTGATCATTTACATATTGCAAAGACTTAAGGGAAATCAGCAAAAAGAAGACCCAATGTATTTCAAAACACTGATCACATTTTGCAAGGATTTTTCTACCATCATCAGAGAACAGTTTGGAAGAGGGGCTAAACAATACAATGGAGGCTGCAGCATGGGTGTTGTCAATTCTACAGAGATATTTTTGACACAACAATATGATTCAACTTTCAGCAGGGCATTTATTTCTGAATAAAAACATGAGCAGAGACATGTTTCTATTCATTCCTGGTACTTACCACACCTTCATTAGTATTTATGCAACAATTGAGTTTCGATACAACTATGATACTTTTTGATGGCTTACTTTAAGGGATAAAAACCTGTTTTTCTCCAAGACCAATTTGCCTTTTTGCATCTCATAAAAGAACTCCAAGGTTAAGCTTTGCCTTACATAAGCCATCCAAATACCTTGTTTGGATAAAGTACTGTCTAACATTGGAAAACATAATTATACTATTACTATACCTGATTAAATAATAAGTTAAAATGAATAAAGACCTGAGCAAGCATTCAACACCAGTTTGCATATCTTTTTGTACTTAATGTTACAGACACGTTTAGGCTAGAACATCAAAACCGAGGACGGGGTTGATGGCAACTTGTTCAGGAGCAGGTGGTACGGGTAGCGTGAGAATTGAGGAGTTCAGCAAGTGCAGTTAAGACTGAAGAGTGATGGTTGAAGAAAGAGATGTCTTCTGATAACGCAATCATCTGTTGAAACCAGCAGTTTTTGTACTTGACCAAAAGCTTTACATCTTCATTGCTCCAGATTGTTTCTATCGGTTCTTGATAGAAGTTGGTCTCTGATTTAAGAGACAGTGTCACACATTGTTTTTGTAAGATGTGACCTGACCTGTACAGGAAAACAGTCAGTAAAGCTAATATTTTGTCAAAAAATATATTTCTCCATTATTCTGGGTCAGTAAAACATTAATCATTTAAACTGACAAATGTTCTTTAACTTAACCTTAGCCAGTTGTATTTGCTGCTTTTCCTGGTCTTTTGTGCTGACAAAAATGGTTGATATAGGTTTTGAACTGTTTTTCAAACAAAACAAGCTCTTGGTGGGCAACAGGTATTTGTATAATGGTGATGCAATTTTGATATAAAACTAGGGTAGAGCTGCTTTTTTTTAAAATATAAGGTTATAAAATGTCGGAAAATGTTGAAAAATGTCGGTCAGTGTTTCCTAAAGTCCAGCTTAACAAACCCATGTCTTGTTTTGTCAACAACCTTACAATGGGCCTATCCAGTTTACTGCCATAGAGAGGTAAAGACCCAAGAAAGCTTTTTTGGCTAAAAAAAGATGGAATTTAAAAAATACTCGAACTGATTGTCAAAATAGTGGGCAATTAATTCGATTGTTCACAACTAAAAGAGTAATCTCTTAACTATTGTAGCTTTGATGGTTATACCACTTAAACATATTGTAGATATGATACATCATTTAACCATATGGAAGAAAGAATATACAAAAGCTGAAAAGGGCTAAACTACAAGCAAAGTGAGAGCAACAGAGATGCAGTATAATAAGTTGAATTACTCAAAGAAATTGTCAAGCGTTTCCAGAGAAAAAGACAGTGATTATCACACGCATTAGGGTGACTTTTGAAACAAACAGTAACGCTTCCCCGTGAAGTTTAAATGTTTCCAATCCAGCAGGGGAATTACCGGGTGATTATCTATGACCGAAAAAAAGCCAATCGATCTTCCTCGAATTTTCCAGCATTACCGGTTTTCATTACCATAATTTGACAGCTCCACTGACAGAGAGATGAATTGCAGGTGCTCTCTTAGACTCGTGGCAAAACAACAGGTGTAGATATATGACAACCGGGGTAAAGTTTATCGACACGTAAGGTGAAAGTGAAAGTGGAAAACACTCTCACCGCACAGGAGCATTACGCTAAAAGGCGAGTAGTTTAGACAAACCGAAAGTGTATGTAAGTGTCTGTGTGAGAGTGTGTTTGCGTTTGTGTGTGTGTGTGAGTGTGTGTGAGTATATGTGTGTGTGTGTGTGTGCAGTGTTTGCAAACGTTAGCATCATGCTAGCTGCCGGATAGCAATATTACTACAGGCAGGTGTGAATATTCGCTTAGCTACAAACAGAAAACGACAAAACAGCTCAAGGTTCACAGGGCCAACATAAGTCTAACAGTCCGAGAACATGTCACAGACAATACATTAATGAGAAGTTACTTAATTCTAATAAATAAATCGAGTTACTCACTCAGAAAGAATCAGCTGACACAACGGTGACTCAGTAGACCACACGACTTCCGCATTCTTGTATGATGACAACAGCGCTTGCCAATAGTCAAGACGGGAACTAAACGTTCTAGACCAATGGCGCTAGAAAATACGTGCCGGCCAATAATCACTCACAACAGTCTAGAGAATGGATTGTACACACCCACAAAAGAGCCAATCAGAGTCCACAAAACTCCTGAAGCTCACCAATAAAAAATCACAGCGCGGCACAAACTGGAGGCACACATACACAATGCGGTACGTGCGCAACGGCACACTAGTTCCGACTTCAGTCACAGCCCAGCCTTGTTCCAAACAATAAAATACGAGGTTTCGTTTTTTGGGGATTTTAATGATTAGCTACTAAAGGATAAAGACATAGGTAGTGCCATTACAGGGTCATAGAAAAATGTAATTTCGGAAAATGTATTTCAAGGGCTTTTTTAGTGCAGATCAAGCCAGCCTAACTTCCTTTGCTTAGAAAAAATTGAGAGTCAGGTGTAAATCTGAACCAATAATTTTGAATGATTAATATAAAATTAATTCACACACTATTAGCCACTGTATTGCACTCTGTCAATTAGTAGGCAGTTCTGACTAGTTTCTTACATTAGATAACTCAAACTATTAGTTAGTTGATTAAACAAAACAGGTATTCAAATAATTGGTACCCTCAACCCTGGTCTGATCTTTCATGCATTGAAATTTCATTTTGACTTCTAAAGTGACACAGTATTTACCTAAATTTATAGAACAGTTGACTGCATGGTCTCTCTGAGACTCTGTATACATTCTGACAATGTAGTTTACAGGACTGTAGCTGGGGCCGGACACTATTTTTATTCATCTGCCTTGTCTGTACAGTCCCTGTCTGACCTCATATGCTCTCTGATATCAGTTAACTGCCACACAACTCCTTAGCCCTGTGTTTGCTGTATTCCTCAGACATTTTCTTTGCACAGTTGGGCAAATCATGAACCCCACTCCCAAATTATTGTAATAACACACAAACACTGTACAAGTACTGCATGTGTACTTTTTTTTCAATCAACTGAGGCTTTTTTTTACACACTAAACATAGTAATATCTAATGACACATTAATACAACAGCAAGGTGTTGAATTTTGCTAAAATCATAGTTCAATCTTGTTTTCTGCATTCAGTTTTTAATGAAGTCTAAATCAAAAGAGGCTCATCATAAGATCATAAACAATTAGGAATTATTCAAAATCAGCCCAAATGCTTTGTGAAAAACAAACCTTATAGTACATGATTGCAGATTTTTTCATTTATGACAATATGAATCAGGCAATGTTGCGCCCCCTGGTGACGAAAATAAGAGCCCAACCCAAAAAGGGGTCTCAGGGAGCTTTGTGTGGGACAGAATTATATCTCAGTTTGTACACCAAAAAACTACAATCAGTGGATTTTTAAGATAAGTGCTGCACTCCCAGTTAATTTTCACTCATTGTACAAGCAGTGTCTTTGTTTTGAACTGCAATGAATCTCTGTTATAATACAAACAAACAATTCCTCAACATGGCCTACTGCATTTTCCTGAGGAGTATAGTTACTATCTCAGGCAAACCTCATTAGACACTGGACTCCAGAGAGATGACAAAACTTAGGCCACTGCTGTTGAACTTTTTAGCTAAAGTACAGCAGGAAGCGAAGAGGCGGACAGGTGGGTGTAGATCCTAAAGGACCAATCACAGTTGGTCATCAGGTCAGTACTTATCCGCACACTAGCGGGACAGACACTGATTTAGATCTTTTTTTCTCTCTGAACTGTGGTGCATCTACAATCACAGCATGGTAAGTGACTTCTCCATTATCAGAGCTAATTATATTGAGCAGGTGCTCTCAGTTGTGGGACATCAGACGGTTTCACAGCTTCGTAACTGAGGAGATCATTTTATCTTCAGTGGATAAAAGCCTTTAATTAACATTAGAAACATGAGCTCTACTGACTTTTGGTGAGTCTGAGCTCCTCAGGATGCAGTTATAATGATGTATATCTCTTCTCTTTGCTTTAGACCAGCTACACAGATAAAGGAGAGAAGGTAAGATTACAACAGCCTCTGAAGATGTTTTATTATTTTGTGGAGAGCAGTCTATGATGTGTTACAGTACTGTTGGCTCTGCAGAGGAAGGCCTGAATCATAACTGAGTGCCTGAATGTTGTGTGAATCATTCTAAGCCTTCAGCTAATATGAGATTTGAATCTAAGGTGTCAGGTGAATCTAATCATTTAATAATTTTAAAACGAACCAAAAAAAAACATGGCGGGTTTAATTTTTAACTCTGAATCTGTGAAATTCTTCTGTTGCAACTCTTCTGTCTTTTTAGCCTGCGAGGGGAAAGTTTGTCAAGTTTCATCATATCACCTTTTGGGTCGGCAATGCCAAACAGGTCAGTGTCTAAATACTGAAACGAGTTAACTTTCTGTCAGTGTGTCATTTTCATGATCTTACCAGTGTCAGTAAAAACACTTCTTTACCACATACTCCATGTTTGAATCAAGTTGAAATTTGTAAGACATTTTGCAATAATAGATTTAGTGTCTTGTCAAGTGTCTTCCTGTCTTCATGTCTACTGTGTTGATTTTCATTATTTACAGAAACATTAATAGGCTTAGTGTTAACAGTAACATATCAAATGAGACTTTGTTCTCCAAAGTTAAAACAACTATACATGATTTAATCTGAAGCCCCTGGAACTTTCATACTCAATTAATTTTGTGTCTCAAACAAAAATCATATACATTTAAAACATAGTCTGAATAATTAATTGAGCAACATTTATTTCTATTTAAAATAATTTCATGATTTTATTGATTGTTTCAATTATTTTTTTCATTAAAAATATCTTAAAGAAAATGATAAATTGATGATGGAAAATGTGGTTGAGTTGCTACTCAACCACATTTACATATTTTATTTCCCATCAGTAAGTTTAATTACAATGAAATCAAAATTACAAAGTGGAACATGGTATTTGCATTATTTACTTACGTATGAAAAACGTACCTGCTGACCAGACGTCCTCAGTTCATTCAGTGATTCTGGTTGAGCACACAGACCAGACAGCACACAGCCAGATTGAGCAATCTATAATCAACATGTTTTTGCCAGAAGATGAACTCTCTAACTCAGAGTGTGTCTCTCTTTGTTAAGTTCATCAGAGATTTCCTTCATACTAAAGACAGTCTGATTGTTTGGCAGGCAGCAACCTTCTACTGTGATAAAATGGGCTTTGAGCCTTTGGCCTACAAAGGATTGGAGACTGGAAGCCGAGAGGTGGTGTCTCATGTTGTCAGACAGGACAAGGTATGCAGTTAAACATCCTGTGTTGATTGATTAAACATTCAAATGCTTGAATGCACAGTATGTCCAATGAGTACAGATCCTCTCCACAAACGCAACCAACCCTTCATTTCTCCTCACAGATACTGTTTGTCTTTGAATCTCCCCTAAATCCCGGAAATGAAGGCAAGTCTTAGCTCTAATAAAAGATGACATAGGGTGAACATGACACGCAATATTTCTGCTTTTTAACATAGTTTTATGCTTCCTCAGAAATGGGACATCACTTGATGAAGCATGGAGATGGTGCCAAAGACATTGCTTTCCAAGTGGAGGACTGTGACTTTTTAATCAAGGTAAGAACCATTCACATAAGTAGCCTTGTGAGACATTCATGTACTGATGAGGCCACAGTGTGAACTGAAATGGCCATACTCTGCAGAGACAATGTCAACTAAAACTTAGTAACTTAGCAAGAGGCAGAAAGAAACATGTGTCATATTTTTTGACATCAGAAATGAGCAGAGTGGTTACCTTTTTATTGCAAAAAATAAAGTTCAAAAAGCTGTGTGTGTATATATATATATATATGCAAAAAGTGTATGTGTGTATATATATTTATATGTGTGTATATTTATATAAATATATTTATATGTGTGTATATATTTATATATATATATATACACACACATACACATACACACATATAAATACACACATTTTGGCAAAGGTGGACGTTTAAACGTTTAAAGTTTTCTTCCAGGAAAAAATTAAACTTTTCTTGACCTAACCTATAATATAATAACTATATTACATTACAATGTAGTTGCTGATTATTAGCTGTTTTATCAATTTAAAAAGTAATGAGTAACTACACCGAACCAATTAATGTAGTGGTATGAGTAGTACAATTTTCCTACAGTAATATTAGTACCTGCACTTTACTTGAGTAAAAGTAATTCAGGTATAAAGTACCTGAGTGAATGTGCTCATTTTCATGCAATTAATTACATTCAGTATGCACAGTAATAGAAAATTTAGGAGAAGTCACAGGTTTCGAATTTTACTGAATTAAAATGATCTCACTTAACATTTATTCAATTTAAACTGTAATTTTGTTTCACATTAAATGTTTCTCTACAAGTGATTTGAATAATGAACACAACCTGATTTTTATTATCAAAGTACACACATTCTAAGGGCTAAAATGTGAGTATGTGATGTGCTCAGTGTGTGTTGTAATAGAGACAAACATATATGACAGTGCAGCTTTGATATTTATTGGCTTATTTGAACTTTTTGCCTCAGTCAAGGTCAGACTAAAGGTTTCGATAAACTCTTAACTCTGTTGACTGTCGGATGGCTACAGAGATACAGACTGAAGCACACTGAGACCAACAACAACATCATTCCAGTTACATAAAGCAGTGCATCAAGGCATGTATAGACAGATATTCTGTCTTCAGCCACTAGAGGGCTTCCAGGATGTGCCTTCAGACGGAAACACTGTCATCATACTGTGGTATTTTCCAACTGATTCCAATCCTTCTCTACTGACAGACAGCTAAGGAGCGAGGAGCTGTGATCGTTAAGGAGCCCTGGGTGGAGCAGGACAGCCACGGCAGGGTCAAATATGCCGTGGTACAAACGGTGTGTAAAGTGGGACACACATTGAAAAGCCTCATTAGAAACACACATTTATCTTGAAATGTATAATAATGTTGTGCTCATGCATTGTCCCCAGTATGGAGATACAACACACACACTCATTGAGTACCTTGGTCCCTACAAAGGAATTTTCCTTCCAGGCTACAAGGAGCCTCTGTTCAGAGATCCTCTGTTAGCCAAACTGTGAGTATCCTAAAACAAATTTGACAAAATTCATTAGGAGATATTTATTGGTCTACAAAACTTGCCAAGAGCTGTCTTGTAATGTGTGTACACTTTATTTAATCTGGGGGAAGTCTAGATGTAGCTCATCAAAACAGCCACCACTCAGTTATACTGAATCTATGATGAGGCTGTATTTTCTTACATTTTCTTTATTACTCCAGTTAAGTCATGTGTTACTCCAGTTAAATCTTGTGTACTGTGTTAAATTCTAAATTGAGTGTTTTTATAAATTTAAAAAGATTTTATGGTTTAATTGAAGTTTGCCGCAAAATTATGTGGAGATTAAAGTAAGAACAATATGTTTTATCAGTGTCAGTCTGGTATATTTGCTACATTTTGTTTGCCCGCAGAAATAGACAAAAAGATAGACACAAAAAGAACCTTTCAGAGAAAAGCTCCTTTCTTGACACTATGATTTAACAGAATGAGGAGTCATTTCCAGCTTTTAACCCAAAGTTCTTTTTAGTATTTGGGTTAAAAAACATGGAAACATGCATTTTGAGCACAAGCTGTGCTTTACCTGCTTGTTACAGAAATTGCCTTTTTTCTTTGCTAAGCCTTTAATGGAAAAGTACCCATGTCAAGCATTTTTCCTCTTTTTCTTTTTTTTTTTTTTTGGTAGTCCATCAGGAGGTCTGAACTTTATCGATCACATTGTTGGAAACCAGCCAGACGATGAAATGGTGCCTATTTCAGATTGGTAAGACTCCTGTTTGAGCGCACGTACACACACAGCAGGCAGAGCTCACGCAGGGTAAAAGGGCAAGTAAACACACTTCTAACTCCACCTCTTTTGTAGGCTGAAATGTCAGTGCAGATGTTCAAAACCTCCAGTGCTACCCTATGATCTATTAAATTAAAAGTCCAAATTTTTATCTCAATTAGAGTCACCAAGAGGACATATTAAAACTATTTTTAAAAAGGGGTTGGCTGTTCGTTTAGCTTATTGACCAATTTTCTTTTGGTGCTCTCTAAATTTCAGGTATCAAAAGTGTTTGATGTTCCACCGGTTCTGGTCCATAGATGACAAGCAGATTCACACACAGTACAGTTCACTGAGGTCCATAGTAGTGACCAACTATGAAGAGACCATCAAGATGCCCATCAATGAACCTGCACCTGGGAAAAGAACATCGCAAATCCAGGTGCGACTTCATCAGTTTATTTTATCACTTCAACAGTTTCTTTTTTTTCTGAGACTTTCTGTTTAATGCAGTGGTTCATCACTTTGGGTTCCCAGCAACATGAAAAGCAGTTATGCCATTTGGTTTCAAGTGAACAAAATTAATTAAATTATCTTTGTATGTGTAGATCCCTGGGTCAAATTTTTAGCAAACATGTGACAGCTCCTGTTTCACAGCCCTGCCTCAGTGCATTTTATGTCCTAAACCTCCTTCTTCACAGGAATATGTGGACTATAACGGGGGACCAGGTGTTCAGCACATCGCCCTCAACACGTCAAACATCATTGAAGCTGTGAGACTTTGATCAACATCAAAAGCACAAATGTGACAATCTTCAGCCTAATTTTTGCAAAGCCCTCCCAAATCTGCAATGAAAGTTGAAGATCCTGCCTTTTTTTTGTCTGTTATTGCCTAAATACAGATAGTGAACCTGCGTGCCCGAGGGATGGAGTTCCTGGCAGCACCTGACACGTACTACGACACCTTGCGGGAGAAACTCAAAACCGCCAAGATCAAGGTGAAAGAGGACCTCAACCGTTTACAGGTGAGGAGATGTTTTATGTCAACAAGTCTGAAATCACTTACAACCTCTGTGTGTGTGTGTACTCTCAAATATAAACTTTCCTTTTCCTTTCAAGGAACTGAAAATCTTAGTTGATTTTGATGACAAGGGCTACCTCCTTCAAATCTTCACCAAACCTGTGCAGGACAGGCCGACTCTTTTCTTGGAGGTCATTCAGCGGAACAACCACTTTGTAAGTGCCACACACCAGTGAAACTGCCACTCGTGCAACTGGTAATCTTTTAGCCTCAGTGTCTTTGTAAAAGGATTTACAGGCCTGTGGTCGTATTTCTTACCTTCACCACCTTTAAGAAGCCGAGACAGAGCCGCCTGAACATCTGTTTACAGCTCCCACCCAGTGTGAACAGTATAACAGTAGCCCACTTGTAAAAGTTCAGTAAATCTATCACAGATACAGATTAAAAGGCTCCTTGCTTCACAGCAAGGGGGATCTTTGGATTGAGTTGCACCCTGTGGCACTTCAGCTCCAACACCTAGCACCCATTTCTCTTGTCAGAACAGGCACATCTTGTCATTCTCCAGCATTTCACTGAGTCTATACATGTGTATACAATGCATGAAAGTGAAAAACTGAATCTGAACCACAGCAAAGATTCTCTCCTTCTATACTAGATCTTTTGATTTTCTATGAAAATATTTACATGATTAATGTGCAAACCCCCAGTTAACGCAGTTCCTTGTCAGAACGGAGTCGAGTTTGAACCTAATGAGAATATTTATCTGCCGTGATCCAACATCAAAGTGTTTAACGGTGTCTGTGCGAAGATCCCCAGAGCTATAACAAAAAATGACACATAAGAAGACAGATCTTTGGATAATTAGCCATCTGCGTGTGTTTGTTCCCTCTCCAGGGCTTTGGGGCAGGAAACTTCAAGTCCCTCTTTGAGGCCATTGAGAAGGACCAAGATGCCAGGGGCAACCTCAAAGTGCTGACACCCCAAGGGCAGGCCAAAGCCTTCTACTGATCCTCTGCTTGCTGCTGGCTAACCACAATTGGACTGTTATAACATATATGACTGTTCACTTCAGAGGCAATCAACATCACCTTCACAACTACAGTATATCAAACACATCTGCAGAGTGTTAATATCGTCATGTGACAAGCTGCAGGTGCAATCAGATAAGCTGCCTGCTGTATGCATGCTGTACGGCTCAATAAAGAAACTCGTGTTCATCAGGGTTGGCATGTGTGTTCAGGAAGCTCGTACAAGTTAAAAAGGATTAATTTGATATTTTGAGATACGTGGTTATTTTTGCCTGCTATGCTAAACATGCTAGCACTAGGACACTGTTAGCATAGCCTAGCACAAAGACAAAAAAAACAAAACAGCTAACTTGGATCCGTCCAAAGGTAACAAATGTGCTAACCAACACCTTCACAACACACTCTGACATATTTTGATTCATAGTCCTGTAAAACTTCAACTTCATTTATTAAGCCTTCAGATTTTGCTGACTGTTTTTCTCTGCTCACAGTCTCGGTGCTTAACTAAGTATCTCCTGGCTTTTGTTCGATATTTAGTGTATGGAAATAAGAGTAATATCAATATTCTGACCTGACTCTAACTAAGACAGTGATTAACATTGTTAAGAGCTGCTAAGAGTAGATTCTAGCAATAGTTTACTTTCCTCTTCCTCTAACAGAGCCTCCTCCAAAGGTAATATTTCATTTTGTGACTGATGCATTTTTAAGCTGGAGGCACCTGGTTTCTTTCAGGCGTGAACGTTTTTTGATGTTATGAGGGTGGTTGAATCCTATGCACAACTAATTCAGAGACATGTTAATTTTCCTTTGTGCCCTTTGTGTTTAGACAAATCTAATAGATATATCCTGTTTTAACACACTGACCAAACTATCTTTAATTACTTCAAAAATAGAAATGATTTAAAGCTGTGTGTGTAATTGGGTGAACTATTCCTTTAAAAATACTCCTCCAACAAAGTGGGAGTGTCCCTGATTCTTCGGCAGTAAAATACATTTAGCACAGAGGTTTTATTTCAAAATAATTTATTTGCATATAATTGGAATGAAGGCAGGTTGATACATCTGTGATGGCACTGGTCAGTTTCCATATAGAAACAATCAGTCTATACAGAAACCACTCTTTCAAACCTGGACAAAATGGATAAATATATTAGTAAATAAATATATTAGTGACATGTCACTATATTGAAATGTTCTATTATATATAAAATACAACACTATTTCATTTCTGTTTTTGTTGTTCTCTTTTTGTACACAAAGTATCCAAAATATACTGACATATCCCTTAAAGTTCTGGAGGGATTTTGACTCATAGAAAAGGCAGTTTCAGCTCATTATTCTTGCAAAAAACATGACAACACAAACACAAAACAACACAAAAAGAGAAAGATCTTGAACAGGATTAAATCACATTGGATACTCCCCGGCATCACAAAAGAATATTTTTCATGTGTTGATGGTTTTGGGCCAGCTTTAAAATTAATACTATCTGATTTTTTTTCTCTCTATATAAAATCTGCTTAATCCAAAGTGCTGCCTGTAATTCAGTCATTTCCGTCTATCAGTCTCAGAGACCTTTTGGGTACAAAAAAATAACAGATGAGGAAATCCTGACACTTTAGCTGGAGGACGCTGTGTTGACACATTCAAACTGAGGTATTAGTAAAAGGGACTGCAGTTGAAAATTTCTGCATGATTGTCCAAAATATTGAGTCCAAAATGATTCCTACTTAAATCCTGGTATGTTCTTTCATGTCATTAAAAGCCTGATTAGTTCTGATAGTTATCGAAAAAGCTGAAGCAGGAAAAAAAAGGCACAACACATACTGTGCGAAAAGTTCACTGTGTTCAAGATTTTACCTCTTTGGTTAGACAGGTAAGAGCTTAAAGTGTTGGGAGGCTCCTGATTTAGGATCATGAACAGTTTGATGAATAAGGCACATATGCGGCTTTAGTTAAGTGCTACTGATTACACTGCAATACCCATGAGCTCTTTGTCTGCTGTCTGTGCTAAGCTAAGCTGTATCTGAAGTTTGACTGCTTTCACATTTTTTACTTAAAAGGAAAAATCAACCCAATAACAGAATTCCTACTCCTCTGTTCTCAGATTATTAAGTTGTTTAGTGTGACTTTTACATGAGTTTAAACACATTTTCTGTCAATCAGTAGCTAAAAAGAAAGGGAGGGAATAGTGGATAAAAAAAAGATTATAATTCTGTTGTTTGGGGTTGCAGTGGTTAAACATAAAAAAAACTATTGATTTAAATTAAAAATAATCTTTAAAATTCTGTATTTGATTTCTGATATAAGGTGGATCTTCCTTTAAGTGCTGCAAGCTCAAAAGCAGGGATTTACAATGCACATTTATCCCGACAGGATTGTTCACTGCTTGGGGTATCGTTACTGTAACTATAATAAATTCTTCCTCTTTTTCCAGTGTTTGATTGTTCCTGAGATGTTTCTCAGGCTGTACCTACTCTACAGTTTGAAATCATGGGAAAAGCTCACCAAGCTTTGACTAAACTGGTGTGAAGGCAACAGACAGAGCTGACACTGGGGATTGTATGGTCTACCTAGCATGGCTTTACTCCAGTTACATCATTAAATAGTCAATATCTCTTCTCTATGGCTGCAATGTAGAACATTTTTCTAGAGCTTTAGTTGCTGGAGGACAGTGAGGGGCAGGGGGTTGAGGAGAATTAGGCATTGGAGAAGCAAAGAATGGATTTGTGTCCTTGTGTTGAGTCCTGTTAACTTTGCACTAATCAGAAGGTTTAACAGCTCTGAGGTCAAACGTGTGAAGTAACCACTGGCAAGAGAAATGACAGGAACAAGACAATAGCTTGTAATGACGGCATAATTCAGTCAAACTGGTTCATTTTGAATGATGAAAATAAAAATTACAGACTACAAAAAAATAAGAAGATCAAAAAAAAAACAAACAAAAAAAAACATGTTGAAAACAGCTGCCATTATTGAAATAATGAAAACAAGGCCCATGCAAGGCTCAGCAACCTCAGTGAATGCTTGTTGTTTGAGGGGCTGAGCATCAACCCTTCTCTCCATTTGGATAGGTCTGACTTTTTCTTGATTTTTATGGGAGCTACATGGTTGTGAAAAAAAAAAAAATCACTACAGCAGTACCTTTTAAAGACCCCGTGTGTGAGGCTTGTTAAGAAATCTGAGCTGAGGTAGGCTGGAGAGAAAAGCTTCTCTCAGCTGAGACTGGACTCAGCGAAGGAAGACGAAGATCACGCAAGTGAAAGTAAGTACCTCTAAGATAAATCAAGTTATTTTGTAATAGAGTGAGAAATGCAGAGCTGGAGTCTCACTTCATGAGGGCTCAACACCCTAATCAAGGATCGTCCGCTAGTTGTCACTAAGGAGCATGGGAACTTGTGTTGGTAATGTATATTTTTCCTATAGCTGACAAGGAGAAACAACAAAAGCACTTTTTTCCCCTTTGTGGTGAAGTAGTTGTTTCCCCAGCGACTCCCAAATGTTTAAATCATTCTATATATTCTGATATATAATATTATGAAGGGTCCAGCATTATTTAAAAGATTTTGTAGGATTTAATCAAAAATAATTTCACTGAATAATGTAACCAACTCAGTCTATCTCAGCTGAAAGAGCTTTTCAGCTTGTGAGCTTTGAATCCTGGGGGAAGCTGGGGAATCCTCTGAATGAAGGCGTTTCTGGTGGAATTATGTGGAAGACATGAGAGCAATAGCCAATGAGAGGCTTGTCCATTCTGGCTCCTGTGTAGCAGCGTGATAACAGGGATGCAACAAAGTTCTCACACACCAGACTCCTCTTCTGATCCTGTGGACACAAAGACAGCTTAAGTCACCTTTAAAATGTAATGAACAAATAATACAAAAGTCAAATGTCATGCAGGTCTTTCCAAAATTATCCCTTAAGCCCAACTGCTGGTCTTTACTGAAGATAATCACTTGGGACACTCACCCTGATTTTGGTGTAACGTTTGGCAGTACAAACAAATGTCTGTGTTGTGCTCAGCTGCAGCTGCTGGGCTGTGGTGGAACCTGCAGGGTGGCCTGTCCATAGAGGTCCCAGGCCCCAGGAGCTGAGGCTCTGAGCGCGCCTGCTGCACCCGCTTTTGCCACACAACATGGGCCCCGGCACAGCAAGGCCAGTCCTCCATGCCTCCAGAGTCCAGGATGAGGGGCACGGGGAGCAAGGCAGGGTGCAGCTCAGGAGGAGAGCAGCAGAAGCCCGGCCCCTGACCGTAGTGGATGTGGATGCTACGGTCGTCCTGCAGATCAAGGCTCTGGTGGAAACGAACAGAAGGGCCATCAAGCACACATCCACCTACTCGCCCACGAGGAGCTGGAGGGTGTCCATGTCCCTGATGGCAGCAGTGGGGCTGAAGCTGTAAGGGGATAGGGGATACCAGGACAGGAGGTCCTGTAGGGCTGCTGGGGTCATGGTCCTGACACTCTGCCCCCGGACTGGGCCTATCTGTGGGCTCTGGCTTTGGGCACTGGCAAGGGCTGTGCTTTGGAGGGCAAACTGGTGAGTCTTTGTCCAAGACAAGAGCAGCAGGTGCAGCTGCAGCAGCAGCAGAAGCCCCCTGCTCCTCATCAGAGCCTCTGCTCAGACCCTGGCTGGGCTCCCCCTCCTCATAGTGGTGGTGTCTGTGGCGGTGGTAGTGGATGTGGCTGAACACAGTCTGTGGCTGCTCTTCGGTGCAGCCCGCTTTGTTCACCACAGAATCCAGAGACCTGGGCCGGGCCTGGGCACATGCCTCCAGGCTGTCCCTGTGGGGGGCATGCCCACGACCTGGCCCATAATACACAAACGGATCATAGTCACTACTCAGAGAACTACGAAATGTGGACCAGCTGCCATAAACCCCCTGCAGGGACACATCAGTACAGTTAAGAACTGAGTCACTGGAGGAGCCATGGCATGGACCTGAGCTCGAGTCACTTGCTGGCCCATCAGCCAGGTATCCGCTGCGCTCTGTGTGGTAGCTGCCACCCGAGCAGCTGCCCTCATCCTGCCGGCTGTGGCCCGGTGCTCCGCGGGTCTGCGGTGGGACGGAGGCCACATGATGGAGTCTAGAACTGGATGCACTGCGCTGGGCAGGACAGGATGAGCGATAGTTGTGGCAGGACCGACGAGGGTTGTAGTGGTGGGCGGAAGTCCTGCAGTTACCTCCAATCCTGTGGGGCCGCCCAGGACCCTCTACAGGACGGTGGTACCCACAGCTGGTGCCAAGCGGCCTGCTGGTGAGAAACCGTAGTGTTTGAGCGTCCCCGGTAGAAGAGCCAGTGTAGTGGCCCAGAGAGGGAAAAGGTCCAGAGGGTCCACTAGGATAGTGGGGCCTCATAGAGAAGGGGATGGCATGCTGGGGGAAGGGGTGGTTTCGTGGGCTGCTGTAAGGCTGAGCGTGTAGGAAACCCTGGCTCTGCTCTGGACTCTGCTGGAGTCTGTTCCTCTGAGGCTGCCGCTCCGTCCCTGTGGATCACAGCAGCAGTCAGAACACAGAATACTACAGGCTGTCACTACAATCACTTTAATACTTTGGAAACTTTTTGTAGAAGATTCAAAAGGGATTAAAATTCAAACATATGGCTAAAAATTTCACATATAATCAAACGTGAATTAAAAATGTGTAATAATAAATAGGAAAAAAAAGGAAAAGAACTTTTAAGAAATGCTGTGAAGGTTATTGAATTCCATCAGTTTAATGGTCACCTTGTTTATCAAATGTGGACATATGCTGTTCCTTACCCATGATGTTGTGCATGCAGAGGGGACAGGTGCGGTGTTGTAGCAGCCAGGGGTCGACACAGTCCTTGTGAAACTCATGAGCACATGAGATGATCCTCAAATGCTGAGATAAAAAGGAGACAGAGGCAGATTTCAGTGTACACAGCTGATAAAAACAACAACATTTACACATAACATATGTTCCTTGACTCTCTCCTTGTACCTGCCCATCCTGAAACTCCTCCAGGCAAATAGCACAGACGGGGCTTGAGTTGGAGCTGCTAGCTGACCCCCAGGCAGCACGGTGGCGCTGAGAGCCCGAGCAGCCCTGAGAGTTGTAGGTTTTGGTCTCCAATCGACTAATGGCCCGCATGGTCTGCTGGTGGACAGAGTCCTGCACCAAAAAGAAGTAAAAGTCAGCAAAAAACCTTTCTGAGACCTCCGACCTAGCTTAAGATGATCCACTGAAATCTTACTCACCCATGTTCTATTGGACTTGCATTTGTATCGAAAAGCGAAGATCAGAACAATGGTCAGAATAGCTAGGACGATGGTGAGCAGGATGCCGACATCATAGTGTGGCTGAAAAGGGAAATGAAGATGGAGAGAAGCTGAAGAGAGCAAAAACATGTGTGCAACCTTATTTCATAGATTCTCTAAGAACCTTAAATGTGAATATAAGGTACTTAAAGGTCCAGTGTGTAGGATTTAGTGGCATGCAACAATAAAGTTGCAAAATGCACCCGATCTTATATTCTTCCATTTCCTCATCCCTTTCAAGGGTCTAGAGGAGCTTATGATAGCTATGAAACTTGTCTCTTCAGAGCCAGTGTTTAGTTTGTCCTTTTTAGGCTACTGTAGATTCTTATTTTCAGGATATTACACACTAATTAAAACATATGTGTTTGTGTATGTGTGTTTCAGTGCTTACCCATCTAGGCTGCTCCACCATAATCTCAATGCCAACTTTGGCCTCCTCGTTCTTGTTGACCAAACCCATCAGCACCTCAGCATCTTTTGCTTCAACCAGCACAACTGGACGGGGAAGGGAGTCTGTTTCTCGCAGCTGTGTGTGTGTGTGTGTGTGTGTGTATGTGTGTAAACAAGTTGGGAAAAATAGTAAAAAGAGAAAAACACAAGAACATCAATGTCATATTGAGTTGTGTTTTTTTCATCTTAGAAACTTTATACATGAATATAGCTATAGCTGTGTCTGCACACTCACCTCAGCAGCAGCATTGGCATCATCACTGACATCAAAGATAACAGCCTGAGCTCCTTTATCCAGTGCCATGCGAGCCTGAAGGAGACAACACAGAGGAGAGTACAGTTAATACCAAAACTCAAAAAAACAGAAAGTTAAATAACCTTATTATACTTGTGTGATCTGAATAATAGTGACAGAGAAAAACACTTCATCTGAGGTCAATTATATAATGAGCAGTTCATATAGAAGTCCATATGGGTCTATTTTAGCGTCTTGAACCACCACCAGGTGGCAGCCACGCACTGAGCCTGAGGCCTCACAGCACAGACCAAAGAACAACTCCTCCTGTCCTGTTACTTTTCAACCTGACCCTGGAAGCCACACACTGGCTAAAAACTCTAACCAGGAATCTGAAGGCCACAGCACGACTTTGCTGCCTCATCCAAACATTTTTTTTTCTACGACAAAGAAAAAGAAGAAGAAGGAAGAAGAAAATAAGAGGAGGAAGAAGAAGAGTGGAGGACTGTTTGCTGGAGGATACAGAAAAGGAATTTTACTGAATGAAATAAAATGTGTCAGACATCAGCCTAACATGCAAATAAGGAACATTTTGTATTCAAATAAGTCTTTGAGGATGTGCTGCATGTCTCCTCCTCTATTGGCTTCACCATTTCATTTAAGCTAAAAGAATATTTAAACAATAATTTTGTCTGAACAAACATCAGTGAACTGGTTAACGATTAGTGGTGCTCAGCGGCAATGTAGGCAGTAATCCTCTTGCTTTTATTGACTTCAATAAATTTTTATAGACTCTAATTTTGTCCATTGTAAAACAGTATGCTGAAATCTTTTTATCTCCTTTCACTTGAGTGGTGTTTTAACTTTTATAGTTTTATAGAAATTTTGAGAGATCAGGGTGTTTCGAGTGTGTCTTTCTGCACTTGTACAAGATTAAAACCTGTGAAATCTTAGCCTATGGTCAATTTAAGTGTTGAGTATAATCGAGGGATAAGAAAGATCTGTATGCCAGGAAACATGTGGGAACACAGCATCATAAATCAACAATGAGTGGAACTTTAAAGAAACTTTAGCACTATAATGCTCCATAATGTCAAAAAATACACTTGAACTTATTCTGGCATGATAATAAACACATGCAAACAGATAGACATTAGCATAAAATCCAATTGCACACCAAATAAAAACTATAGCCATTAAATCATAATGTTGTAACAGGAAATATGTGGAGGGCTTTGATGTTGTTTTATTACAGACCAACAATTCAGTCATTTACCATTCAAAGGAGAACAGGAGTGTAGAGTTCAGTGTGTATAAGTGATGCTCTGATTTATCTGATTTACAGTTGAGAGTCTTTAACAATGTATCTTGTTATGAGTGGGGACCGTAGGAGACAATTTATTTTTGGAATAAATGTATGTCACTGGGGCAGGCATCAAGCACCACAAGAGGAGATGAAAAGGACCTGTCTCTGCTGTGACAGCTCTCTTCAGCGGCTGTACAAACACTTTATGTACTGCATCGTCAACAGTGATGACAAAGTGTGTGCTGCTGAGCTGTATGAATGCCTTGAAAGGCTGGCACAAGGTGTTCTCCTTAACCTGTACGTGTCTGCATAACTGCTTTGTTTTGTGTCATGCTTTTTTTTTATCCTAAACTGCATTAAAAGCAGCTAGCAAGCAGAAGGTCCTGTTCCTCTGTCCAATGTGCCCTGTACCTTGAGTGAAAGAGAAGGGGGTGTTTGCAATGTGGCAAGTGCGCAGCGCACTGCCACTTAAAAAATCTGACCTAGCAGCACCACCACAGGAAATAAAAACAATCAACTGAAGGAAGCCACAAAGCTTTGTGAGCTGTGGGGAACTGCAGAGTAGAGTGATCTCCGTCTCTATATGTGCCTTCATCACCGTGAGCAGCACCTTTTAAATACACGTTGTAATGTGGTTCATTGTTAATAAAGAATAAAGACTGAAGCCAAATGAGGGAAAAATGCAGCCACAAGTGTAGGGTTGTAATGAATAGAATGAAGCTTTGAAGCTTTGTTAATAACATTGACATTTATGTTCTAAACGAACATTTGATTGCGGGCTGTAAGGTGTGTTCAAAAGCAGACACCGCCGAACAGTTGGTGATGATGACTGCACCTTCAAGTAGATCTGAGGAAGACCGAAGCTCCTGGTAGAATAAACACACGGAATCCCTTCAAATTCTCCCCTGATCTTAAGCTGTTTGCTGGCAGGAGGAGAGCTTGGAGATTGTTTTTTACATTTTCAGGATCAAATAGAGGGTATGGCTTCACGTAAACCTTTGAATGATCCACTGGTAAAATGAGAAACACAAAGTAAAAGTTCTGCTTTTTCCACAAACTCAATAATGTCAGTTGCATCGCTATACCTACCCATACATTGTAGGGGTAAGCTAGTATTAGCTGCTGTTCGCTACTGGTAGATTGAGTGTGATTTGAATAAAGTTTTTTTTTTTGGCAAGGGTGCATTTTATTGGATCTCTAACTCCATTTATAAATTAAAAAATAATAATTTTCCACTTATTCTTCAGAATTTGCATAGTTTCACTATGAGGTAAACAGAGAAGTAACCTACTGGAATATACTGCAAATGCACTGGAGATGTCACCTTTCAAAAGGTAGAAATGCTTTTAAGACAGAGATTTATTGTGCTTAAAATGGTGTACACTGATAGTTTGAAAGCTAACCCGAGGACAGCTTAACATGAGTCTGACTTGCTAACACTTTTAACGCACATAACTAGCGTAGAGATGTTGTTGTTTCGACAAGCTGTAGATATTTTGTGTCTTGGTTTGTGTGTTTGTGTGTCTTGTCTATCTAACACTGCTTTTTGAGTTTTCCTACATTTGGCACTAAACTTTGTTTTTGTTATCAGTGCGCTCTGCAAAATCCCAGAAATACTTTCGCGAGAATCCGCAGAAGACAGCGCGAAAACAAATAGCAGCCTTTTCATCAATACCTCATCACAAGCTCTCAAGTGTCTGGCATCTGCCAACGCTTAATGAGCAGGAGACACAAGTTTAAACACCTAATCACTCGGGTCAAACACAACACTAAACAGTGATTTCTAGCCTGCTGCTGGCAGCCAAGGGCAGGAAGGAGTACGCTCACACACACACATGCACACATGCACACACACACACACACACACACACCCAAGACATTGTCAAAGAATTTAGGTAAAAACATCAGTCAGTTGGTACATTAATCAAGTTAATGAGAAGCTTCTGTTGTGAAGTGGCAGCACTCGTGAGTTAACACTTCAGTAAGAGAAAGTTAATGCATGATGAATAAGAAGGAGGTTTTCTTTGTAAACACAAAATGTCAGAAGTGTAGTCCTACACCTATTTCCTCAAAGCACACTGCAGAACATGTATTAAAAACATTGTGTACACTAAGTGCCAATTTGTGAGCGTGCATATAGGCGTGTGCGTGTTTTTTTGCACATTGAAACTTGCAGTTCAGAGTTTATACATGCAGCCTCTGCTGTCTAAAAGCCATAGTGATGGCGGTCAGAAACAGGTCAAATGAGGAATTAACATACTCCCTTTGATCTTGCTTCCAGCTCTGGTGCAACAGCCTTTTCCCTGTTTCATCAGAACGGTAATTGTAGTACATGCATGGGCCTAAATGGGGTGCGGTCACATAGAAGGGAAAAAAAAAGAAAGCTGAATCTTTGACATGTGGGAATTTGCTTTACCTGGGTTCAAAAGTTCCCTTTACTGCACTTAGCAAAAAAACATCCTCTAATCGGGGTAATAAACGCAGGAAAGCCTACTCTTGTGGTCAAGCATGCACATGGACAAAAACACAGACAGACACAGACACAAGAAGCTAAAAAGTTTTAAAAAGTCTCCAACAGTTAAGAGCATATCATAATATATTCCTTCAAAGTCTGCTGCTGTGGTCTTATTATATCTTAGTATTTGTAGCAGTAATACCACAGTGTGGTCGCCGGGCCATATGCCTCCACTGAGCCACACACCCGGAAGAGGCCTGAGAGATCTCATTACATGATTAATAGGAGATATATTTAACCTTTAATGGTGCAATGAAAAGCGCAGCTCTGACGCTAACAAGACAGTTAAAAGGACTGCCAGCGCAAGGGCTTCAGCATCTCCACATTTGTTATTGTCGGAACTGAAACAGACATCGCTGTGGTTAGGTAAACACCCATCCACATGAGGTGCAACCTGACACATTTGATTAAACACTATTTGGCATTTGAGTGAAAACAACTGCACTCTCGGAAATGACTGCGGTTCACATAGTTATACAGTGAGGACGTCATCACTGGAAAACTAACAAACAATTCACAGACCACAACAGTCTGCTTCTACTTTTAACACGGATGGTTTAGTGACAGAAGGTGTGGGCAAACATGGGTGAAGTGTGGCTGCTTTGTGAGGCACAGTGGAATTATTTGGGATGAGGCTGATGTGGAGTAGAAGCAGGTCATTCTGCACAAGAGACTTGTGACAAACACAAACACACCTGAGGCTACAGCGGGAAGTGCTGTGGGGTTACACGAGTACACAGGCAGGTATGCGGCATGCAACACAAACAACCAGACAACCCCCAGCTTTAAGTCTTATTAGGGTTTTTTTTTTTTTTTTTTGCATTCTTTCACTTATGGTAACCAACCATAACAGACAAATGTAATTAGAATATATGGAATGATTATCTAGTCTTATTACTAAGCTTGCCTTCAGGCATTTTCACATAGTAGAAGCGCAGATGTAATTAAAATCATTAACAATGGCTCAATTAAATTCATGCCTTGTTAACACGCACATGATTGTTGATCAAAACGTCGCCTTTTCTTTGTGTTTTTGCCTTACATTCAGAGACAAATGTAGTTTTAAGTCACTTAAAGGGTTTTTTGGAAAACTGTGACCAGGATCAAGATATTCTAAGTCTTCCTTTTGCAGTGCTGTCGTGTAGAAAACAGCTTTTTTGACTTGTGATGACAGACTGTGCAGCTTTTTTACTTGCACTTAAAGTGAAAGAGTTTGCCATACTCCCCTGTGTTTACATGAGACTCTGACATGTTTTCACATAAATGTAGAATTACTCTTCTACTCTTTGAAGAACAGTGATGTTAGAATGCACCTTGGAGGTCAGTGCATAATTCAACACCTCTACAACATTGTCCCTGAAGCCAAATTTGCAACTTTCAAAAGAGAACCGGTCGAACCTCTAGTTGCTGCTAGCGATAGCTTTTTTTTTCAGGCTTCTGGTTGGCCAATCTGCCTTTAGGGTTGGAGTTACATGGCTGCCAGTTGGTTTGGCATGCTCATGACAGAGTCTTAGTAGTGTTTTTGTGTTTTCAATCGGATAGAGATTTATTTAAAACTGTGCTTGTGTGGACAAGATTCTTTTTTTGAGCCAAGGAGGGAAAAACCCCTTTTAAAAAAATTCCCATTGTATGAGTGGACTAGGATTCAATGTGACAGTGAGCAAGGATCCTGAAACTGAAGCAGCTAAGTCATATTAGGCCATTAGCCATTTTTTTATTTAGACCTGGTTTTCCAATTGCGTCAAGTAAAATATGTCTGGAAGTCTTTCTTAAGGTCGCTATTTCTTAAGAATTTGAAAAATCCCAAACCTGACCTACATTACTCATAATGCGACTCGACCACCAACAGTTCGCCTCAAGTAGAGACAAGGAGCAGGCAACTGAGGTCTGGTAAGCTCATTTCTTTCAAACTCCACACCAACAGATTTGTTCTATGTTCATATTTTTATCTATATCTTTATAGCAATTAATCAGACTTGACATAGCTCTCTTTGGAGTCATGAAAAAGCTATTTTTTCTCTATCTATTTACAATCAGTAAGTGGTACAGTCTTTTGGGAATAAGGAGGAGACTGAGATCAACTGGCTGAAAACACCACATATTCTGCACCAAAATTTACTAAACATTACCCCATGTTTCTACAAGCAAATACAAACGCCATCAGTATAATTTAAAGGCAGCTCTAACATATAGTTCTGAAGCTTACAGGAGAAAATGATTCACACAAACAAACCACTCAAGAATCTGTGTTCCACCTTAGTATGAGCAGCACTCGGCAGACTGGAGTATTAACCCCAGCTCATCTTGCATAAACACCACATCAAGCCAGGGATCTGCCCTCTCATAGCATTGGGTGGCCTGCTCGGGGCCAGTGAGCGCTGTTTGTTTACATCCCTGACGAAGTGCGGTCTGTGATCCAGGCCCCGACATCACAGCGTGTCCTCAGCAGGGCAGAGACAAACTACGCTGTCCTGATGTTTTTATTTCGCCGAGGGGTTATGCCAAGGTTTTTCCGTCGCCTGACAAGATCGCTCAGCCTGCTAATGTCTCAGAGTTTGTCATGGGTTTAATGTGGTGCGGATGGCATAGCCAGGCCGGTTCATTTCCCTTCATCTGCAGCCATGCCGACACGTAACAGAGAGAAAATAGAGAAGGCAATAATGGGAATATTACAAACAGACACAAACAGACACAAACAGACACATTCAGTCTTGCCATGAAGAAACATCTGTTCTATTAGTTGAACATCTATGGCTGAGAAACTACTATATTCTGTGTCCCAATGTGTAACCCAGTGGCTTCATAACTTTTGACTTTTTTTCATTTAAGTCTTCTGGGGCATTCCAAGGGCAGCAAGTAAAATCTTTGAAGTCAATTATTTATTCTCATTTTTATATCATATACAAAGATCCAGAACAAAAAATTGCTTGTGGAGTGAAATACTTAAACTGGTTCCAGAAGAGTTCAACATTTCCCTTGAGTCAGGAACTTGCTAGAAATAAATTTCAGCATTAAACGAGTAAGATCAAGCACTATTAACAAGAAGATGCCTGTTTTGAATTGGAACAAGATTATGTAACTCCCCTCACTTCCAACAAGCACATTTGTTGTGCTAAAAAAAACAACTAAACTATGACTAAATCACTCTTCTGACACTTTTAACAGTGCAACCAGCAAGTAAGACATTTTAACCTCAATTTAAACTAATTACTGGGCATGGTTGTCCTTATTAAAATTTTTTACTACTGTTAATTACACACCACCGCACACTTGGCCATAAACCTGATGATGTTGCATTTCCTTGGTCTCCGATAACCCCTCCTGCCTCTTAAAAACATGCCACTAGACTCTATTTAACTCAATCTGCATTCTCTTTTCCCAGCGTGACTATCCACATCAATCCCAGCATGACTAAATTATACCATGGAATAATGTGTGTGGGAATAAAGAGTGAGAGTGAAAGAGGTAAAGAAAAAAAGAGAAGAACAGAGAGGGAGGGAGACAAGTGAGGCGAGCAGGCTGTGGTGCTGCTGCATTAAAGTGTCTAATGACAGAGTACAGAGCTCTGAGCCTACAGGTCTAAGGGCGACTCGCTGCTCTGTCATTTCTCCTGACTGGCCCGGCACACTGGAACCATTACCGAGGGACCAGGACATGCCGCATGGCTAAATGAGGAGCAGACGGGGGTAGGCGGGGGTAGGCGGGGGTAGGCGGGGGCTGCTTGTGATAATAGGTGGGGGTGGGAAGTGGAGGCAAAGTGGCATTGAAAACAGGTGCAGTCTGAACTGATGCTAAGGACAGCATCCATTTTAAAGTCTGCAGGATTTGTGCGTCTCTCTTTGTAAAATGGAAATCATCTGCTTGGAGAAAATGGCCAACTAAGTTGTCTCATGCAGGCTCTTTGGCATTCACTTTGTATGTAGGCACTACTTTGAAAGTGTCAGTACCTGATATGGTAGCAGTTTCAAACTAATTATTACACAAGGTAGGAGATTTAAAGGTATGCTAGCTGCTTTGTGCGGCTAGCATTGTGGTGGTTTGCAGCAAAAGCTAACAACAGTATGCTAACATGCTGATGTTTAGGAAGTAATTTTTACCATGGCCACCAACTTAGTTTAGCATGTTAGTTTAATAAACAAAAAACAACAGAGACTAATAGGAATATCTTTAGTTTTACAGGTATTTAATGCAAAATATTGAAATTTCAACCTAATGACACTAGATGAAAAGTCAGGGGATCACCAAAGTGATTACAGATGAACAGTAAATAATTAATTAACATCTACAAAGATAATCTTTAACAAAAAATGAGTCCTTGGTTGACTTTAACATCAGATGATCCATCCCAAACCCACAGTCTTCAGTCCCACAAAATGAATGCAAGACAATTGCAAAAGCACCATAAGAAAACACTGAAAATGTTTTAAAATCTTCCAGTCTCTACATTCCTCCTTCTTTTATTAACTAGAACTACAAAGCTTTGTTTCGAATATTGTTTGCCCAGCTTTGAAAACTGTATATTTAAGTCTAATTGTGTGTGAATAATTACTACGTGTGTGTGTGTGTGTGCTATGTGATTGCCGGGTGCTTGCTACTGGCTCAGCAGCAGTTGAGTCGCTTGGAGGAGGGAAGGGTGTGGCCCGGCTGGGTATCTATTACTCACAGGGGTACTTTGATGTGGGGCCGCTGGAGGGGGGGCGAGCAATGTATGAAGCAGGGGTGGATGGGGTGGGAGGGGATGGGGGAGTAGGGGCAGGGCAGGCATGTCGGGGCAGGTGAGCAGATTCTACGCTCTCAGGAAAAGTATTGAGCCTGAGGGGGTGGGCCTGAATCACACACTACTCCTCCTCCTCCTACTTCTATCTTGCATTTATCCTGGCACACACACACTCACACACACAAGCAGACACACAGACACGCACACCCACACACAGAACCTGGGTTTTGCCACCATTCTAGTGAAGAGGAGTGAGACGGCAGATTAAAGTTTTGAACCCGGTGTCCCTGCCTGGTGGTAAACGAAGTAATTTAGTGAACTCACAGTATTAAAGCTCAGCCCACCCTCTCCCTTTTCTCTCTGCACTTCCCTTGTCCTCCGCCCCCTCTCGTTAGCAGGCTGCGCTGTGACAGATTTGAAATGCAAAGCACAAGGTGAAAGAGAAAGACCGATGTCATCTGATACACTATCGCTTGCTAAACACATCCTCGAAACATCAAAGAGCCGGGCAGCGAGCACCTACAGCCCAGAGGGCAGATGAGACTGATGTGGCTACCGGTGACAGAGTGATGATGGAGCCGAGAGGCCCGGCTCGATATTAAACACGCCAACATGTGACCTCCTATTTCACTCTTTAAACCTAAGCAGATTGCTGCTCCAGCACAGAGGGTGTTAACAGACAGCCAGTAAAAATGTCAAGAGGAAGAGTAAGACTTTAACTTTACTAGACTCTACAGCCTGAGTTGGTTCTTAAAGGGACACATCAACGTTTTGGAAAATATACTTATTTACTCTTGATGGGTACAAAAAGAAAAGACTGCTAGCTCTCTACTGCTGTATCTATATGCTAAATATACAGCTAGAGAGAGATGGTCAGTTAGCCCTCTTTAGCATGAACACTGACAGCAGAGAGCATCAAGTAGTGTGGAGACTGTGGCTCAGGAGATGAATCGAGTCATCCTCTTCTTGGATGGTTGATGGTTTGCTCCTCTCATCCTCATGGGAAAGTGTCCCCTGCCATTAGTGAATGAGTTCGTGAATGGAGCACTTGTTGACATCCAGTATGGGCTTTAGGTTGTCAATAGACTGGACAAGTGCTATACAAATGCTGTCCATTTGTCTACCATCACCTCTATGGGCCATATTATACACAATGAGACAACGGCACCCCTTCCCTCCGAAACTCATTATTCCTGATGGCTTGTGCCACACAACAACAGTTTTTGGCAGTGATGAGCATCACACACAGCCCAAAGTACACAATAAGTTCAACTGAGTTGTACATTCAACAAACCACTGAACCTAGAGGTCAGCACTCAAATTAGTGTCCAAATACGCCTTAAAGTTCTTGTGTGTTTAATACATTAAAGAAACTAACTGTAAAAGTTCACTACCTGTTAAAATCGAAGCTTATTTGTTCTTGTTCTTGTGTGGCTGTCTGTCTCTTAGTTCTAAGTTTAAACTATTTCAGTGGTTGTGAGAGGGTTATTAATATTTTGATGAGAGCAAAAACTGCAAGAAAGCAAATAAGCGTTCTTACGAAAACTGTTGTTTAAAACATAACTTGAAATAGAGTGATTTTACCAGGCCAACTAGTTTTCCAGGCTTTAATATGTGTCTGGCTATAAATGCACTACATTCATATAAACATATTGAATACGGACAAGGGAATCAGCAAAGATATAATAAAAAAGACATGAAACGTAAATTGAATTGATGTCTGCCCAAGTGTCTCTTACAATATTACCACTAGGTGGCACCAAAGTGTGAATTTTTTTAAACAATTATATACATAGAGGCTTTAATATAAGAAGATTAGCCAGGGTTTTTTGATCCCTTTGCTAACTAATTTACTACAATGAATAAAAGATTACTCAACAAGTTGTTCCAGATATGTTACTGTGCACATTTTTTAAAAACATACAGTAAATACTCAGTTAATTACAGTAACTATAGGAACATACATGATGTTCAAATAAAGGGTTACCATTCATGCACCATGTTGATTAAAAAATAATGTCAGTCAATCAACTTTACAACTTGAAGGTGAAATCTGTTTGTTTCTAAACAAGGGCAAGGTTGGAAGATTACACTACCGTCTAAACTAGCCCCTGCTTAACTTAACGTAACTTTACATTGAGTGTGTGCCATTGAGTGTGACAACACTAAACCTTTGTTTGATTTGGTGCATGGATATGGTAACTAGCATGAAATGTGTTGCTTTTAATGAGACAGCTGTATTTTGAAAGGACGTTTAAGCCAGATTGCAGTCTTATGATGTCATGTTGTATTGCCTGTGAACCACAGCAAAAACTGTATCCACCTTCGTGATTAAGGTGCACTTAAAAAGTGGCAGATATGGCAGAGAACTACAATATATTTTGGGCATTTTCAGTCTAATGGTGTATTAACAACGATGACTTCTGCTACACTGAACAATTATTATAATTAACTTAAGATATGTAATCATTTTAAATAGTTTCAAAATTAAACTCAGCTGTAACTATCATGATACACTTTAATTAGCTGTACTTGACTGTTATAGGTATAATTAAGTAAACCACCTAGGCTACATGGCAGAGAAAGAGATGTAAAGAGGGAGAGTCAGTTTCCTGGATGTATAGACTCTTTTGATCTTGCAGGGAGCACAAACATACCAAACCCCACCTATGAAGCCTTCTTCTCGCAAACATCTAGAGGGCCTTTTAAAAAACCTCAGCTGTCAAAGTTGCCACATGAGAAACTGTCAGATCCCACAGAGGAGTCAGTGTCTATTTATTGTTTGTATTGCACCCAATCAAGAATTGAGACAAGAATAATCCTCCTTTGAGTGGAAAAAGACACCCTTTTTGTCAGCTTGGTCTCGGTATGTTGATACATTCCTGCAGTGCTGATGAGAGTATAACTACAGGAGGGAGAGAAAGTGTCCTGGTAATTTCTCTCAATTTGTGGCCAGCCGGGGCATGGCAGAGGATTTTTTTTTCCTCTCACCAACGGGCGGCCACACTGAGACTCAGGGGAAGCCAATTAGAGGGCCTTTCCTGGCCTTTTAAGAGGCAGATAATGTTCTTGTTTTCATAAAGCATCCTGTTATTTAATCAGGCCTGTAAGTGAGAGCCTGACAACCCTCCTACAGTGTGGAGCAGCCTCCCTCCTCTCCTTCCCTCCCATCATTCCTGCCCTGAGCCCTCCATCTCATTCAACAGCTCTTGTAAGCCTCCAGGAATTTATTCTTGGAACAGGCCGTGCAGTAAGCCTCGTGTTTCTGCAGAGCAAACACACACACACGCACACAACCAGCGATAACTGAACACACACGCTGTCTTTATATGAGGAAAACCAAAGGCACAAAGTTTAATAAAAAATGCAAAACTTTGATTCTGTAGTGTTTTACTTTTCTGTTATCGTGCAGCAATGCAAATCATACTGCAGTGAGCTCACTGGTTTGTTGATGAAAATAAGACACATCTGTAAAGACCTTTTGACATTTATGGAAGCATTTAACAAGCAGTAAAAAAAACAACTGATTTTTACAAGTATGTTGTTTCCAACTCCAAGGCTTCAGCATCCTAAACAGATATTGTATTAAACAATAGAAAAATGCATGCTGTGTTTTGATTGTCTTTGTTCAAATGACAGCTTTCACAATGGAAAAGCACATAAATCTTTTCTTGGCAGTGGTGAAAGTGTTTAAAAGTGTTAAGAAGCCTCTGCTTATATATACTACGAGGATTTTTTTTAACTAGTTATGACTTGGTCTCAGTGTAATGTTGATGCCTTTTTATGACCTTCATAAGTAAATGAGACCATCAGCAAGAAGAATGGCTATCTCTATATTGTTATGCTTAATGCCTGCCACTAGGTTGCGTTCTGAAAATGAAAACTATTTTAAATCTATACCGTTTTATGTTGGCATTCCTTATAAACTGTATCTTACTGTTTGTTTATTATCATTGAAGCTGAATGTTGTCACTGGTTAAGATGGAGCTTTTTTCAATAGGGTCATTTAAATACTGTGGTGTTTTTAATCTACAACATTGTATTATGTTTCATTATTTTGATAAAGGTTTTGAATTGAATTTTCTAGACTGCAAATATACAAGCAACTAAAGCTGTCAAATAAATATAGTTGTGTGAATAGTCCAATATATATCTATCTAAATAAGGTATAACATTGAATAAGGTACAAAGTTTATTTTACTGTGTATAATCACCTGAAGATATGAATTGTTGTGCTTTAAATAGCTCAAGAACGAGCTTTTTGTATCTACAGAGGGAGGGATCCTCTTATATGAAGTCCTCTATGATGCTCTGCAGTGTTTCTGCAATAGCCCAGGAGAAGCCAAAAACGTGCTGTATACTTTTAAGAGTTTGCAGACACTGTAGGTCCTCCTGCATGACTGGAAGTGAAAGGTGTGAGCAGAGGGACAATCTGTCGGGTGCAATCTACAAATTCACCACTAGATGCCACTTAATTCTACACACTGGACCTACGATGACTTAAAATAGATATGGTCAAATGAAGAACAAGTAACTCCAAATTGTGTTGACCGCTAAGTACAGAAATTGAGTAAACTTAATTACAGCTGTATACACTATGGTGCTCCTGGGAAGTTAAAGGTTCAGTGAGGTTACTGTGATTAGTCCTGAGGGGGATGAATGTTTGAACCAAATACAATGGCAATCCTTTCCAAGAGCAGGAATCACAGAGCAGTTCACATTATGAGGCATTTAAGATATGTTGCCAATAATAACAATGGTCTTGCTGATACAGTGATTCTGTGATACTTAATTCATTGCAAGACAATCCTGAATGATAGATCACCATGTCTGTGTAACTTGAGAAGAAAGAAATACTCGCTGAAAAGGCAAAAAGCAGGAATCACTTTTTTTTTTTTGCTGCATTGTGGTGTCAGTTTCTTATAATTTGACAACTGAGATGAAACTATGTTCGAAAAAGTACACAGAGTCTCACCTTAGTGCTCTCTTGACATTTATACACACACTGACTGCAACTTGTTCATGTTTGCTATTGCTTATTCTAGAGAATGACAAAAGGTCCAACTAACAGCAAGCAGGTAAATGAGGAAATCTATCATGAAGGTGTATCTTAGGTCAGTCCAACTGGCAGGGGAACCAGCAGGAAGGAGCTGCTGCATGCTTTATAAAAACATTAAAATTTGGTGATACTCTTTGCAAATGTCACAAGAGGAGGTCCCCCAGTATCTTGTATTGTATTTTGTCCCATCCCTTACCCATTCAATACAACAGATGCCAGTCATTTCAATTAAAACCAAAAATGAGAACCTCACCGTGTCCCTTGAGGAAAAAGTCAGGGGATCAATAATATTCAGCAGGATTCATCCTCTGTGGACCATGAAAGTCTCTACAAACTGCACTCCACTTTCTGACTCTCTAAATTTCATCTAGCCTCTGAGACACTTCTCTTGTAGATTCAAATTAAAAAGAAATCCACAAAATTCCAAATTTACATGCTTGAAAGCTGTTAGGCTTTTACCCCATGCAAATCTGTGTCTAAATAGTCTCATTGTATCCCAGTGAATTACATACTGTAGAGCCACACTGTCTGCCCTGTGAATCTGTTTTGTCAAACCCCTGTTAAAAGACAGAGGGGAGGGGAGGGGGCCGTTGGCACTAACCTACCTGAGTCAGAGTCAAACAGGTTCATACTGCAGAGAAGAAACAAGAACTCACTCCCTTTGCCTGCAGTGTCGGACTCACAAGACCTGTTTGCCGCTTTGCTCTGAACTCTGGGAGATGCTCGGTGCTCACTTGCTTGCCTGGGGAAGTAGTTATTGGTAACACAAACCTGTCTACTTTCCACTTCACTTTCAGCAGCAGGTTGCCCTTGCCCAAGCCTGAGGCAAGCCGGAAAAAAAAGGAGAAAGTAAAAGAGACAGAGACGAAAAAAAGAAAAAGGCAAGACAGTGAGAAATGAGACAGTTGAGGGCGAAGGGACACGGGGAAATGTCTTTTTCATGGGAATGTTTCACTTAATCTCATAAAGGCAGCGTGAAAACCTCCATCTGTTTGCCGAGCAGTTCAAAAGAGACTCCACATGCCTCCGCTTGCTGCTATATAAAAACAACATTCTAATGCAGATCTTAAAGAGGGCCAGCGGCTCAGCCTGCACAATGAGAACTGGGATGTGCCAGACGAACCCGACGGAGGACGGGAGGGTGGAAATAGAATTAGGTAAACAGGGGGGAATGTGAGCAGCAGAAGGGGACTGACGAGTACAAAAAGTGAGGAGAAAGACATGAGACAGTCAAATCAAAGCAAGAAACGTTCCTGTCAACAGTCCTCTCTCTGACCCCGCAGACCTGACCTTGAAGCACTAGACGGGCAGGGCTGGTGTGGGTCGCCCTCCGGCCTCGCCTGCCACTCCTCTGAATCAACCCATTCACCTCCCCACCTCTGTGACTCTCTCCTGCTTTTCTGTTCCCTTCTCTTCTCCCTCTTCATGTTTCACCATGAGGCTTACCAGCCGCCTTTGTCATTAATAGAGGAATGTCCTGGCTGAGAACGACATCTCGTGTTTAATCGTGGCTCACGAGCAGGGATTCAGCGGCAGCACCCTCACACTCAGAGTTCGACTTTTGATGCAGTCTGTGAAGACAAAGCTCGACTTTCTTTCCTGTTAAACCTACAGTAAGCACAAGAATCAAGATTTTTCTTGCTGACGATCCAAAACCAACATAGCAGATAAGGTGCAAATAAAAAAAAAAACCATGAATGATTTCTTTGATCATACAAACACTATAAAATCAAAGGTCCTTTGGGCTGCAGTGTGATGCCTCTGTAGTCGGGTTTTACTGCACATTGGTGCCTCTGTACACCTTCAGGCCTCCTCTCCCCATAGCCGGGGCAAGACCAGGCCCGATCCCATCTGCAAAGCTATTTGACAAGCCACCCCTCTAAAAAACTCCAGGGTTCAAACTGCTGGAAGATCAAAGGCCTAATACTGCGGTAATAATAAGTTACTGCCCTATGAATGCCTCATTCATCAGGGAGAGGCAGCGATATAGTACAGTTGTAACTGCAGGGCCATTAAGCACTCATCATATGATTCTATTTGCCGTCCCTGTGTGGAAAAACATCTTCAGCTCTGCAGGCAGATGAAGAATGAACCCCTACCAGAAATGCCAAAAAGCTGAGCAGATAGGAAAGAGCACAAACATCATTTTTTTGACGAAACTGCAAGCATTTTAAATCTGTCTCAACTCTGCGTGCATCCCTCTACACGCCCCCGTAACCCCTCCCCTCCCCTCTTGCAATCATCTAAAGGTGTCTCTCTCAGCCGGTGGGGATGGAGGCATTTTAATAACAGACATTTGGCACAGAATGGTATCATCTGGGCTCTGTCAGTCTTTACGAGCATGACACAGCGCTCTATTTTTAGGGCAGCGCTTTTCTGCGATCGTCTGCGGCGACGACAGCCTGATGAAACCCTGACCTCTGTGCGCTCCCTTTGAAGTGACAAGTGAGAGATGTGCCACTCTAATATGAATGCCTTGAGATGCAAACGCTTCACATTCTCAAATAACGGGAGCAGCCCTGCAGGTTTGTGGCGTGTTTCCCCACAGGGAGCAGCTACACAGCCCAGAAGCTGATGTGGGCAACTGTACAGTTTTAATATGTTAAAATCAGTTCTTGTTACAGTTTTTAACTGTGTCAATTGTTTTGTGTGTGTTCGTTTTGGTATATTTGGTGATTATATCTGTCCTTTTTCAAAGCTTAAGTTAAATCATTTTATTAAATTCTGCTGCCCATCTTGATCAGGGCTTCCTGGCAGAAGGAATTTGTATCTCAATGGAACATTTTTGCTTTTCCAACAATATCTTTATTGAGTTTTCAAAATGCAAAACAAAAAAGCAACAACAACCAAAACAACAAAGGTTTCTCTATTTAATCAAGGGCTAGCCCAAATTATTTCACCATTGTGCATGGTTCAAAAATTATTATAAGGAAATTATTTTAGGAAACTGCAGAGGACTACTGATGACTACGCCTTGCCTGCGTCATTCCCCACATTACTTAAATCCACATTCTCCATATATTCCATAAAAGGACCCCAAATGTTTTAAAATAGTGATAGTTTCCCCTTTATAATGTAAGTAATCTTCTCCATAGGTAAAGTTGTGGATATTTCCTTAGTCCAATTCATGAATTTTGGTTTACTGGTACTCCTCCATGAGAGTGTTATGACTTTTTTGCAAGCAGTAAGCATAAATCCAGGGCAGTGATTATTTTTCTAGACATATGTTGTCTATCAGGATATAAACCTAGAATAAACAGCTTAGGGTCAAGAGCTAATTTCATACCTAGTATAGTTTCTTGTTTAACTAGAACTGTTGGACTCTATGGCATTCCTAGACACAGTGGAAGAATGTCCCCTATCTTCTCCACACCTGGAGAGGATGGCACCATTATACTTATTAAGCTTTCCTGGCGTCACGTTTGTCCTCATAAGCCAGTTATATTGCAATACTTTGAGGCGAGTATTGGTCGTTTGTGTTTGTGCCTCAGCACAAGCTTCTACCCTCCAGGTGTTGACTTTTCGTAAAGACGACTCAGAGGATCCCTCTGCTAACATGTTACATAGTTTGGAGATAATTCCCTTTTCAAAGCAATCGTTTTCCATTTCCATTTCCAAAGTGGACAATGGGGGGATCGACACACCCTGATTTTGGGATGATCTAATAAAGTGTCTCACCTATAGATATTTAAATTGATGTTTGCTTGGAATATCTGGCAATCAATTCCTCAAATGGCATCAAAATCACCCTCTGATCCCATGAGATCGCCTATTGACTTTAAACCTTTTTCGGCACACTATCTAAAACCAGGGTCTGCTTTGCCTGGAGGGAAAATATGATTATCCCATATTGGGCTGAAGCATGACAGAGAGGAGGATTCACCTAAATACTTCTCAACCTGATACCAAATTATAATCATATTTCTGACGATAGGATTTTTTGTCTTTTTTTTAGCATTTTGACTTTTGCTGGGTATATGTACTGAGGGAGAGGAAGAGGGACTGAGCTGTTTTCAATATTCATCCAAGGTGGGAGGGACCAATCTGTAAAATAATGCATTATAGTCCTCAATTGAGCTGCCAAATAGTACCAAAGTGGATTAGGGCACTTGAGGCCTCCTCTATCATACGGTAGGTACAAGAGTGATAAATATAGCCTTGGTTGTCTAATATTGCACAAAAAACGTCCAAAAATTTTCTTTAGGAGTGAGAATAAATTAACAGGAGGTGGCAATGGGATGTTCTGAAACAAATACAGAAGTTTGGGCATTATATTTAATTTAAGAACATTAATTTTTGCTATAAGCAATGAGGGCAAGGAGTTCCATCTATCTATAGAGGAAGTAATTGAGTCTACCATGGAGGTGTAGTTAACCCCAACAATGTCTTTTATACATCTTATACTATCCTAATCCCCAGATATGTAAAACAGTCTACCTTTTTGAATTGGAAAGAATTTCCGGCATTGTTTTTTTCTTCTGAGTTAAGCAGCATTAATGAAGATTTATCTTTGTTTACTTTATAGCCTGATATCCTTCCAAATGTGTTTATTACATCCAACAAGGCTGGAATAGAGTTTTTCAGTTTTTCCAAGAAAAGAATGATGTCATCAGCAAATAAAACAATTCTGTGTTCCTGTTGGCCCACTGACAAACCAGTTGTGTTTCTATGAGGCTGCACCGCAATGGCAAATGGATCAATTGCTAGAATAAACAATATGGAGGACAAAGGTCACCCCGCCTACATCGCTGTTTGATTTTAAAAGATTTAGATATAACTCGATTTGTTAATATTTCAGCACAAGGTTCATTATATAAAAGTTTAACCCACCGACAGAAATGATCCCACAGCCAAATCTTTTTAATATTTCAAATAAATAGGGCCATTCAACTCTATCAAAGGCTTTTTCTGCATCCAATGATAGCAAAGCAGTGTCTGGTTTTCTTCCCGATTTTGAAAAATATCCAACACTTGTCTCATTTCTGTTGGCAGCCCATCTGGGCCTGGGGCTTTACCTGTTTTCAAATGATCTATTACTATAGATATTTCCTCCTTAGTTATAGCTGCACAAAGATCTGCACTTATCAATCCTGAAATGTTGGGTATTTGGAGGGTATCTCAGAAGAGATTTTGCTCTTGTCCCATCAGTGTTATGTATGAGCTGTATAATTTTTCAAAAAAGACCTTAAAAGTTTCATTGATTTCTAGAGGGTCAACAATAATCTGTCCATCACTGTTTTCAACTGAGTTAATGTTTTTCTCATTTTGTAATTGTCAGAGGGCCAGGCTAATAGTTTCCTGGGCTTTTCCCCTTCATCATAGAATGCCCGCTTAAGACGCAAAAGATGTGAGGCTGCTTTAGAGGCAGAGAGTTCATTATACTGTGTTCTTAGCAGAAGTTTTCAATGGATGTTTGGACATAACATTTGATATTACTCCCCCTCAAGCAGTTTGATCTCTGCTTCAAACTTTTTTGTTTTCTGATAGCTTTGTTTTGCCTTTTAACTCATGAAGCTGATTTTCTGACCTCTTATGTCTACCTTGAAGAGGATGGTGTTTCATCTGTATTGGTTTCGAAAAAAGATATCAATTTGATTATCTATGAAAGATATAAATTCTGAGTCTAGGAGCCATTTTGTTAAATCTCCACCTAGGGGGATCTCTCCTTAGTCTTAAATCTTCATATATAAATGGCTTTGGTGCATGGTCAGATATTACGACGCTATCATAGTGACAGTCCTTTATTTTGTGTCTCAAATTGGCAGAAATTAAAAAGTAATCAATACGTGAGTATGATTAAGTGTATTTGAGTAACAGGAGTATTTCAAATTGTGATGGTGACTTCATTATCTCACCCAGCTCCACTTTCTGCTCACAGTCCATACAAAGTTCTCTGCTTCAGCTGGCTGGTTAAAGATGAGAGACTGTCCGTTGTGTGTCACCAGCAGCCATGCGGGAGGAATCATGCCGTATCAGATCCCCATAGCATGAAGCTGCTGTCTCACGGTATCAAACTCTTTCTCTTTTTTGTGTACGCCGGTTGTGCGGTTCTCCTAGAATCTCATCAGGCTGTTCTTGAATAGAATCCATCCCTTTTGAGAGAGAGGCATCACAGCTGTCCTACAGACGTCGTTCTATGTCTCATATAACGAGTATTGTCCAGAGTTTTACAAAAAGGCAGCAGAGCCAAAGCAAGCACGTACTCTCAGCAAGCCGCCATTACCGGAACCCCCACATTCATGCTTTAAATAAAGATTATATAAAAAATTTTAAAAAAGGCTGTTTATATGTGTGTGTTGCACAATCATGGGACAATCATGTTTTTTACTGCAAGTTTGCCTGTATAAGTGTGCAACTGATGTTTTTGATTTAATATGTGATATTTACATACATTTCTAGAACATAAATTGAAAAAAAAAATGGTTGAAAGGAGATGTGTTTTTTTAAAAAAAGCTCTAAAATCTCAAAATGGACCCTTGCATTAAAGACAGTTTTAGAATCTCCCTCTATATTGAAGTTTTGAGTCAAAAGTCAAGTCAAGTGAACTCATGTTGTACGCAAATTAAACATCAGTGTGCAGCTAAGTGTAGCAAAGGATCTGCCTACTTGTAATTGTTTTATAATCTTGAGAGGAAATTTGACTGAGAAGTGAGACCCTAGAAGAAATAATGTTTGTTTTTTTTCCCTTCTAATTGAAAATATAGGACTATGTACAAAATACAGGCCTGGACGTGTTCAGTGGGACATCTTTTGCAATCCACTCATACAGACAAGCAGGTGATATTCCAACAGCTTCTATTTTGGAGATTGTACTTCCCACTGAGTGGCAACGCAGTCATCTCACTGTTTGTCTACAGAAGTTTTGCGGTGATGCTGTGGACAAGTTCAAGTCTGACTGCAGAATCAGAGAAGACTGCGTTCATTCAGCATTCCTGCAGTAACTACGCAGAGCCAGCACACAGCCCATGTGTCATTTCAGCGAGGGCAGAGGAAAAGGAAAGAGCAGAAAAGTGAGAACATCGGAGCAACAAGCTGCTAATCGCCAGTCACTTGGAGAAGAGAGACAGCACCTGAAAACAGCGTGTCCCAAAGCAAACAGACAGAGCTATGTACATGTGGGGAAGACAGTTTTGTGCCATCAGCGTAAGAGTCAATGTTTAGCTTAGCAACGCTGGCACCAAGCAAGTAATTTAGCTAGACGACAAGACACGCTGATGAGAGCTGCAGCCACAGCTGGGGCGTGTTAGGCTGGAAATATCTGGACGGATGCCGCAGAAGTAACGCATGCACACCTTTAGGCCAGAGTATTTTCCACCTATTTAAGATGACAGGATGAGTGGAGAGAGTGCAGCAGAGGAGCAGACCCTCTGCAGATCACTCACACCTCGTTGGCTGGAGTGATGACAGCACTGAACTGAGCTAAATGACAACAATGCTGCAGGTCAAGGTGACATCTGCTAAGCTGTGACCTGTAAGCCTATCTAACCTCTGAGTTTCGACTCTCGCTGTGTTGTGATTCTGTTAACTGAAGACCAGTAGTTCAAATGCTTCTGGTCACCTTGAGGTTAAACTGCGTATGACTGATTACTAATTCACTCAGGTATGTTTGCTTACTTGGGCTGAGTATCCATATTCAAAAAAGTTAAGGTATCAATGGAAGTAATTCATTCTTTGATTTAATTGCCATGTGATTGGATCACAGACTGGAACTGCTACATCAGTCTGTGGTGATGTGAAGTTGAGTGCAATGTCCATGAGGGAATCAGCAGTGCAGCTTGCCAAGATGCAACCGAATCATTTAAAAGTACTTCCACACTACACGCCTGTGACATCTGATAGACATAAATGAATAAAATGCAGAAGGTATATTTAAAGAAAAAAGAGGAATACAATAAAAATGGCAAAAGAAATCATGTATTTGGAAGGGGCTGTAGCTACAGGGGTAAGGCGGCTTGTCTACTAGCCAAAAGGTCAGTGGTTCGATCTCATGGCTCCTCTAGTCTGCATGTCCAAGCATCCTTGGGCAAGATACTGCTACCTGCTGTTAGTGTGTGAACGAGTAAATGCTGACTTGTTGAGTAAAGCATTTGGAGTAGTCAAAAGATTAGAAAAGCATTATATACATGCAGTCAATTTACCATTCCTTTTACTTGATGGATACTGAATGAAGTAGAAATAAAGGTTTTGAATGACGCATTATCAATATCTGTATCATATTAAGGGTGTTAGTGTTGGTACTGGTGTCAAATTAAAAAGATGATGAGCCCTATTGCTCACTTATGGCTGTGCTTGCAACAACTTTGAATTCAATGTGAGGCAATGTAATGTCGGAATACTCAATCAATTGTAAAATGTGCCATGTGATGGCTGGATGGAGTCAACCTACCTTCCCTCCGCAATCAGCTAATTTGACCTCTACATGCTCCTGTACATTTGTCTGTAAAGATTCACCTCATTCCTTCTAAGACCAAAGGTATCTCATCAAGCAGCCCAACCCACATTGCTTCCCCACAGTGAGACTTTAGGGTCTAATTCCATTCATATCCTTTCTGCAACCATGTTGTCCTTTTTGTAACCCACCTGCTCACCTGAAAAGACAAATTAAATTCAATGCATGTTTTCCAAATCTCTCTTTTGGCCTTGCAAAGAAAGCCAGTGTTACAAAAACCACACGGCTGCGAAATGCAAAGCACACCACTTGTTTTTGAAGTGTTGACAAAAAGAGGTATGCACTTTCCCATTGAGGAGGGAAACCTGAAGTATTCCTCCCATTGTTTAGGCGCTCACAAGGCCAAGCTCTCTGTGAAAGGTCTCCCCCAGTGATAAAGGCTTGTTCCTATACTTGCTAATCCCCTTCGATTGCTGTGAGCTTGTGTTAAAAAGTACACTGCCATAAAGTAAAGCCACTGCCCTGCCAATATTCACAGATTCCACCATGTCTGTGAGTTCGCACAAGGTTGTGACAAAACAGTAGATATCATATTTCCCTTTGGCATATTTGGCATCAAGTATGTATGAGTACAGCAACTATCTATAGCTAATAAGCAGAAAAACTTCCTTAATTTGTGCACATCCTCTCCTAGACAAGCTAAGGTCAACAAGCATCAACAGGGTTCATCTTGGTGGCTGGAGTTACATTCCTATTGCTCAGGGCTACTCCTTGTCCAAAATTTTCACTTAGTCCCATGGGTATTTGTTCTCGTCTTTGTCTGTCAACACAGACGACTTATCACCCTGTTTTCTTATCCTTGGACATCTTTCTAACCAAACAGCAACGGTGCTGAAAAGTAAAGCCAACCTGGAGGTGCTAAAAAACTCCAGTTTCTGAAATGGCCACTTGAGGCTGGTTCCACGGGCCAGCAAATCCCAATTTATAGCCAAATAAAACTTTGTAGCAGAACTAAATATCTACAGGCTTAGACAAAATAAGATTTTGGTCTCTATAGCTCATCTATCATTGTTATCGACTGATATGTTGTCAAGGCTTAGGCTGTTATGTATGTGTTAGGGGTCAAAGTTATGCATTATTGAGGGCATGGCTGCTTTGAATGACAGCAGCTGCTCATTATCTGCCGGGCATCACCCCACTGTGCTTTTTTTTGAGTATTTTTTAATGCAAATATTGGACAGAAAATATAGATACTGTGCAGCTAATTGTTCTTACAGCTCGTCCAAGAAGACTTTGCTCCAAACTCTCTACCACTTTGGCCATTTTTTAAAAGCTGTGTGTTAAGTTCTGCCAAGACAGCGATGCTTGAGCCACCATACTGAGCTTCACAGTATCTCTTCAGAAAGCATATGTGACGTCACTGAGACGATGTCCACGTTCCACAGTCTATGCTTCTAACACAGCAGATACTTCATAATCATCCATGACTCTGACTGATTTTCCCTCACAAACTCTGTTTGAAGTGGAATTAACCCATTAGAGCTGTTTCTGAGTATATCTCTGCATATACTGATCAGTGAATTCTCCAGACAGTGTTGCACAAAACAAATTACAGTGTATCTGGTTTGAAATGATGAATTTTGAAGCGAAGATTACAATAACCAAATGAACTATGAGTACACATAACACAAGAAAACACAAGAGCATGTTGTTGTGTGCTGTGTTAGGTATTTGCATCTGCTTTGTGTATTAGCAGGGTGTTTTCTGTATCCTGTGCATATGGTGTCAAAATTCTGAGTGTGTTTTCTAAATTTGCATGCGTTTTGTTTACTTGCATGTTTTTCTTAAGTTGCAGTGCATTCAGCTCTGTTAGACAGTGTAGAAGACTGACATGATACATAGGCCTCTATCATACAAATGATGTCAAGTCAAAGCTATTCTATTTGGCAGACGCTATATGCACGGAGGCGTCCATAGCCAACAATGCAATTTACACAGGGGGACGTTCCAAAATAAGACGTCATCTAAGTCTAATTATAAAAAGTCAGCATGACTTTAAGGTTTCAAACAGCACCTGAACCCCAATTCATTGTAGGTGACCTCCAAAAGTGGACTTTGTTACTCTTGATATTAAGTCAAGCAGTGACAGTAAATGCTCCAGCTAAATTGCTGAAGTGTGACTAGTTTCACTTGGGAGCGAATAGACACTCCAGTTTTTATGATGCATTGGCTCCCTTCTTACCCTATTAGTCACGCATTTATTTTTACAATGATATATGAATCTAAAGGACGACCTTAAACAAGCTAGTAGTTTTGTGTTGCTTTTAGTACTTAAAGCTAAAAGCTAACATGTTCACAATAAAAACTGTAATGGTCAAATGTATATGTTTAACATTTGAATTTATTACATTATCATGTTAACTTTGCTAATTAGTACTTAGCACAAAGTACAGCTGATACTGATGGGAATGTTACTAGTTATTAGGTATTTGGTCATAAGTAAAAGGACTGAACAAACTAGTTCAACCTGCTGGTGGCTACATAAAAGTAACAGAATCATCAAAGCTCTGGCATTTAAATTTATCCTCTAACAAGCCTTTTGGCATTTTTGCCCGGAAATGTTGAGACAGTCTGCTCAAAACCACAAAAGGGAGCCTCACGGTGGCACTAGAGGACCAAATTCTTCTTGATTCATCCCCGGGGCACCATGAACGTCTATGCAAAACTTCTGGGCCAAAATGGTGGGCTGCCAAACCAACAGACCAACATATCCACAAGCAGAGCCGTGCCAGCTGGACAGAGATCAGACAGGACTCAACTGCCCTTAATATCCTGATAATGAAGTAAAAGAGGCATTAAACTTTGTGTAAAGCGAACATGGGGCGCAGTCTAAAATAAGGAGCCTGTTCAACTCAGAGCAATTATTCTACTAAGAATAAATCATCACAAATTGTACCAAATAGTTATTCAAGTTTACTCAGCCTTGCTGTTGTCTCAGAGGAAGCAGACTGACCTTAGGAGCTTGGCAGCCAGTTGTTAAAGACACAGAAAGCCGTCTCTGTCTGCACAGAACGAAAAGCTACAATATAACGTGTGTAATAGTGCCTGTGTGTACTAATTTAAAAACAGTGCTTTACACTCATACTTTATACGTATGCTACTTCCTGTAAAAACTGATGTGAATTTAGTAGAAACTTTTATTTTGCCAGGTATAACTTAACACTTTATTTCAGCTGTATCCTTAAGGTTTGCTGATATTTTTCTGAAGGAGGAAATTAGTTTATCAATTTAAAGCTACTGCAGAAGTTTAAAAGGAAAAGTACATTTTGTGTTTTGTGTCATTTTTAAAACTTTAAAAAATACTTGTTATCACTTAATGGAATTCCTCAAATCTGCATCCTTTTTCATTACATGTAGATTTACATATCTCCAATGAATTCATTTGAAAAGTATTTTACTACTACTCACACATTCAAACACACACACACACCCACACACACACGCACACACACACACACACACACACACACACACACACACACTTCAGAGGCTACACATGAGGAAACGTGTACAAACAAATGCATACCACTATTACCATCACCACCGCCATCACAACATGGCAGGAAGACAGGAGACTGCAGCTGATGTTAACACTCTGCCAGGAGGTTATGATGCTGCTTGTGTGGGACGGTGGATAAGGGAACGGCCTGACAATGGTGCCCATTGTTCTGCTTTGTTTAAAACCCTGTGAGTGCGGTTTCTCTTTTAATATCTACATCATCGTGGCAAGAACAAGAGGCAGAGAACACAGGACAAAGTTTATTTTTATGATAAAAGACCAAAGAATGAGACAATACTCGGAGACAGACTGATCAAACTACAAATTACATCATGGTTATGGCAGGAAAAGAACCATATTAAGTGTCCTGACCGAAGAGAAGGCCGTCATTAGGCTGCTGCGCTCAAATCTAAGTACTTCCTACTGAGTTATCTTCACATTGATATGGTGAGCTATGACAGGGCCTAACTTTAGCAACAGAGGAAATGGGAGGGAAAAGACTGTGTCGTCAGGGTCAAACACACACAGAGGAAAGTGGTTAGTTAGTCTTGTTGTTTTTTGAGAGAGAAGGAATAATATCAATACAGTGCCAAAGGGACAAATCTCTGACAAAGCACAGCAACACAGACCCACTGAAGCTGAGGAAATATTTGGAGCATTAGTGGGTGTGGCACTTCTCCCAAATAATGAGACTGTTCATTCACTTTCGACAGAAAATGAGACAAAAGAAAAGATAAGCCCAAAGCTACTTCTGCATCATTTTCAAAGCTGATGCATTCAAGCTGGAATTGTTACAGCAGTGTAAAACCTGATAAGGAGCAGAAGGAAAACGACACACTGGATAACAGGAAGAAAAGACTCACTCCTTTTTGCTCAGAGGGCTGAAAAACTGAGTTTGAAATGTCTTCATGTGGTTTTCAAACTTTTTTTCGCCGTGAGTTACAGTTTATTTCATAAAGGAAACTGATGGAACAGTGTGGTGTGTGTTCTGCATGCCTTGAAGATTAGAAAGAATAGTTCAGTGTGCATGCAGTGGTTTGAGGGGCGCATGGTTCGGTCTATTAGCAGAGCATGGCAAACGCTGCAAAAGTTAAGTCCACCTTTGACTCACAGAAGAAAGAAACAGAGTCATAGTTTATCCCTTTGAGGACGACCGTGCAACCGTCTGGCACAGGCGAGCAAATAATGAATTTTCTTGGGAGTGAAATCAAAGTGAAACCCAGAAGTCTGCAAACACTGATGCATTTCATACTAGCCAAAATGTCCATTGTGTACCTGCTGCTTTTTGCATTTACTCTCAAAAGCTGAAATATCCCCCTTTTTCCAGATGTTCCCCTGTGTTCCTCCTCCTTGACTTGTCTCTGATGAACTGGAGACGTTGGACTCGGCTACCGAAGGAAAAGAAGCCAAAGGCAGATGACATTGCATTTCCAGCCCCTGTTGCTAAAAAACAGCAGGCAGGAACGGCCTGAGGTCAGTGTCACCCCCTACGGACAATCAGACACGACAGGACAAAAACACTGTCATGACGACAATGATTTATTCCTCCCTCAACGGGCTTCCCTTGTTTTCAAGCACTTCCTGTCACTGGGACTGCTTTTCCTGCTCTTAAAGTTTAGGCCACACCAGAAGAAAGGTTGAACATTTGGAACCAGCTTTCACTTCTTCTTATGCTCAAACTCTTTCTTTCTTTCTTTCTTTCTTTCTTTCTTTCTTTCTTTCTTTCTTTCTTTCTTTCTTTCTTTCTTTCTTTCT
>JAQNCA010000006.1:3490842-3501361 GCA_029783725.1 Acanthurus tractus
CTCTTTCTTTCTTTCTTTCTTTCTTTCTTTCTTTCTTTCTTTCTTTCTTTCTTTCTTTCTTTCTTTCTTTCTTTCTATCTGATACAATAATTTTTTTCTTCAATTTATTATGCATGTAATACATTGAAATATTGATGTTGATGATATTGATGTTCATTACAGGAAAACATGACTTTGACCTAACCCTTGTACAATATATCTAGCAGTAAGTAAGATGATAAATTGGTTAATGTAGTGTTTGTGTGTGTGTGCGAGCGTGCATGCGTGCGTGTGTGTGTTTGTGTGTCTGCATGACCTGTCTGTCACCTGGCTAAAACTAATTTGGCGTGATACAGAAGTCCTGCAGTAAACCCTCCCTATATGTTCACTCTTGGTTCATGTTCATCCATCGTACATGAACATACAGGTAGTTAAATAAGCAAGCTTTCTGGGAAATCTGATCTCATTTTTGAGAAAGAGGATTACATTGATGTCACCTGTAATTACACTAAGGTGACACATTCAGTTTGACTATCATCATTTGCAAACACTGAACTTGCCTCTTGTCCCTGTGACTGACACAGTCTCTGGGTCTTCCACCCTGCCTCCTCATAAAGTGGCCACCTCTCCGTGGCTTAATACAAAATTGGGGAAAGCACATTTGCAGTAATGTGATCTAATAGCACTCACACACAAACACACACACATACAGTACACACACACACACACATACAGGCACATGCACATTTAAACCCTAGTTAAAGAAAACAGGATTACCGCACAATCAGGCCAAAAGCCTTTTCATCTGAGAGGAGCAGAATCAATAAGCAAGGCTTTCTATGAGAGTCAACAAGTTCAGACATGGGCCAAAGACTCAATCACTGTAAAAGCTGTTTTCACAAAACCCTGCATTCTTATTGATGGTGACTCACAGAGCAGCAGTTTGAGTGGGAGAAAGCAAAGATTACAGCATTTATTCAGGACCTCATAAGCCTGGTGTGGAGTTTGAGTAGCAATGCTGGCACCGTCGCTTTGCCTTTTCTCGTTGAGTCATGTGTTGCTCTGTGACTTAGCTTGAGAGCCTTTCCAGGGCTTAAGTGTAAACAGAAAAAGGCAGGCTGGCTAGTGGAAAGAAGATGGATCGTTTCTAGCACAACATGCTGGCAGAGAAAGCCACACGAGAAGACTGCATGTGTCGTGTTGTGTAATGATGCAAAACCACTGGAGCAGCGGAGGGTTTTGATCCCGGCAGCTGCACAGAAAGAGAACTGTTTCTCAGACAGAGATTGATGGGAAATAAATGTGCAAGTGGTAGATTTGCATACTTTTTGGACACTTCTGGTTTTAGAATTTTCTGGAGATCTTTTTTTAAAGTTTACTTTGCAATATGTGTAAAGAAACCCACAAAGTGAATGCAGTGGAGCTCCATCACACAGAGTAAAAAAAGTGGAGCCATTTGAATTATATTTGTCATGAGAAAAAACACTGACCTTAATAAGCTGCAAGCAAAAAAAATATAACATGCATTTATTTAGACAAAATGCTCAATTTTCTTAATGTAATGGAACCATAATTTAAACTGCATTAAAATTCAACTTTATTCATACTGTGTGATGAATAATATCCATAGAAAATTTACAGCATTATAGCCATAAAAAAAGTTTAATCTTCGAGTTTAACTGAGGCAGCAGAACTTCAACTAAAGAAAATTGCTCATTTCATACAGATCTTGAAAAGTGGGTGAGAGGTGGTGGCAGTTGCAGAGTGTACCAGGAGAGGGCGATAGCAGGATCTCTGATGCACCACCTCTTATTAAAGGAAGGCATTATTAAAAGTGTTTGACATATTTGATACTGTAATCTGAAGATGTCCTGTGCTGTTGAAATAATGTTTTGAAGAACAGCAAAGACATCCTGGGAGATAAAGCGTAGCTGTTCAAGTTGTTTATAAATATTGTGAGGTCCGTTCAGTGAAAGAGCATTGGAGAGAACATACAAATCACTGCAAATCAGCAAGGCGATCTCCCTTGTTCATGATAGGAGCCTCTGAAAACCAAAATAAAAACAAAGGACAACAATGAAACCTTATCCATCAAGGTTTTCAGCCTCGCTTTGTTTGGTTTACAGTCTATTCTGAGTGTGTGTGGTGCAACACGAACCCTCTGTGGCTGTCAGAATATCTATAGATCAGAGGGGCGGGTTACAGTCAGACTAAACTGTAAACAAGTCTCATCCAGAGACCAGCGGCTGACCCGAGTGCTGCGCATCCTCGGCCGTCTGATTCATCCTCTTCAAAAGGCTGAGAGCAAACTCCTCAACAGCTGCACGATGAATCCCCAATAAATCCGCCACGGCCAAAAAGCTTTGAATCTCGCTAAGGAAGTGAGGATGCAGGTGGCTGGAGTGGAGTTTATTGCAACACATACTTTCCAGACAACCAAAACAACAAGAAAAGACCCCCCTCTCCTCCCCACCTCTTCGCCTCTCTCCCTCCCCTCCTTCACGTCTCTCCTGATTTCAAAGGCGATCTGGAGGGAGGGAGAAAGCACTCGGAAGCAACAGCCTTTTGTCCAAGGGGGCTTTTGCATGAGGGAGAGACCCTGTTTTGTTTATGGGACGGCACAGTGTTGCCATTAAGGCTTTTTAATCAGAACTGTTTTCTGGAGTCAGTCTTGAGTGACAACCCCCCCCCCCTCGCCTGGCTTTGCCCTGCCTGGTTTGGTTCCCACTGAAGGAGCAACAGGAGGAAGAAGAAAGGAGCGGGGATGTGTGGGAATGTCTCTACATCGTCGCCACGGCGGGCGAGCTCCTAAACATGGCTTTAAATTAGGGGAAAAGAAAACACAGGCTAAAAAAAGGCGGTCGCCTAACTATACTCCTGCCTGCTAATTTGTCACCACTTGAAAAACGAGGAAAAAATAGCAACAGTTTTAAATCACACTACTTTTAACTCAGAATATGCCAGCCAGTGTGTGTATGCTAGAATACTTAAACACATGGGAGATTTAGGTCAATTCTATAGCAGTTGCACATACATTTGAACCATTGTGGGTGGAATCTATGGAGCTCGGGCTGCGTTCATATTAGAGGGAAGCAGAAATGGAGAACACCGAGTGTCTGGTTCTGGCTGGCTGGGATCGGACCAATGACAGCTGGGGCTTGAAAGCCTTACATCCAAAGCCAGGGCTCACTGCCACTTGCTACATAGCAGCGCTGTGCTAAGCCCCCCCCCCCCCCAAGCCCGCACTCTGAAAGATCACTGTCCCGAACAAAACATTAAGCTCCTGCCAAATAATTCCCTCTAAAACCATCTTCTCTTTAAAGTCTAAATCCAAGATCGGAAGAGGTGCTGGAGAGCGAACAACATGGCACGATGCTTTATCTGCTGGCTGCCATGTCTGAGAACGGGAAGGAGTCGCACAAGGGAATGTGAGGATGAAGCATTTGAAACAGCACATATACTGCATGTGAGTGTGAGTGTGACTGTACCTTATCGAGCAGCGGCAGACAGCGGGGGACCCTGTGCTCCAGTTTGACAATGGTGATAAAGTCACTGTCTTGTCGCTCATCCTCACTTGTGTTGCACAGAGACAGAGGGTGATACTGCAAAAAGAAAAAGTGAGAGAGAAAGAAAGTAATCAGTTAGAACGTTGTGAAATTTAAAACAATGCAGATGTCTCGAGTGGGATTATTGTTTTGGTTGAAAGATTAAAGGAATATATTTTTTACAATGTGCAGCACTCATTAAAAGTGTAAGAGGCATCAGTGCCCAGTTACACAGACAGCATATCTGCAGCCCCTGAGATTAAGTACATATATATGTATATATATTCTTATTTTTTTGAATTAGGCTTTTACTGTAGCATAACATTTTCATTATCAGAACTCTTAACTTTAGACAAAAAAGACATATTCAAACATTTGTAGTAAAGAATGAAGACATGTATCCTCAAATAGGGATGCTAATGATATTACAACGAAGGATAATTTATATTAGATAAATTGTGTAGATAAATGTCCTATATCATGAATGCTTAGAATGGATGTGCCGCTCTGTTGGAAAGCAGTCGTGTTCATGTGTCAAAGACAAATCTCTAAAATTTAAACTAGTGTTGCTAAAAAACAAAAATCAGTAAATTGCTGTGTTTTCCAACCTAACTTGACATGATTCTTATCCTTTTACTCTGTTTAGGAGGTGAGCTAGAAGCTAATGAGACTTAAGAGGCAGATAACACTGACATGTCTGTTCAATCTGTTTGCACAGTAAAAACAGACAGTATATCCCATAAACAAACAAAAAACACAACATATAACCTTCAGTGTGTCACAGTGTGGCAGGAACAAGGACATAAGGATCAAACCAAAATGACTCAGACAAGCTTTTTGAAAGACAGTCTAGTCAGATGTCCTGAAGCTGTGTTTCACACCACCAGAGAAAGTTCATGATAGAAGCCTGTAAAGCGTTAAATCAAGGCGTTTCCTTTCCACACTGTACCCAGTTGATATCAAGGGGAAAAACTTTAGAACCCTGTAAAATCGATGACACGGATGGCGATCATCACTCCCACTCAAAGCCCTGAGCACCAAAGAACCAGATATTCTCTGGTAGGAACATTTGATCCCCTCTAAGAGGGAGGAAATTCGTACTTGATGAAAGGTTGCATTTAAGAGCTCAGAGGATAGAAGCTGTGTTTGCAAGTCATAGACATGCTGTCATGGGAGGAGTTGCATGGCAGTCCAGAAGGGAGTGAACTGCCCCTGAAACACCCCCACGCATCACTAATTTGCTCACATGACATCAATAAGGGCACCGACACAGCGCTCCTAGATCAGTCTCAGATCCGTCCTCCTCGCAGATCACCCCGCTGTGCCCGGTCCCAGTGCTCACCCACACCCACACCCACACCCAAACAAACTAGTCCCACCCTGCCCCGCTAGACCCTTCCCAGCCTGGTTCTGCCCTGGTGGGCCTCTTCATGTGGCTTTGGGCTGAGATCATGGGGCCCCCCCCTCATCTCACCCAGCGGAAATCACTAAATTAAAAAGACCCAAGGGTGACATCAACAGCTGGCACCCCGGTCTAAGGGAATTGACGTAATGTGCTGCAAAGGGCTGGTGCATGTCTGTCAGAAGGAGAGGGAGGAGTGGAGAAAGAAAGCAGACTCGGGGGACTGAGGTGGAGCACCGAGGTGAAATCAACACTTATGATGACCCACAGACAGATAACTCACTTAGGGTTACTTGTACCCCAGAGGGCAGTTCAGCAGTTACCAGTTTATTATATGACTGAAGAGTAACTAAGCTAATTTAAAAAGAAAATATGGCTTTAGAGTGAACAGTCTGGAGCTGGGGTGGGTGCAGTCTTGTTGTATTCTTCGGTTTCTGGCATCACTGATGCTCAGAAAATGGGCACCGGTGATGTTTTGAGCATTTTAATCACCACCTGCGCAGCCTTCCTTCCCTGGGGCCTCATTTATGAAACTTGTGTCACATTAAAAGTTTGTGTGCGGATGAAACACAAAGTTTATGAAGATCTATAACATACCACACACATGCTACATCAGTTTCCCTCTATGAATCACAACTGAGACGAAAACTTTGGTGAGCATAAGCAAACTTCTTGTCTTTACCTCACAACACTCAGTTATATGTAAATAGTCATTGAAATCCTATTCAATATGAACCTATACTGACTGCACAGAAAACAACAGTGGTAAATTCTGACAGAAAAGCTGAAGAATGAATTTATTCCCAGTTTGAAATTTAAGTTCGTTTTAAGGGGTAAAACAAAAAAGAAGACACTGTTTGATGGACAAACTGGGAGAGTTATAAATCAAAAAAAGCTTTATAGTGTCAACATGTGGTGAATGCAGCAAATGTGTGGCTCACAAACAAAAAGAAGCGGCGCCACATAAAAACACAGGCCGTCAGGCACAAAGTCTTACTGAGAGTGTTCGTACCACAGGAGAAGGGTCAGAGCTCCACCCCTTCATGAGACACTTACAGGATGATAGAGGAATCCTTTCTAAGTGGAGTGTTAATTAGATATAAAGGGGAGCGCAGGTACACAGCATCCTGTTTAAAGACACTGCATGCTCCTGTGTGTTTGGTGCTGCTGCAGCTGAACACAGGAGCTGAGTGTGTCAAGCTCTGACATCTCACCAGCTCAACACTCCTGTGTCTCTGCATCCTTTGTGAGTCCTCAGAAAGTTCTGTAATTCACCACCAGCAACATTAAGATTGCTAATTTAAACAAAATAAGACTTATTTATGTGACATTAGGTTTTTTACATTGAAAGATCCTCATAAAAATGCACAGCCGTTTTTTAATGCCTTGTTTTAGGCCTAATTGACAGTTAAAGGCCATAATCTCATGACAGCTGACAGTTGAAACTGTGCAACAAAAATTTAATGACCTTATATAAAGTATGTATGTAGACGGTGATGTGTGTCTTTGTCTTATTTTTTTTCTGAAATCAACCATCAGCTCACTGGTTTTGCTGATGTTGGGTAGTTGGTTGTTCTCTTGGCCAGATTTTGCAAGATTAATGATTTCCTTCCGATAGAACTTTCAGCATTGTTTGAAATTTCGCAAACTTGACTTCATTGACCTAAAAACTGAGAACTGCGTGGGAAAAATATTGTAACACTTTTAACACCCATTCATTTGAAATATGAGTGGTTCTGTCGGTGAAGGAGTACATGAGATCATGAGATACGGATGTGGCGGTACATTAGACAGAAAGGTTGGAAACCACTGCCGCAGATTATTAAATACAGGTTGATCTGAACTTAAAGGGACTAAAATGCCCTACGGACACATCCAAAACAACTCTCTATAGTCAGAGTTGAAACTGAAGCAGAAAATAAATCATCTTGATTGAAGCTCCTGCCCTGCATGATGTTTTCGGACCCTTGCATGTCGCCTGAGTGGCAGCCCCTGTTCAGGAAGGCGGGCAGCAGGACAGCATGAACCCCTGGCCTGGCCTGCACGCTTGCATCGCCAGCTGCCTCTAACAGTCTACATTTACTAGGCCCAAATTAGAGGCCTAGAGTTGAACTTGGCCCTCAACAAAAAAAGGAAAGAAAATAGAATAAAATCCTTTAATGACACCACTCCACTGATGCCATGACCTCAACTTCCAGCAGGAAGAATCTGATTTTAACATGAAATTAAAATACTAATTTGAACCTTCAGGCTGACTCGCTCGTGTTTGGATGCTGTTGTAAGGTCAAACATCTTGACGCACGGGCCTGTGCTAAGCTAATAAAGCAGATAATAATCCCAAAGCTGAGCCAAACAGGCTCAGAAGGACCGGCTGGTTTCAGTTTCCTGCGGCTCTCTGAGGCACTGAGGGCAACCACCTATGGTCACAGTGTCTATGTTTTGCATCGTTGTCAAAACTAAGCATTATCTTCTATTTTAGATATGCCCACACCACTTAGAATCAGATGGCTGTGAACACTCTCCATGTGCCACCATGGGTGCCATCCACCACTTAGAGACATGTTGCCACTGGACTATAAATGGCAACCAGGACAGACTGAAACGTCTTCATTGGTGCATGGTTTTTGTATGGCCCTGAGAAAAAGGGGCCTGGGAAACCAAATCACTGAGTCTCCATTTCACAGGGACTAGAAACCACAGGGCACGCAAACAGTTCCCCACAGACTGTTAACAATGCTCACTCCTCCGTTCCGCCTCCTCCTCCTCATCTTTCTAGGTCTGTTGCAAAACTGATGGGGACGTGTCCCTCGGCTCCTTTGTAGCCACGATTAAAGGCATTCCTTTCCAGCTCAATCAAAGGCTACCCCAAAAATATTCCAAGGCAAGAATCTAACAGCCTCAAAAACAAATACACGGACAGAAAAAGGGGAGAATAAATAGTAGCTGCGGTAAGAAGTCAATAATATTTTCTTTTCCACTCGCTTAGCTTAGCACTGGATCTTCTTTTTTCATCTGCCAATAATCAGCAAGAGAGCTTTCTAGTTCATCTGCTGCCAGCAGGGAACCAGGCCTGGGCAGTTATGTTAGTGTGTGTCAGAGGACGGAAGCAAAACGAGCTCGCACCTCTCATCGAGCTCCAGCACTCAACTAGCAGCTGCTCAGGTCAGAGGGTTAAGAACCGTTGGATGAAATGCAAACATGTGAAATTATCTAAATGAAGCAGATTGTTTAAGTGGGAGATGAAAGCAACATGTTAGTGTGTGATTATTCCATTATACATTATAAATCAAGCCCGAGAGTGAGGAAAGCAAAAGGCTTCTTCACTGCAGCTCTACCCCTGGGGCCTGGAAAGCCTGCCAGGTTGGTGTGTATCAGGGAAGAATTCAATCAACCCGCCACATGCAAGCTTGCAGGCACACACACACTCACACACACACACCTAATACATACACATAGCATTTCTCGCCTGAGCTCTTTCTGACCCACTTCTTCTGCCAGTGACTCAGCTGTCTGGGATCTAGATCTAATGAAATCTCTTTGTCTCTTGCACACACTTGAAACTCCACCACTAAACACACACCTGTTCCGTGCTCATACACACACACATGCATATATCCTTGAACAACCATCCTTATGGGGTCTCCTTGCTGGCAAAATGCATTCCCTTGTTCCTTACCTTCACCTAAACTACCACAACCTTTATCCCTCAAGCAGCCATTGAAACTCCTGGGGTCCAGCACTGCGGTTTCCACCAAGCTGCCTGACCCCATAAGAATAGTGGAGTTCTTGTTACAGTGCACACACACATATGAAAGATCAAAACCTTCTTTGCATGCTGGTGAAGTGAGAAACAGCTTAGCTGTAGGATCAGACTTCAGCTTTTGTGGGCCAAAGTTAACAGAACGGCCCCTATATTTTACATAATTGGTCAAAGTGTCAACGTTTTATTGGAATAAAAAAACAGCACTGCAAAAGTATATTTCTGTTTTGATTCCCTCCCACGGAGACGCACACACAGAGCTTCAAAAAGTGATTTAGCCTCACCCATCCTGAATGAGTTTTATTCAGGTTCTATGTCTGTCTCTGGAGGTGTAAATCAAAGCTTTCTCTTATTCAACTTGGCAGACGATTCTTCTGCGAAGGCCAATGTTTGTTTTAAGTGGTTGCCAAAAGGAGCAACGAGACCGCATGTAATAGTCAAAAGATCTGAGTCTAGTTGCCCGGGTTACTGGGCAACATTTACCATGGATCCCTGCTTCCATTTGGCTCTGCGTGAGTGTTCGTTAAGGGAAGAGGGGACCTGTGGTGACAGGACAGGCTGTCCACGGGTGCAAAAAGTCCCTCTGTGGTCCTGGCAGGGAGCGAGTAACTCAGCGCAGGAGTGTGTGTCAAAGTCTGAGCGGTTACTTCATGGACGGCGCTGAAAGCCAAGGCACTGAGCCTTTTAGTCAAATGTCATATCTGTCCTTGGACCAATAATCAAGCAGTGCCGGCTTCTACACACACACATACGCACACACACACACTGTGGTCCAGCTCTCAGTGCCATAGATGATACAGATACACACCCTTCAAACCGCACTCCTCAATCAAACAGCCTCGTATCTCATGACCCTGCACTAAGTGGATTTACATGAAAGACTGATATGAGAGTGACGCTGGGTTGACCGGTGCAAGAGCAGCGGCGCGGAGGGGCCGTCTCTGTCAGAGCATCTGGAAAAGTGGGCTCCGAAGGCCCTCGCCTCATCTCTCTTTGCAAATGCAAACGAACAAGACGCATTACTGCTTTGGTCCTGTCAAAACAAAAGGCGTGTCATCTTTCGCCCAGCTTTTATTGACAGTGTCAGCCCCATATCCAGTAACGCTTACCGCAGAGAATGACTTGGGGAAATATGATCCCATAATGAGGCCCAAATAATTACCGCCAGCCCTAAATTTGCCCAGGCGCTTTCTTTAAGTAGCAGTGCTTCCCCCCAACTCCAGGCCCGTCAGACTGTCTCTCTGTTCTATAAAAGGAATTAGACAGGAGAGAAGAAAGAACCTGGAGAGGGAAGAGGAGTTGGCCTTAAAGAAAGGAAGCTGAGAAGAGAGCTTGAATGTTGTCTTTAAAGAAAGTTTCGGAGTTCATGTACTGGTAGGATGCCAGTGTTTTTTCTGATGCTCCAACATACTGAAATGATTTGAGATTCCTGCTTATTCAAATCAATCTTATGCTTATTTTCCTCTGCCTTCATACTTGCATCCTGCCTTCCTTCTATTAAATCTACAAGAATTCATTCGTCTCTGACCCGACAGATGATGTGAGGTGTGAAACTGTCATGAGAATTCTGTGCAGTTTTACTCGCCATTATGTTTGACTAACATGTGGTGTCGCCTTTTCTCCACAAAAATTTTGAAAAAATAGGAGGGCTTGTTAACACAGTAATTCTGTTAACTTTCTATTTATTTGAGAGGTGATTTAGATTATATTTTACATTCTGATAAGGTTACAGGTCACAAGGTTCATTGTACATATTTATTAACCTCCTGAGACCCTGCACACTCATATGAGGACATTACATTTTTGCCTTTCTGCACCATGTTACTTTATTTT
>JAQNCA010000006.1:3511729-3525859 GCA_029783725.1 Acanthurus tractus
CACACGCACACAAATCCTGTATCGGGTTTTTCCTACCTCCTGTCCGACTGATCAAATCATTAAAGTGCAGTGCTAATTGAAGACTACTGGAAAAGGAATGTTCTGCTAAGCGGCGGGCAGGTGACAACAACAATGTGGCAATAACTTTTCATCAGCTTTTCCTGCAGCTGTGGGTGGGTCAGGGGGTTGGTTTGTGGCATTTACCGCCATGTGAGGGGAGGGACTCAGTATAAAGTGGAACCAGAATTTCCTGATCCAGTTTAATGTTGGAGCCTTTGTAGACAAGCCAGCACATCTCCTCGGTCGAGTGCACACACACCTGCACCCAGCGGAAAGGAGGAGGAGAGAGAGGAAGAAAAAGCAATAGAACTCGACTGTAGACCACAGTAAATAACCGAATAAATTTAACTCCTGGCAGGGAAATGTTAAAGAGTGAGGGAAAGCTTGCATTCCCTCGGTCAGGTCCATTCAAGCTGTGCTGCTATGTGGGTGGGCTGTAAATCAAACCAGCCTTTACAGTCCTGTCCCTCGGAGCAATCAGTACTGTGTGGCAAAGGCCAGCTGCCACTCTGGCTCAATGCATCACACTCCGGCTCTCTCCTGGTAAAACCGTATCACAGCCAAACCAACAGCAACTCTGACCTCTGAGAACACTCATCACCTCCCGACTGTCGCATCCCTCCCATTCCCCATTCATACCCGCTTATCACTGCAGGATAATTGTAAAATAACAGAGTTGTTGAAAAGGGGGCAGTGCATCAACATTAAATGCTTTAGTTAAGCAGCTTAAAACAAGCTCCTGTGGGTGTTCTGCTGATGTTTAACATCTGTCTGCGCGCTGAAAGGTAACAATAAAGGAAAGTGCAACTCTCACATTAATCATGTGTTTTTACTTTGTGGCTTTGGGATAACATGGAGAGGGCAACTTTAAAAACATTTAAAAAAAATAAAAAACTTCACCTCTCATTAGGAGTCAGTTATTGATTTTGCAATTTAACAGCAACGCTTAGCTCAGCCACTTTAGGCTAATGGTTTTAGTTTGGCAGTGAATCTTAAGACTGCTGCCAACCATAACTTACATTATTCATTGATCTGCCACTTATTTTCTCCATAAGTGTAAAATGTCAGTATTTTGTCAGTTAGTTAGGCACACTTAAGAAAGATGTTTCTAAGGGGACAAAAACATTAGTTTGATCCAGAGTGTTGCTGAGAAAAATAAAAGCCTGCAGATTATTTTCTCAAGACTGATATGATGAGGTTCTCCTTTTCAATTTTTTTTTTACATAAAATTCCAGAGTACATAATGAAACAGTTACATGTTCAGATTTTTTTGTATTGTTTCCTTGGTCAAGACGTGCAAAACTCAACTAAAATCAAACAGAGAAAAGCAGCAAATCTTTATATTTTAAGGGCTGCAACTAGATAATAGTTGTAAACTTTGATTGAAAAAGTGACTTAAACGATTATTCGGTTGTCTAAATTCTCACAGACTACTTATCTATAAATCAAATAATCGACTAATCCATGAATCAAACAATCTTTGCAGCTGTATTTGGGGGAAAAGGAACAAAAGCCAAATAATATGAAAAAGCTTGTAAAGGCATCAAACAGCCTGAGCCAGACAGATGTTTTTCATAGGAGTTGGAAAAACCAAACATGAGCTGCAACATCAGTGAATAATTACATTCATTAGCTGTGGGAAAGTGGACACCAGTGGGAAACTCATGCTGCTCTGTTTCTACTGAAGTGTTAAACACATTTGGTTACTGTCTCTATTGAAACAAAAGCACGGGCATATGATGAGTGCAACCTGCAAATCACGAACTTAGCAAATGAATTTGTCAACATGTGCAAATAAGTATGCAACACTTAAATGATGCACATAAGCAGAGGGAAATGAAGGCGTTTCAGCCCTAGGCTTTCTTCAGTGTACTGAGACATTTGTGGGTGTGACTCCCATTAAATAGGAGCCATGAACCTGGTGGTTATAAAAGATCAGCTGATACACATCAAAACATCTAAAAACACTGCAAAGTGGTTTGACAAACAGTTCTGAGAAAAGTTCAAGTCACAAGAACAAACACAGTATATTCTGTTCTGGCAACATCCAGATGAATGAGTTATTCATTTTAACACTTAACAATAAAAAACACAGATATGCACTTATGTAAACGCAACATGTGCAGAAGGTCCATAAAGAACAAAAAAAAATACATAAAATAAAAGGAGAGGAAACTGTTCCAAGAGATGCTGGATAAACTATTTACAGTGTGAGAGTCCTGGGAGCAGAAATAAAGAAATGCTTTTGGCTTGATTTCAAGAATACACATTGAATTACTGATGTATATGTATTAGTATTTCCAGCGGGGGTTCTGCACTTGAGGAGTTTACAAATGTACATACATGCTTCTTCGTATAGTTAGTGTGCAGTTCAATTACTCCTGCATCTGTTTGTTGTAGAAACAAAATGCAACATAACTCTTTTCTTTACTTATTTTTTCTCACTTGTTTCTATATATATATATATGTATATAAATATATATATATATATATATTTGATGTTTCTGATTATTCTGTATTATATATAGATAACTGTATTTTCCATGGATTTTAAGTAATTTGAATAAGTTCACATATGTGGAAGTAGGCATTTATTTAGACTGTATTTTTCAACACGAAGCCATAAATATGAACTACATATTTAGACTGTAGTTTTCTTTATCTGGTTTGATATGGTATATTTAAATGGTTAAATATAATTTTAGGAGGCAACCATGGAATCATTGTCGTATAATATACTGTGGACTTAAAATTATGATGATATTTCAGAAAAAACATGAGCTTTGTTGCTTTGTTTATAAATTTAAGTTATTTTTTATGTCATACAAAATGTAGCATGTCTTTTGGTTGCATAAGTAAACCAGAAGGAACAGGAGCAACTGCCTCACTACATCATCCTACCTCAATGCAGGGAGTGCTGCATGTGGTTTTCCCACACATGCAAAAGCACATAAACATAATGAAAAGCGGTTTTACATTTCATTACACTGTTCTCCAAATGTGATGAATTGCTTAATGATCACAATTTGAACACACAGTTGTAGTATTTACTTCCTGCTCTACCTTCTATTTAAATCAATTGACCTTATCTTTCTATATGCAGGTGTGACTCATGGGCTTCAATAAGCTCAATAACTGCAGAGGCAGTAATTCTGTTTGATACTCATGACATCAGCAGTAGGTGTGTCCCACTATGTTTCTCAGCACTTAGAATAGTCCTGTATAGCCTGGAATGAACTGTTAAATCAATACTAGCAGACATGTGTGATTCAAGCAGATGTTTAGTCATTCTGACACCATGCCAGCCTATTATCACCATTACATTGAAAGAACCTGATGTGAGTCATCCTGATAGCACGGGCTTCTGTGGTGTTCAAGCTTAGACAGTATTACTGAAAACTTAAGTGGTTATCTCTACTCTGTCTGTGATTCTTGGCACACAAACATGCTTCAGACACACTTTTCACTGAGGTGCCAGCTCGACGCGTCACTCAGGTTAACAAAACAGTGAAATATCATTAATCCTACTGCGACGTCCTACTCCTCATGCCCTTATACATTTACAAAAAAATATATATTGAAGAATGATCTGACTGAGGTTAGTCATTTTATTGCTAGGCCTGAAAATATAGCCTGTCATCAGCTTTCAGTCGGTTTTTGTTTTTAACTTTTAAACAGCATTTCACAATATTAATTAACCCTAAACAAACAAAAATAAATCAAGAATTTCTTGCCACCATCCAGACCTCTAAAAGAGGCTCTTGTTCTGTTACTCTGCACTGCCGAGCCCCAGGGTGTCTTTCATCTAGTAGCTGTTTTACTTGCGGTTCTTAATTCCTATACAACGACACTCAAGAGTAACTTGGCACTGATGGACTGTCAGGTCAATCTTACATTCCCTCTTGTATTAATGTTATCAATTGTTAGTCCATTGTTCAATAACATTTTGTTTCTTATAGTTCTGAAACTCTTGAGGCAGAACATGTGCCCAACCCTGGAGACCTCCCACGCTGGGAAATATTTATCACTTCGCCTGAAGGTATACCAATAAAACCCCTGCACTCAAACTAAATGCAGTGGCTCATAAATAAACTAAATGTTAAAAAAAAACATTGTTGCTGTGTTGGTAGAGTCTTGCAAACAAGCAATTTCCGAGACTCTTTCAAGTCAAAAATACAACTAGGCTGTTTTCTTCCATCTAGATACCATCTTAAAGGAACAGCTCTTGACAATTTGTGAGTTATGCATGTTTGCTTTCTTACCAAAGTTAAATGTGACGATGAATAGCACTCTTATGTAAAACCATCCAATATGAAGCTGAGGCTATCAACCGCTTAGCTTAGCTCAGCAAAAAGGTTAGATGGGAAATGCCATTGTCACACTTTGTTTTTTAATGAGAAATAAACTCTAAACCAAAACCACAACCCTGAACCATAATTAGACATAACAAGTTAATTAGTGACTTTCAGAGGTGCTTGTTAATTTCATTACTTTTGCTGTAGCAAAGCTAACAGTTTCTATCTGCTTTAAGTCTTTCTTTTAAAAATCAAGCTGTGTTAAAGAAAATTGCTTTAGTTAAATATATATTGTTTGAGGGGGTTTGGAGCTACTTAACATGACTTTTGACAGAGGTGAGCTAAGCAACAGAAACACTTTTTACAGTGTAATCAAGTTATTTTGTTTTTCTGAAATTTGTTGAGTACTTTCATCACATTTTAAATAAACAATACAACTGACAATTTTTTTTTCAAATTTTAAGTAATCAAGGTTGGTTGAACTGGACTCCACTGCAGATGGACTGGATGTATTTGAGTGTATATTTGATGCTACCGACACACGGGCCAAATGGTTCTGTTAATAAAAGCTTGTGTAGTGTAAGTGCTATCATAATTACAGTTGGAAGTACTTCATGGTGAAAAGAAGTGAGAGACTAGCTGTCCCATTAATGCACAGCAACCATGGATGAGTCACTGTAATGTAATGCACATAAATTGCAGGGCCTTTACATGCTATATGTGGTTTTTGCGTAATGGGCGTGATGCAGCGATCATCATTCAATGTCAGTGATCAGTGTTGAGAAACAAGCAAATTTCTGTGTCATCAGGGAGCTGCCTACATCTCATTCACTACTGATGATATACATGAACACACATCCACGCAAACATTTACAGGCACGAGACCATGAGAAAGTCTGCTTTTTTTGGGTGGGGAAGTGATGTTGGCAGTGTTTTGCAGTGAGTGTGTGTTTGTCTCTCGGTATGGACCCCACAGGGCAGACAGTCCCAGTGAAGGAGACGCAACTGTCGCCTCAGGAGAGATGGATGGGAGATCAGAGCAAAGGGGTGTGAAAGGAAGGCGGGAAGGGAAGGACGGGGAGTAGAGAGGGGAGTGCCTCAACACGCAGCCCCTCTGGGTAGATGGGCAATGACATCCAAAGCACTTCCTCCCTTTTCCTCCCTCCAAAGGAACATGTTGTTAAGGTACAGAGAGACAGACTGAGAATCTCAGACATTCATCTGAGGGAACACTGACATGATTGTTGTTTATCAGGTCCCACTTACTTGGTCACTGAGTTCAGCATCATTTCATCAGACTTTACAGTTTAACTGCAGGTGCAAATTAATTTCAATTTAAAAACATTTCCTTTATAGCGACTTGATGTCTATTTTTAACGCCAATCTGCATTTGCAGCTGATTTGATTCACAAAGAGCAAAACAAAATGTTATCCCCATATTCTTCTTGAAAAAAAAAACAGCAATGGGGAAATATTTAACATAGCTAAGGTTGAATTCAGTGGAATAAACTACAAATCTCGAGGGGATTATAAAAACCAACTGGCATGTGAAACCCCTATCGTCTGAGGAGGAAGTGGAACAGGCCCAGGGTGTTTTCCACATTACATGCAGCCCTAATATCAAAGCAGATAACAATTCCAGCTGCGTCGCTGTTGCTGCTACACACTGAATCATCTGGAGGAGTCATCCCCCAGCAGTGGCTGTAGCCCTCCATCCACCACCGACACCAAACATGATGCAAAAACACAGTCACATCCACACGCTCAACCTTCTTCATGCTCAGGTGTAATGTCAGTGTTAGGACCATGAATCAAATACACAAAGCTATATAGGGGGTTGAAAGATGGGCTGAATGGAAAGGCCTTTTCATTTAGTTTCCTGCCTTTATAGGAGCTGGGGCGTGGAATATGAAGAAGGCAAAAAACTCTCTATTCCTAATAAAGGCGTTTGCTCTCTTCAGAAGCTTAATTAGAGGCTGAAGTGGTTGCACGCGATGGATCTGGCCCTAGGCACAGACCTGCGACAGCAGAGCTGCTGTACTCCTTTGGTGAGGATTTGTTCAGAAGCATGCCGTCTATTTGGCCCTTCAGGCCAATGTGGCAGAGTGTGGGAGAGAAGTAGGCACGTAGATCAGGTATGAATCAAAAACACGAACATGCCTGTCAAGCTCCCGAGACCCCCAGAGGGAAACAAGATTCATGTTAGAAGCATCCTATGTTTTCCTGTTGCATTTGTGGCTCTGTGTACAGTGAATGGCACAGTTTGATGAAAGAATTGTTTAACTTGTTGGGAAATGTGCTTATCTGCCTTTTCTGTGAAGAATTAAAGGGTAAACCCAATATAATATAGTTATGCTGAATATCAAGCTAAACCAAGAGAGCATTAGCTTAGCTTAACTCAAAGAATGTTAGCCTGGCTTTAGCCACAAGGAAAAACTTTCTACCAGCACCCCTAAAGCTTATGATTGATATGTTACAGCTACTGGTTAACTGTGAAAAACCAACAGAGATCAGTTTTATGAGGGGTTGTGTGAGGGACTACTTTTTAGCCAGGTGCGATGGCATCCTCAAGGCTTTTCATTACCATGAGCCTGACAACCATGTTTGACATAATGCTTTAAAAAGAGACAACTGCACATGAGGTCAACAAGACGGCAGTGTGTTTCTTGACCAGGCTGTCACATTCAATTCAGTACAAAATGAGCCATTGCAAGCATATAACCAACATGATTCAATCAGTGACAACAGCAATTCAATAAAAAATGGTGCATCAAAAGGCCACTGCATGAGAGGCGACTGAAACAGTGACTTTTTTTGGAATTGCTTCTCTTTTCAGACCAAGGACTGAACACTTGTTTTGACTGAGATGGATGAATTTATTTTATTACATAAAATCCAACCTACCAAACAGTTTGCATTCTGCTGTTCTGCCAAAGCACTTGGGAAAATAAGTAAAACACTAAGGCCATCGAGCTAGATCTTAAGACTGTGTGGATGGTTTTCTGAGTTGGACTTTGAAAATAAATTTGAAGCTCCTGAAGTTGCATTTCTCACTCTTTGTCAGAGATCTGACAACGTGGTGCAGAGAAAGTTGGCTACCTGTAAACGTAGAGACCAAGGGGACCACAGAGAGAGGGCACCAGAGATCTCTCACACACACTTGCAGTCAGTGCATAACAGTGTAGAGTACAGGTGGAATTTGGCCAATAAATCTCTCTGGACTGTTGACTCACTGCACTGCTACCTGATTCATCTAAGAGAGACAAACATTCTGTTCCACCATATGAAATATGCTGCAGAGGGAATGTTACCCACTCCAAAGTAGTACATGGTTGTGCTTATGTCTTCTGAGCTGTGAATATGTCTTATTTAAGAGAAGTTAAAGAATATAAACAACTTAAATAGGCATCTCAAATTGCAATATGAGACTGTATTTAAAAAAAACTTTTATCTCTAAGCATCATAGTAGGATTTTATTCAACTAACTCCATAAAATGAGCTATAAAAACAATTTCACATGACCAGTGCTGCTCCACAAGATCCATACAAATACTTTGATATAGAAAATCAGCAGATATTCCCTTTAATGCTGCTTTTAGCACAGAAAAATTCCATTAAGAAGTCATCTATCGTACAATTTTTTTTTTAGAATTACAAGAAAGTCCGCTTATGTTAAGCTTCAAGCCCTGCTGATGCTCAAAAACTGCATTTGAACTCCACTGATCAATTCATCAAAGTCTATTTATAGCTCCAAGTGAGTGTATTGTAAAAGAAAAACATCTTAAGGCTTTTGTGGCTTCAGAGAGAGCAGTGCAGTGTCAGATAAATGCCCTCGAGTGATGTTGCTTGAGTTGAGCATGTCAGTGGAGGCTGGAGACCACAAGTTTAAATATAAAAAAATTGGAGGATGTGGCATTAGAAAGAAGCAAGCTTACTAGACCGCGTCTGCCTGCCCCTCATCTATGAGTGAGGTTAACAGCCACAGGCTATATCAGCTGCTACAAGCATAACAAATCTGAAGCTTGATGGAACTGTAAGCATTCAAGTTACACTGTAGGAGGGATGGACTGAGAGGATGCAAGGGAAGACAATATCTCTGGCTCTGCGGCATTGATTTAAATTCATGCAATGCTAAATTGGTGGAACTGTTCTAAGAATTTGGTTAATGCATGAAGATGAAGAGAAGCTCCCACTTTTGGCCAAACCTTTCTACTGAAAGTGACACTTGCTGTCTTCTAATATTATCAAAACATATTACAGGACTCTGCACAATACAAAAACCATTATGGGAAAGCTCTGATTCAGGCTGTATTGTCTGACTTGCCTGACATTGACTTGTTGCATATAAGTAAATGTGAAAAAAAAGCCAAAAACATCGTAGTAAAAGAAGCAGGTATCTTCTCAGTTGCAAACAGGTCAAAGATTCAAACTTTATTGGAGAACACAGAATGATTACATGCAATCACTACATAAAAAACCCTGCCTGTGTCCCTCAGACAGGAGAGAAACATCACAGGCCTTGCCAGAGAACCTTCCTCTAAAGGACTTTTTTATTGTGGAAAAATAAAAGCATGCCGACAACAGACAAGGGAAAAAAGAAAAAAAAAAACTTGCACATAAAAGGGGACTGATAAGCGAGGTAGATTAGCGATAGGAGACAAAGACTGTACATGCAGAAACGCGCCAAGACCAGCGAGATGAGGGCCTTCCATTAAAAGAAACTGAGCTGAAGGTGGCGAAACACAAGAGTCCAAAACCAAGAGACAGGAAGAGAAAACACCAAGGTCTAGAGAAAGAGAGAGAAAACGAGAGATGGGGGACGTTGATGAAAGTGTGTATGTGTCGGTGTCCCATAGTTGCACCTGTGAGTAATCTTGAATTCGTCAGTGTGCTTCGACATGCATCTCTGTAGGCTTCGCTTCCTCTAAATGGGCCAGATGAATATGCAATCTGTCCCCTTTCATCCAAAACCTTTATTTTCATCCTGGCTACTTACAGTAGCCTGCTCTGCAGCTGATCCAAGTGGCATGACAACACCATATACTGTACACAAGCCACACAAAAGACAGGCCACAGGGTCAAATCTCCCCTTGCAGCCAAACCGTCGAGCGTGACGACAATCTTAAGACTTGACTTTATTGCACAAAACAACATAACAATATAAATGCTGAGAAATACCAATGACTCAACAACTACTTCTCCAGGTGTTCAGACTGTCCAGCCTGTACTCTGCTTTGGAACAAATATAAAACTTCCCAGCTTTTGGAATTTCAAGACTCTCTCAGCAAACACGTACACACAGAGTGTTCGCTGAATTCCTCCTTCATGTGATTTCCTCTCCTCATGTATTTAGTTTAGCTGACTGTGCTACAGCGTTAAATCCCATTTTAGCAACAAAGGTTAAAAAGTGCACCAACAAGCATCAGGTTTTCCACAGAAACAAGTTTTTCCTACATATTTCCCTCACTTATAACTATGATGATAATGGCCCTGGGTAATAACACACCCACAACAGATTTTAATCTTGATAAGGAAAAGTTAAATTGACCAAATAAATATCTATCTCAAGCAAGGGCTGAATGATTTAATTCTTTCATTATTGATATCGTGATTTGAAAGAGGGCACAAAGCCCAAGAGCCATTATTTTAATTACAACTTACATAATAAACAGCTCAAACAATTCCAAGCCTGATAAGATCAGTGGAGTTACAGTTGTGTCAGAATGGATCTGTTTTTAATCAGTAAGTGCCAAATGAAATACTTAACTATCATTTAATATGATTTTAATACAATGAAAATGTGACTTTATGTTATTGAACTGCACACAAAGGTTACTCTAGAGGGGTGGTGCCTTTACTCTCACAGTGCAGCTTAGAGCACGCAACAAAAGGCTGAAAGTAGATGACTTCACACATTCTGCATTATCTAATTTTACTGATGTAATATGGGAGTTCCAAGACACGGCTTTCATCTGGCTGAAACGGGGACAATGGGACCCTCAGCTGATGTCAGAGATGATTTATAAAGTTCCAGAAATACTACTAAAGCCCATGACAAGCTAACTTCCTTGGTAATAAAAACAACAAAGTATTGCAGCAAGGGGATTAAAATGATAAGGGATCTTAGTGTTTTGACTGTCTGCAGCATCTGATGGACCATGATGATAATAACTGAGGGGACAGTGGTGCCCACAGCTTGAAGCAAAGTTTACAATGCAGTCTGATGTTGTCACATAGCCCAGCATAAAAACTGTACAGTACAGGCAGATCACACTGTATGGGCTGCAGAAACAAGCAGACCATCAGAGACGGCAAATGGAAGAGACACACTGAACTGCAAAAAAAGTTCAACAGCGGGTTACTTTCACTTCCAGTCCTGTCAGTCAGTCTCTCATCTATTGTGACTCCCTGTCCTTCTCCTCCACCAGCATTTGGTTTCCATGGACTTCAGTCTAAGTAGATTAGGAAAGCACTTTTGTTTTCCTGTAGAGTATGGCAAGCTGTCTGCTGTCCATCAGTCCACATCAAGCAAATCCAATGTGTTGGCCCCCTCCTCCTCCTACGACTCCTCCTCCCCCCCTGGTAGAAACTGAGGCCGAAGGCGGGCGCCATGCCAAATACATCGGATAGTTTCATCCACAGCTGCAAGCAGGCGGCCGGTCCAAGTAACAATAGAGTCCACTCATTAAAGCTAACCCGAATCCCACAAAAGAGAAGCGAGGGGAAAGAGTAAGAGACAAACAAACCCAAAAATGGACGGATACTTAGAAAAAAATCTATTAAATTGATGCTAAACAATGTTGAAGAAGGATAAATTGTTATTTGACACACACACAAAAAAATTACACAGCGAAATAGCTTCTCTTGAGAGGAAAGACAGTAACCCAGCCTGTCATGCACGAGATTCAAGAGGTGATATGAGCTGATATCAGATGCAAAAGATATCTGGTTTTGTATCCTCGGGCTATGCAGAGCATGCCTCCCACGTGCGGAAATGAAACTAATCTCTGTACTCCCTCAAAAACACCACCACTGCAATCTGCAGCAACAGTGTGCTATCAGTCTACAAAATGCCATTTGTTTCCATGCATGATGTAATTAAATATTTACAATAAAACAGAACATACTGCTATCTTGTAATATCTTTGCTATCCTACATGGGTAATCAACCTTTGAACAACTTGTGAACAAACACAATGTTGACTGTTTTCTACAACTGAAAAGAGTGCAATCACACTATCATTTAGAAACCAAGTATTTTTATTACTGTGTTCAGAAATCCAAATGATATATGTGACATATAGCAGTATTTAAATCACTGTGAAAAAACTCTTAGTCTACTCGCTATGGAAACCTGTGATAAAAATAAAATATTGCTATTTTGTGCTCAAAATTGTACTGACTTTAAAGGACATTTTGTAATGTAATATTACATTTATATGTATACTAAGGCTCTAAATAATAACTAGTATAATTATAAATTGCCAATGTACCTTAAAAATTAGAAGCGAACATGCTACTTTCATTTTTGTAAAGGTCAACTAAGTAACTGAATCTAATAGGTTTCCGCATACATGCTAAAATGATTTATGTGACTTTTAATCGAAAACTCATTAGAAATACAGGAAGGCTTTAGGCTACTCACAATGACAAAGCTAAAATGCTGACGATAAGCAGGTGTAATGTTTACTGTATTCACCATCTTGGTGTAACACCTTAGCATGCTAACATAGCTAGCCTAACAAGTACAGCTCAATGCAGTCTGGTTAACTAAGTGACACACCCACCACGGTGCAAGACACATCCCTGAGAACATATCCCACATTTATGTACTTATTTTAAACAAACCATGATCTTTTCCTAAACCTAACCAAGTCATTTATTTGTATCTGCACAGCACTGTGTCAGGGCTAAAGAAGGCTCTGGTTAAACACATTATTTTTCTGCACTAGCTAAAAAAAAAACAACAACATTCTGGCTTGTGTGTATTACTTGAAACCAATGGCAATGGTCCGAGGCAGCTTAGTCCGGTATGCCACGATGGTGCCCTTGCAAAATATTAACACGCAGATAGCAGAAGAGGGGAAGAATGCTGCCTGAAATAGCAGCCCATTGGCAGGCTTATACCCACAGTGTACATCCAGTGAGTCAGACTAGCCAAAACCTAACCAAACTGCAACCACTTGAAGGATGTGTCATGAAGTGGGCGTGTCCTGCAGTACTGAGGACCAGCTGCTGGCATCGTCTTTGGTGTTGTTGCTATTCAGCCACACTGCTAGCAAAAGCGAAAAACACTCAAACAAGAGGGAAATTGCTTGACAAAATGTATTTGAAGATGTCCATGCCTGAAAATGAGAGTGACCAACATAGTTCACATCAGTTGAAATTACATTTAATTTTCTAGAGGTTGCTATCTGCAGTGACATTCCTCCACACTGTGTTTGAAGCTTAGACACTCAAAGATCTCTTCTCTTACAGCAACATAAGAGCTGCCCACAAAAGCCTTCATTTCTTCCAAGGGGTCCCACCAGCAGCCTGTGTTTTCTTGAGGAGACTAACATTAAAGACTGCTAAGTTCTATTTCTGTCATATGGTTAAGTTTTACAGAATTGTGCTCCGGCAGCCGGGGGGCCTCCAGAACTGTGTGGATGTGCATGAAAGAGGGTGTGCAGAGCGACAGCACCATGCTGGGAGAGCAGTTAGCATGTAGCATTTAAGTTTCTCACCACATCCTTCGTTAGCAGTGGGGTCATGGCTTGGTTTTGTGCCCACGTAACCTGACGCCTGCTGGTAATGGCATTTCAGTCTTTCACACGAGGCCTTGGTTCTGTGTGTGTGTGCGTGTGTGTTTGTGAGACTGCGTATGAGCTGGGGGGCTCGGACGTGGAATCGAGCATCTAAAGCACCCTGAGCAGGCGGGTAGAGGGTTGAGGAACAGCTGGCCTTTCATTGACAGGCTTTGAGTAGTGACAGTTAAGATTTCACTCCAAAGAGGACAGTGAGGTGGGAGGGGGCTTGGGAGCCAACTGTGCTTGGAAGAAATATAAATATATATTATAGACAGCAGCTCTGAAGGCTGTAGACTAGAGGGTTTGGTATTGTCAAGCCAGGACGGCGTTAGTGGGAGGAGTATGGCTATTACCACAATGACAGTGCATGCTATTTCTAGAGAGGAGCAAAAGCTAATCATTATTTGTAAGCAATAATAACTATGCCAAAGCTACAAATCACTGAACTAAGACTCTAATCTGTGATGTTTTGCCATCATGGTGCAGCCCAACCCACAATAAAAGAAGGATTTTGTGGACTATGGTTGTGTTAGCAGAGCTAAAATAAAAGCTGGGTACAATCACATCCGGGCGAAGCACAAGACAAACTGCTCTCATGTCTGCCACCAGGAGACGTTAGTAAGTGTTTATTTTTACAGCTGACATCTACAAATGAAATACGATGGAGGAATCACAACAGCTTCATATGTTTTTGCATGACATATATGTTTTAAGGCATAATATACAGAATTTACTCATACAAGTCTCATACTACAGTAATCCTACTTGGAGTCTGTAATTTTTTAAATTTAGATCAGTCTTTGGGTTGTGGTGTTGTGCCCCCTGCCAGTAACAGTGCAAGATGGGCATTAATCATTTACCAGACTTCTTTAAATGATCAGGTAAAAAAGGTATTTTTTTCTTAACCAAACAGCAAAGATAGAAAAAAGTCCATAAGGCAGAACTCTGTAGCAGAGCATTATTGGTGTTAGTCTCTCTCTCTCTCT
>JAQNCA010000006.1:3525959-3566352 GCA_029783725.1 Acanthurus tractus
TCTCTCTCTCTCTCTAACCCATTGTCTCATAAAGACATTGACAACTGAATCGAAAAGTCCTCTTCTCCATGCGTGTTCTGAATATGAACATAATAACGGATGGGATGAAGGATTTTCAACTTTTCCCTTCACAGAAGCATTTGGCCAAATTACCGAATAAAATCAATATGGAGTAAACAAATGGTCAGTCAACATCGACCCCTCGGCGAAACTGATGAAGGCAAGTTAACTCTGATAAGTTGGTTTGTGTTCTAGTGCATTACAAAATAGTTTGAAGTTTCATTCATAACCTTGACATTTGAATTCTAAATCAACATTTGACTGTGTAGGCTTTCGCCGAAATGGCTGGAGTTTGAAGTGTGTTGCCCTGAGGTATACTCAGCACAAAGCAGTCCATCTCAAGATCTAACTCTTCAAGTAAGCTGGGGTTAGCATGTAAAAAGCATAGTTGGCAAGGATATCTGCAGTCAAATCAGCTATTATTTTCAGAAACCTAATAAAGCCAGTAGCTGCTTGGATTTTGATGTCCATCTATTCTCTGCTCGTACAGTACTGGTGCTTGGAGCAGAGAATAGATGGACAAAAGACTTACAAAAACCTGTTACAAAGTGCAGCGATGGAGCACTGCGTATATTTTTTATTTTATTTTTTGTGATACATGTTGTTCAGTTATTTATCTGTCACTTAGGTCCTTGCCATCAAAAAAGTTGCAGTGAAGCAGCTTTCACAGAGTAATATGCACCTTCTTCTAAGCACACAAGGTGACACTGATTGCATGATTGGATAAGCATTTATTTGAGGACATATAATTAAATTTCAGCCTCATGGCACGAAGCCTCTTTATGCTTTTCAACAAGAATCGCTGTGCTTAACCTACAATCGCCAAACACACACACACACACACACACACACACCCGCACACACGTAGCAGCTCTTCAGTGATGTTGTTGGTTTCAGTATCAAGTGGAGTACATATTTTGACACCTCATGGAATGATTCCATCTTGTTATTTTTAGCAGCGAGCACAGCTCATCCATCACCCAGCAGGTTGGTGCACTGTGTCCCTGCCCAAAGCTCCCATAGTGCCCTGACACCCAGCGACCTGATCTGTCCTGCAGCCCCCATAGAACTAGGCCACCCAGTGAAGACATCAACATGCTGATTGTTGGGCTCCAGAACATTTACCTCATCTCTTACCCCCACCCCCATCCTCTGTGCACCCACCAGTTGGTTCCCACACTCCCCTTCTGTAGCAGGCATCACTGCTCCCCAACCTTACCCCCACAAAAGGGCCAGTGAGCAATGACCTCACCATGTAGAGGCTCAGTGCTCATGCACAACTTCACACACACACACACACACAAATATTCTGGAACACACAAACTCAATCGTAAACGCACATCCACCCAGTTACTCCATCAATGCCTCCGTCCCCCATCATCAATGCTTCTTTCATTCAATCCAGCTGATGCACTCTCCAATCAGGGCTCAATCACTTTGCTTCACTCACAATACCATGCACAATCACACATGGATAAACATGTAAACATGTTATCACCCTCCACATCACTTGTGTCAATTAGTAACAAAATGGTTTAGCTATTACAAGTTTCACTAAAACTCCAAACGCCAAAGTGTGCGCTGTCTTTCAAACACTGCTTTAACAACAAAGTGCAAGACAGCAATTTTTCTTTTCTCTTGTGAACATGGTGCTGTGTTCCTAAGCTAAAACAGACTGGGTAGTAAGAAATAAAGAACATTTTGTTCTTTAAAAAATTCTGGCTAGCTCTTACTACATTTGTCACTTATTCCCAGATTAGACCACATGATATTTTGGCGATCATACTGACATGAACTCTTGCCATGATTTGGCCGGGGGACATGGCAGACGACAAGCTGGACCCTGACCAATTACCCCCTTGCTATTCCTACTAACTTGCATGACATAAATGAGGGATTGGGATGGTGCCAAGAACGACTTCACTGTTCCACTTGACATGTTCACCATTCATCGTCACAGAGTAGGGTGCTTCATCTCTATCCTTTCCAGTTGGTAGAGAGAGGTCGAATGTGTGGGCGCACAGCATAAACATACCATAGTGTGGAGAGGATGACGTCACACCCCCAGGTGTAAGCAAGCAATTCAGTTCAAAAACGCTCTGCATTGAAACAGTGTTAGTGGCTGTGTCGAAGGAGGGTTGTCTTAGGTACACACAGAAATCTGGATCCATTAACTCCAGGCTAACAAATATATTAATACATTAGAAATACAGCAGTGATGTCATAAATCTACCAGGTATGTGCACATGCACTCAGCAGACTGGCTAATGGAGCACTTTGCTGGATGATGCTGCGTGGTGGCAAAAGCTGAGCTAAGTTGAACTTTTTGCAAGACAGCTGTGTGTTGTTTTTGCTCAAGACCAGTATTGGTAACTCCACAGTGTTTAAAGAGTGGTCTCACTACAGGGAATGGGGTACTGAACTTGATAAAATGCTCTTAATCTGAGGCTTAGATGATAACTAAATGTTTTCACTGAAATAAAATAAAATGTGTTTCCTCTTTTTTTTTTGCAGTACAGTTGTTGGCACATATCGAGCTGCTGTCACACTTAATACTCACATTCCCATATCTATTTTCTGTTGCTATTACCAGGCTGACACAATATAATCTGAACACCGCATTACAGTAATTTCAAGGTCGATTCATTTAAAAACTGAGAAACTCTGCTAAGAGTTGTCAGCTTTACTTTTCTCCTCACATTCAGGGAAGAGTTGTGACACACCGCGGCTCCATTGTGGTTCCAGCCCCCTCCTGGCTTCTCAAGCTTCTTGGCAGAATAAAAGGCCTCTCTGATCAAAGGACTCGGAGACAGGTTCCAACTGAAAAACCTGCAGCTATCAAAATGGTTTGTTTATGCTGCATTGCCATGACAATATCAGATAAGAGATCTAAAAATATAAGGGGCACAAGAAGCAGGTAGACGATGACAGAGTAAAGCGTGCAGGATACAATGACTGCATCTGTATAGTGGAGGAAACAGGGAGATAAAACGGGGAAATGCCTGTTTCCATTGCTACTGGATACAAACACTGGCAACAACAACACAGGACTCGGGTCAGCTCCTCAGTTAACTATGCTATTTATTAAAGCCTATATATGTATGGATTATCCCTCAGTTGCCTGAAGGATCTGTGGTACTTCTGCACACACAGTATATAAATACTTTCTAAATGCAGTTTCATTGTTTTGTAATCCATATTTCTTTAACGAGGGAGCTGACTAGTCCCACTGCTGGAAAAACAAACTTTGATAGTTTTAAAATAGCTGACCGATATAAAGAACCTTTCATCTATTTACATAAGATAAGCCGTCTGAATAACAATAAAAAACACACAATGCAAAGTTTCCAAGTCATATCTCACGTCCAGTAAGTAAAGAGTTGTGAGACTTACAAAAATGTAAATAAATGCAATTGATTTCGCTAAACTGTGTGGCAGCTTGAAAATCCTGCAGCACAGATACACTACACACAGTTAAATGTGTCTGTTTGTTAAAAGGCACAATCATATGCAATCAGAGTGGCGGGCATGGCACAAAAACAGGTCACTGTGTTTCCATAATGCCACTCTACTAAGTTTCCAAGAGTAACTTGAAGCAATAGGTGGGGCTGAGAGGGAGAGCATGTAGTAGGCTGTCTAGCGGAACACACCCCTGACACAGATGGCCAATGATTTTCCAGGAAAATGTCCCCCTGAAAAAAATGACTGACAAGCTGCAGCCTTGACTGCTGGTGAATGCTAAGGAGGGACAAGTATACCAGGAACAAGTACTGCATACCCATGCAGCTAGGAAAACATAACTCACAGCTAGGGTTGCCTCCCATGTCTCTGATGCCTACCATTCAGACCACAGCCGTGCAATACTATACCTGCTAACAAGGCAGCCTGACATTCTGCCTCCACTATTTACTTTCCACTGTATTTATGATCTCTTGTGTATTCTGGAGCCAACCCTTCTTATGTTCCCTTTTGATCTCACTGCACATATCCTGCCATTAAAACGGTGTTGCTTTACTGTGTCAATGATTGTTGGGCCCTGTGTCTGAACTTTGAACCGACAAGTCAAAGGCGCTCTCTCTTGTACACTGTAGGGAGGTGAGGCACGGGGAGAGGGCTGTAGGTTGGGGGTTAACCCGTTTACGATTCGCACCATAAAGCTTCTTGAGAGGTTGGTTGGGCGGAATAAGAATGGGTTTATTAACCCCTCACCTTCTCATGCACCCACAGTGCACGGTCACAGGCGACGGCTACACGGTGGCGTTTGTTTTTGAAGTCGTGTTTGTACGGCACAGTGTGTGTGAAAAGGGAACTAGACGTGTCTTTCTCTTCCTAAGAGCAGATGTTTGTGCAAGCTGTCCCAGGAGAGGCACCCTGGCTACAGTGTTGTGAGACCGCTCCCACCTGTGAAGATCAAATATGAGACATTTATTATACAGGGGGGACTTATCTAGTGCTCCCTATCTGACGGGCTATGTAATGGAGAGGCCCTGGAAAGATCCACTTTCACTGCCCTAAAAGGCTGGAGAGGTGACCCAAAAGGAAAACATTATGCGAGAAAACAAAGGCGTCGTAGGTGTGGAGGAGAAACCCTCTGAAGGGTACTGCCCTCTCTCCACCCTGCCTGCCATGTAGACTGGAAGCACTCGGTCTCTGCAGGGTAAAATATTTCCCTGTCTCTGCGTGCTTTAAGTGTTTGAGTGGTGTGCTCGAGATCTCACTAGTCAAGGGTCTCCAAGTTATGCCTAATTAGACTGTTTGAAACAAAAGCTCTGTGTTAGACAGATGGTGACTAACTGCAAGCTTTATACATAATTATGTACTGGAAACTGCAGACATTTAAGCTAGAGAGTTGTAATTATACCAAACTGTGGCCTATGTATTATTGTGCATATTGTTTTCTGAAATCTTTAGCTATATCCAGCTGCAAAGGACTTGCTGCTACTGTTTGTCCTCTGGGCAACAACCAGACACCAGCTTAATTATGTCGGCCTTCTCAAAGCCAACTCTCAGCTAACCAGCCCTTCAGCAGAGGTCTCATGCAACCAACACTTGCAACATTGCTATATACAAAACGGTTATATAACAAACTACAAAGAGCTCTGCAACACAACCACAGTAAAAATGAAAGAGATTTACTGCTGATAGGCACCAAGCATAAAACAGTTTAATTGTAGTTGATGCCTGTAAAGTCTGTACCTGTTTTGTAACATTTAGCTTTTACACTGTTAATAACACAGCAAGCTGACAAGCGCATTCACAAGCACATTCAATTCAGAGAGTTGAGTTACTATTCTAAGTTATGTTAGCTTAATAGTTAACTTGTTGACAGTGTTGGTCTATTGGCCTGTTATAATTTGCACAACTCGGTCCAGACCGAAATAAGTCAACTATGAGATGAACTGCCATGATAATTGGTGCAGACAGTCACAGTTCCCAGAGGATGAACCATGAAGACTGAAGTGAAGTTAAATCTACTTTACTAAGGATGACACTTGTGGTTTACAGTGAAATACCTGAACAACTATTAGATGGTTTGCGATGAAATTTGTTTAAGATTATTATGTCCCCTTTTGGTGAACTTCATGTTTAATGATCCAAGTTCTCCAAAACTTCACTTTGTATCCAAAATTACTTGAAAAAATGAATGAAAATCCAGTCCAATCCTGTAATTTGTGTTTAGGGATGATTTGCAAGTGTTAGCAAGCTAAAGCGCTAAAATAAGACAGTGAACATGGTAAAGATTATACCTGCTAAACATGAGCATATCAGTAAAGTGTGTGTCTAGTAGCATGCTCTAGCTAGCTGTCCCAAAGCACAGTGTCACTAGCATGGCTGCAGACCCTCAAAGCACCTTTAGCTCTGCACGAAAAAAAATGCAGGCCCCTAATTTATTTGAAAGGAGCTTGTGTAGCTGCACAGTAGGAAGCCAGTGCTCCAGCAAAATAACTCAGGGTCAGGCAGAAAAGCTGACCTGGGCTGAACTATTGCTGCAACCCAACACAACATTATCAAAGCATCATGTCGGCCAATTGAATCCAATGCAAAATGCACAGCCCCGCTTGATTGTTTTGTAACAAGAAAGGCATATTTCTAATGTATTTCTTAGATTAATGTAAAATAAAAGCTGCCATGATTAATAAAGTCTTGTCTCAATGTGAACTGCTGTGCAGTGTTTTGGCATCTGAGTAGCCTTTAGAATCATCAATCTGTCACTTAAACCTGGACTTCACAGTGTCCAAAGAAACACATTCACAGCAACACAGTCCTCTGTGGTGTGTTATCACATGGCAGATTTCAGTCTAAACACCAAATAAGTCTTGCTGATATCTGCTTCTGGTACAGTATGTTCTGTCTGGGCAGCTATGCTTTAAAAACAGATAAATTTAGGTGAACTGAAAGCCAAGCCATCACACTCAAACTGGCTCTACAGAGTTGCAGGTGACCTGTCATGAATCTAAAATAACTTAAATTTACATCAAGAATCTAATCTGAGCCATAAACTTTGTGCTCCTACTGTGTGCCCAATAATTTGATCCCTGGCATTAAAAGACAATGACAGGGCAGAGAGTAAACACCTCAGAGTTAATTAAAAGCTGCAGAGATCAAGCTCTGATGAGAAGCTACTGACTCCACTCTTTTGTTGGAGTATGAAATGGCCGGGACTTCCTGCTAGGGGAGAGGAAGTGAGCTTGGGAGAAGTAGAAGGGGTCCAAGGATAAAAGCACCACATTAACAGGCTTCATTCATGGCCCGAGCATATTTAACGTCTATGCCACACACCTCAAAGCTCTTTATGTTTACATATCAATTCTAAAGAATCACACACCAAGTTTAATGCACACACAACTATCCACACTTCAAAGTATGTTTACATGCCATCAAGAATGCCATGTGTACGGACAGATTAGACCTAATATGGGTGAGCACCTGGTTTCAGCACGATGAGGCTGCCACCTGATCAAATAAGCAACATAATAGGCTCTAATAAACACACAGATGGACACATTCATCCAGCTGCTGTCAGCTCCCACATTTCTTTCACAATGTAAATAATACAAATATGCTGCAGAGCAGATCCCAGGAGCAAGGCTTAATTTTTACGGTCAGACTTCAATTTTTAGATCAATTGACAAGAAAGAGGATAACATGAGTGTCCTGCCAGACACACACAGTATCCATGCAATCCAAAATTAGATTCTATGTGGGTTGTAACGAATGCTTGAGACATCAAAGAGCCAAAATTAACTTTAGAAAACTTGGGAAAAAACTGTCAGGACTTTTATTTGAATCATACACTCTAAATTAAATATCAGGAAACAAAGATATATTTGTAAGAATCTGAAAAAAAGCGAGAGCTCTGTCTATTAATGTCCCTGGCACTGTGAATAAGATTAGAATGATTTTAGATTTGATTATTAGAATATTAATGCAGTTAAGAAAAATGAAACTGGCCATGGTGTCTCTTATATTTTCTCTGTATTTATGTTGAAATGATATCTTTAAGTAAAATTTCTAATTTTAACATAACAATCTGGGTTTTGTTCTCTTCAAAGCTCTGTTTAATAAAACAATTACATAATTGGCTCTCGTGAAATTGTCTTCCTCTGCTAATGACTTAAATTTTTAAGTATTTAGCAAAAGCAAATGCAAGGCCAGCATCTAATTAGAGTAAGATTCTAGCTGGAAATCCTACTGAGGTCAGTCATTATTTGGTATTAGACTTTGAAGTAATTAATTGATTAATGTTAAAATCGAATTAGCTGATCACTTATCTTGTTCCTGTCGACAGCTACTTCCTTATTTTAGACTCAGTCAAAATTAACTTGGCAATGAGGCCGGATGTGTCATCACAAGATAACGAGACACTAAAGTCATGACTATCTTTTTTATATTAATGTTTGATATCTTAAGACAGCATTGTAACTTAATTATAATCTCATTGACTTAATAGACTTAAATATGCACAGGATTGTAATTTGTTATCAGTCATAATGAAAAAATAAAGTTGTGATGGCAGGTTTCAGCCTCTTTGTTTGGTTTTAGGGGGAGGGACGACTGTTGTGTTTATATCCAGATCACAAATGGTGTCTAAGAGAACTGGTATAAAACATTTATGAGCAACCGAATCTGTGATCATAGATGCATGGTCTGTTGAATAGCAGCATTTCCACATTTTCTCCACCATAATATTTATTACTTTGCATCCAGCTGGCATCCTGCTTTGCAGTTACCACTTTTTGAATAATTAATTTTTGTTTATTTTTTAGTTATGAAGTTGAAAAGCTTTGTAATTCAAGGAAGCATGAGATGATTCTCTGATGTAAAAAATTTCTGGTTTTTTTTCAATGGTGGTGAACATCTGCCAGGATTGAGTAAGTAATATGATAGCAATAATGAATGAAGCAATAATGAATGTCAGATAAATCAATATTAAAAGTAACTGTTATAAACAGCCCTGTTTGGCACTATACCAAGCAGTTTTAACTAACTGAAATAACTAAAACTCTAAAAAACATATTGTGACATTACATAAGATAAGCAGCTTGACTGTAAATAGACAGGCACCTTTGAAAATACAAAACTGAAACAGCTCATTTTAATCCCAAAATACAGTAACTGAGTAGGTCGAGGTGAAACACTCATGTTTTTACTCCATTCATGTTTTTGCACTGTAATGAAAAAAACATCATAAAGGACTTTATAAAAAGAAGTGTGAGTGGGTGAGGTACCTGCCAAGCACAGTTTAACCAACATGTGCATGTTCAAGCAAGGGGATTAGGAGAAAGAGGGAATGGGAGGAGGAGGAGGTAGAGGGAGTGCGATGGGGGAGACAAAACAGGAGGGAGTGCTTGCATAGTGCTGCAGTGCTGGGCTAGGTCCTGAAGCAGAGACTGTGGCTGTGGCCTTTTTGGAAGGACTCCAGGGCTTGTAGTGCAGGTCTCCTTTGATAATGGGCCACAGTATGTGTAAGAGCGTTGGGCTGCATCCAAGGTACACAGCCTTTTGGTAATAGTTAACAGAGTGGGCAAACAGTGGAAGTCAGCGGCATGGAGGTAGGTCAGAGAACTGCAGTAGACACCGCTGCCCCCGTCCAGCCCCCCCCCTCTCTCAGAAAGATCAGGCATTGCACTGGGATGCTTGGCTCGGCTCCTGGCTCTTAGGTTTGAACCGGAGCTTTATAAACACACTGGTGACTCATACAGGACAAAGTTCTGTGATGAGCACTCGATGGGACTTTTTTCACAAAATGCCACGGGATGTTAGCAGTCCTCTAACAGGATCACAGAATCTAAATGTCCCGTGTACCTAATTTGAAAGCCACTTTCCGCTCTCCAATGTCCTAAGATGAAAGTACAGTACATTTCTGGAAATTTAGGGAATAATTAAAAGATTGTGGTGTAGCATCTTTGGTGTTTTTGCTGCGAGGGTAATGAACCATATTAAGAATGAAAAAGTGAATCAACACTGGGCAAATACTTAATTCTCAGCGTCAAACACTGTTAGCATACAGATGTGGAAAACACAAAATCCTCACTTAGGAACATTTCAAGCATGTACAAACACACATGCATAGAGAATACAAGAAGGTACTTCAGGGAAAACTAAATACCGCATTCCTGTCTATTGTAATTTTCGTTACACAACTTTTAGGACTGGCCCCATCACATAACAGGACCATTATTTATAGTTAAGTAGTGCTGGACGCTGCGCACTTCCTCTCATGTTCTGCTGCCTTATTTTCAGGCCATTATAAACATTTACAAAGACCTGATGCTCTGGAGAGTACGATTTTGACTCAGTGACACGAGTGGAACATTATGTGTCATCACTGTGTGCACCGCTATTAATGGTTGACCATGTCACATCTCATTTGGCAGAGATTAAAGTGCTTTGTTGTTTCTGTCGCCACAAAGTTAGTGGTGATTCGTTGTGGTCAAATTTACCCTGGTAGAAGAAGAAGTGCGACATTTTTGTATAGGTGTGTGTGTTCGTGTGTGTGCATGTGTGTGTATGTACGCTAGTCGCTTTCATGTATCCCTGCAGTCCCAGACAGTCCAAGGACTCGAGAGTGGTAGACATGTCATTACCCAATCCTCTGCCAACCTGCTGCTCTAATCTCAGAGAGAGCAGACCAAACACTAAACCACACACAGCTCTGCTTTAGTCTTTAGAGCTGGCTTTCAGGGCTGCTGTGGTGTAATGCTGTGCTAACCCTAACCTAGGGCCCAGAACAAAGAGCAACACCATGCTCCACTCCACTCCCGCACAGCAATCTGGGGGTTTAAATAGCAGGCTGTGAGGGAATGAGGCTTGGCAGCTCCAGTCACCAACAGACCGTCTCAAAGTAGAAAAGGAGTCTATATGACTCCATACGGCTCTAAAAACATGCCTTGTTAGCTGCACTACTTTTTTTATGCTGGTTTGGAGCGGCTCCCAAAGAGGAGGTTATCAGGTGAACGGCCCTGATGAGACATCGTGGCCCTGTTCTCTCAAACACAGACTGCCTTTTGATCCGCCCCCCTGATTCCAGTGAACCGCTGCGCACCAAGGGCAGCTGACATTGAAACAACGAGGATCTGTTTTTTTAATTTGGAGGCTGCAGGAAGCCTAATGCTGGAGCAAATGTAAATACACAGGTTATGTAACCCAGATGTAGGTGATATTCCACCCGCTCTATCGCTCCCCTACAAAGTTCCAGTCTGTGGTCAAGGCCATTTGAAGAAAATAATCTGAATACATTCCAAGTGGAAAACTAACACAGCCTACTGGCATGAAGAAGTCAAGATAGTAATACATATTTTAATTAAGAGCACCAATTGAGTAATTTGAGCTTCTGTTGCTAACTAAAGTTGGTAGTTAGTGCTGGTTGTACCTCACTCCAGAGGGTTAAACATGAGGGAAGTCAGTGACTGTCCAAGCTTCTCTCAGAGCACCCTAAACAGCAGACTGTCAGCATTCCTGCTGGGTGCCAAGGTATTTACTTTGGACAAGAGAGGGAGGCACTGTGAGGGACTGCTTCTAATTAGGAGCAGCCAGTCAGGAGGTCATGGCCAATTGGAATGGGTCTCCTAGATACGCAGTCCACTCCTGAGGGCTGTTGGGAAAGCACACCAGGCACAGTAAAGTTTGGGTTTGGATGTTTTTGAAGCGCATAACAAAGTCACTCCATGGCTGCGCTGATTCACTTATTCCACCTGGGGGAAGGCTAATAAACAGCGGGGGCAGCATTGTTATCACAAGCTGCGAGCGAGCATCCAAGTGTTTGAGTGTGGAGCTCTAAGATGGCCTTACAGCTGCCTTAGAGCCTTTGGAAACATTTTCATTAAGAGTGTACAGTGCCATTTAAAATAATTGTATAACTGGAGAATTATTAGTGTGCTACACTGTCAGTAATTAGCCTGAGAAAAACTGCAGTTGACCCAAACAGCCCCAAGTCTCTGACCACAAACAACAGAAACAGCAGCATGGCACTCTATATTATAACATTATATAATTCATGTAAGTACAAATGTAAAGTCACATATTATGGATTTAACAGGGACCCTGAATTTCTGACCAATTTCATATCTTCGAATTAAAGTATACAAAACACTTCTCATGTATAAATTGGGATTAAAACTTTTTCCACTGATTCATGAACTATGTGCTCCGACTGTAAATACAATCTACCAAGTATTCAGAGATGGTTTGTACTAGTCACTAGTACAAAGTCACTAGTTTGTAGTTTTGAGTACTTAACTTCTTTTGAAAACAGTTGACAAAAAAATAAAGTGCACTTAGATCCACTCAGGTATTAGTAATTAGTTAGTTCATTTGGTATTACAAAATTAGGTCCATTATTTGGACCTGATCAACTGAATTTGTTCTCAGTTCCTCAGATACATGTGGACCTGTAAAGATCTCAAGTGCAAAAAAAGGGTTTAAAAATGTTGTTTCTAGTAAAACCTATTTAGCACCTGTTTTGACGTATGTTTGGACCACTGTGCTGCACAGTAACACGGACACAAACGAACAAGCAGGGACAGGCTGGTAAGTGGTACTGATGGCAGTGAACAGACTGTGTAAAATGTATTTGTGAGCGCATGCATTTGTGCATGTAGCGCCCAAGGCCATGTGACACTGGTTCAGATTCCCTCAGCCAGTCACACGGCACTCTGTCTCTGCAGGCCTGAATGTGCATTTTAAACAAAAACCCCCTGAAGGGGAAGAGGAAAACTCTCCCTGCAGGTGAATAGAGACGATCACATCGGTTAAACACACTTGTCTGGCAGACTAACTAAGCCTTTGTCTGATTCAAAAGCATGCACTTTTTATTGAGTCCAACTGAGAGAACAGCCATCTATCATGCTGGCAGGCATGTGACTGGATGTATGATAATCAGCTATGTTCACAGACAGCGATCATTTACCTCCCGCTCACACAGCAGTCATTAGCAACGGGCAAGCAGCTACAAAGGGCAAAAACACAGCTCTATTTCAAGCCAAAACAGAAAATGACAAAATAATGTTCAGTTTTACAGTATTTTATTCTGTGTTCTTTAGAAAACGATTTATTATATTCTAAAAACACAGGAAGATAATTCTTTCCTAGACCTAAAATTCTGATACTTCTTCAGTGATGTTTGTGTTTGGCTAGCTCTGACAGGAAGGTATGGTTTATTTTTGCATTTGTTATAGGCCATCTTACACACAGACAAGAAAAAAGCTTATGTGAGGCCCAATAACTCTGTCAACACCATATTCATATCTGATTTTAAAGGACTGACGCTTGTTGTTTGGTTTAAAAAAAGTCTGAATGGAATTAAAAAGTACTTTCTTTGACCTATCTTAGTATTTGGCACAAACACTGTCATAGATGAATCGTTCCTGAATAAATCCTAAAGACATCATTTTGATTTTGTTATCATTCCTGTGTATATTAATGATGCAAGCATTTAATCCAGAGTCACTGTTTCCAGTTGACTAAAGCCAAACTTTTTGTTGTGTACTTGACTGATGCTGAATCAGAGTGTGTTAACTTTCTGGTTTCTGTGTTCACTTCAAAAGAGGCTTTTTTGTCATGGTTTGCATTTAAGTTTGGTGGTTTTTCTGTCAAGTTCTAGTTGTAACTTCCTGCTGTTGTCGCTTTCCCACCTTTGTGTTTCACCTGTGTCATTTGATTTTTCTCCCTCGTGCATGTAAAGAAGTCTTTGTCTCCTCTGCCCTGGCAGTTCTCCCAGTGTTATCCTGGTTTGTGTCAATATCAGTTCCTGTATTTCCTTCATTGTTTTTTGATTACCTTTTACTGGTAATCATTTTGTGTTACCCATATCAGCTTTTGCTATTAGTATTAAAGCTCACTCTTTGTTCCCTATCCTGTTGTTTTGTGTTCTGCTTCTGAGTCCGTGTTGTTAGAACCTGACTAACCTGTACATAGATCAGTTGCTCCATTGTTGTATCTTTTCTTTTTTTTTTATATTACATCTTTGACTCATTTTGTCAATCAGGCCCGACAACATTGAGCCCCCTGAGACACTGGCACTTTTTTTGTAACAAAATTGGCAAACAGCTAATAATAAGTTTGGCAATTACAAAAAGAGTGGGGATGTTGTATAAAAATTAACAAACTAAATAAAGTTATTTGCAAACAAAATGTTTAATAACAACACTTTCTGACCAGGTGTTCCCAAGCCCATGTCATTTATATCCCCTCTACACACATATGTTTTAGAAAATGGTGAACCTTGCTGCATCCTTGCATGGAGTTTTTCGAGGATGCCACTTCTAAACCAAATCATGACACTATCACCTGTTACCCAGGAAAAAGAAAAAGCATATTTTATTTTAATAATGTTATAGTTAATTTTTTTGACACATTTTTATGTCTCTTTTTGGAATGAAGGTTATAAACAATTTCAAATTTTCAGAAGAAAGGCATTACAAGCGCCAGCACAAAACATCCAAAATACAGCACATTTAAATGGTTTTAACAAACGAGAGTGAAAAAAACAAACAAACAAAAAAAAGTATTCCAATAATTTTTTTATTTAGTTTTGGGCAGGTAGTTTTTGTTTTACTTGTCAGATATCCCAAAGCATCTATTAAGCTACACCACTGCATCAATTAACACTAATGAATGAAATTAATGAAATAATTAATGAATTAATGAAAAGTGATACATTGTGTAACAGTACTGCAAGGCTATAGTGAAAAATCCCTACAGTCAGTTCTTACATCACTGCAATGTTGCTTTTTTTCAACAGAGACTGAATCAGACTTTGTCTTCAGGCATATACAGTAAAATACACTTGTATTTAGTTCTTCTGATTCAAAAACTCAAACTCTAACACTGAAGCCTTTCTGAGGAGAAAAATGGGACATGCTGGTTACTGTTTGGAAGTGACCATGTGACTTTTGGAGACATAAAGCATTTTTTGTCAGCACCGTTATCTCTCTGGATCTGGGGTTACAATATGGCTTTTGTAGTCATGCAGCACTGAGAGATCTAAGTCACTTTGATCCTGCTTAATAGAGTTTGGTAAATGATCTCAGTATGGGAGCTCCGCATCCGCTGCACACACACACACACACACACGCACACACACACACACATACACAAACACGCCTGTGTGCACACACAAACACACACACACCATGGACACACTCACAAAGACTCACTCATGCTTGTACACACATACATAAAGAATCAGACCGTCACACAGGTGAAAGCTCCTCTTCTTGCGGATCGTTGAGCCAAGCGTTCAAGCAGAAAAGTAGAAAATTTACTTCCACTCACAAGACTGCTCTGTGCTCACTACAGATCCTGCTTTTGAACTATATCATCTGAAGCTCTAATGCAAGTGAATATGTCAGAAACATACAGTATAAAACATTTTTTAAGCTTCCCATACAGGAAGCAAACCACTTTGGATGAAATTACAGTGCTGGGAGGTGTTATTGCTGTACGTGCCAAAGCTGCAAGCACAAAGCTGTTTAAAAAAAAGTGACTGAAGGAGCCACAGGGAGCCTGAGAGAGGGAGGGAAGTTTGTCAGAGAGCATTTATCTGTGGTATGGTGATGACTCTTTTCCTCCAACCTCTCAGCAAACTAAGCGCTTCCTGCCTTTTGAGTGCACGCAGCCATATTTGTCCTTGAAACTAAAGCACATGCAATGAATTACAACCATTTTAAAGAGCTGTCAAGAAACAAGAGAGGACTGGTTAGAGGAGAGGAGGTGAGGAGGAGGAATGTGAGGCTGCGCTGTTAGAGAAAGATTAGTGAGACCAACAAAGAAATGAAAAACTGCCGAGATGCTTCTGAGTCTTTGATGTTAGCAGGAGCAGAAAAGGCTGCTCTTGCCACTACAGGTATAGTGGAAGTATTGGTGAGTGTAGATATCAGGCTGAAGCTGACACAGTGCTACCTTCCTAATGTTCAGATGGCTAGCACAAGTGAGCGCCCGAGGTAAAATCAATGTCTATAAGAACTTTTGAGCCAATCTGCCTAGTACATGTAGAAATAGTTTAAAGTAAAAAGTTTAAGAGTAAAAACTTTCCTGGTGGCACTCAAAAAAATTTTAAGGATCACAAAAGTCATTAGGATTCATTCTCTGGGCATAATGAGCACCTGCATGAAATTTCAGGGCAATTCATCCAACAACTGTTGACATGTTTCAGTCTGGACCAAATCAGTTCATTGACCAACAATAGAATCATGCCATTAGCATGCCTGCAAGGTTTAAGGGCTGCTTAATTTTTATGCCTTTAAAATAAGCTAACTTAGTTCAATAGCAAGAACATGAAGAAGAGATGAACATTTTTTTTAATAACCATTGTTTATTAACGTACAGAGTACGTTTTTACAGGACTTGATCATTTTTTGTGGACAGTTTAAAGAATCTGATCTGAAAATAATTTCAATTAGTTTCCTTTTTTTTGTAACTGTTGTCACTTTGTTTGAAATTACACATGCACCATTCCACTTCAGGCTTGTATGTCATTTGGGGTGTCTTGTAGGTTGTAAGCTATATGCATGGCACAATAATAAAAAAAAAAAAATCATAAATTGTGTAAATGGTGAAAACTAGAGCAGGATAAGAAGCTACACTTTGGTCAACACGTCAGACTGATCATTAGGTTTTACCTGGGGGAGGAACGAAAAAAGGAACACATTTAACTTTCCCACCAGTACCATATGATTTCCACTCGCCATGTGCTGCAGTTGGAATCTGTTGCAACATGGTTCTCTGTAAATCTCTATAAATGTGGCCTTGATCCCTTGAGAAGGGAAAGCTTGGCCTCCACACCCGCGATGGATCAGCAGACTTTCCTCTCTACTCCCAGTGGATCGGTTTCAACTGGATGGTTGAGGACAGGTGCTTCACATGACCTGCACTGTCAGGGCAAATGCAGAAAGGTTGCACAAGATACCCATCTCGCTGGGAATGCAAAAATGCAAACGCATTCTCAACTGTTTAACTGCGGACAATTTCCATAATTGAATTCCATTGACCCTGAAAGCACCCTTGCCCACCCCCCCCCCCAGGCCCTATGGCAGGTACGGTGGCATCAAAGGAAAACAAATGTACGCGTGTGTATGTGAGTGCGTGCATGTGCTCTTTTATAGTCAGCGGTGACTCACTCCACTCCATTGTAATGGATGCATGGCTACATAATGGTACAATTTAAAAGAACTGCGTACATTTGCCACTCCTTCAGAGTCCTAGTTGTTTCCCAGTGGTACACATAATAAAAGATCTCATAAAGAAGAGTGAGATGAAGCCTGTATCATTAACATTTAATATGGGTGTGTGTTTATGTATGTATATGCCATTCAGGGCTATAGTTAGAACTACCTAGCAGGATATATTCCCCAGAACATTCAACAACATTCAATTTAGCTAGAAACGTCCCCGCAATAAACTGATACGAAAAATATACAGTAAACAAAAAAAATAAAGGTATTCTATGACAGGCAATCATGCACCTTCATTTAAAATAATCATTAGCAGTGTCTCACAGCTGAGTCACTCTACTCTTGAGCCAGTCTAGTTTGTGGTGCCAGTTAGCACTTGGCTAAAACCAAGAAGGGTGCAGCCACTCAGAGGCAGAGTAGGAGCAGCCACAAGTGACGTTAGCTATCAAAACTAAGCTACAATAATAGTTAGTTAGCTACACATTCACTCAACAACCAACAATGGTACTTTAATCAAAAACTGTCAATGACTTTAATGTGTTATTTTTGTCTGAAAAATTCTGCTAAGTTGCATACAGGTGTACCAGATGTTTCCGGGAAGCAGCAGTGTTCTGTTTGTAATAAACACGTCACCTAGGATTGGATCCGTGCAGACTCGTCTACTTGCAGATACCCAGTATAGCATTTTAGGCAGCATCTGAGGCATTTCCAATGCTGGTATCAGTATCTGAACATCCTATTGGTAATGCTATTTGTTTCTGTTCGGATGTTCCCTTTTTTCCTCTTCCGTCCTTTCCAACTCACCCTTGTCTGTTGGCCGAGTTCAAGGATAAGTCCAGCGGTAATGCATTTACCGTACTGCACTATGTGTGTGTACTCAGCATGTGTGTGTGTGTGTGTTTTTGCATGCTCTGCAAGGGTGTGCTGCAGAAAACATGGAATTACTGTAAGTATGTGACTCTTTTGAACAAATGTATGAGGGAGTGACTGGACGAGTGAAACAGTAATAGTAAGAGAATGTATACTGAAGTAAGAGACTTTCCCTTTTTATTTGCATGAGGAGGGATATGAAAAGTAGAAAAGAATGTGTTGTATAACATTCAAGAATTCCAGACGTGGTCTAATGACTTAAAAAGAAGGAGGCCGACAGGATTAAGAGATTTGCCATGTTTCCCCTACCTGCCTCTCCCTTCTTCCCAGTGCCCTGAGAAACATCTCAACAGCCATCCCTTGTGGAAGAGGGTGGACAGGACAACACCAGCCCCTGCTTCCTGTGCTTCAGTCTGCAGCACTGACAGATTCCTGCTCAGGAGAAACCATTAGTCCAGAACTTATCTGATAGGTTGGATACACGTGGGGGTCTATTCAAGACAAGAGCCAGAGGCAGTATGGAAATGTAGGCATAGATCACTGCAGAGGACTGAGACGGTAGAAAAGAAATGGTAGTTGTGTTGCCTGATGACCATGTGGAAATATAAAAGACAAACACGTCATGACAGTAAAACTGTGTGAGTAAACCACATATAGGAATGTGAATTATACCTGCATGAGCCTCACTGTTTCACGTCATCTTTAAGGGTCCTCTTAACTGAAATATCTGTTTTCATATTTTTTATATCATCTAAAATGTCACACCTTGACTACATTAACTCTTATTTGTGCAATTTGTCCCTTTTTTTTAAATTTCTCAAGTGAAGTAGAGATGTTTGTGCCCTCACATACAATCTGAAGTCAAATGTAATTTTCGCAATCTAGATTTGATACATCACAGTTCAAAAGCCAACCACAGGCACAGAAGCCTGACGCCCCCAGCACAGAGCACACACTGTTTGCAACTGCCAGTAACAAGCTAACCAGCTAATAAACAACATAAACAAAAGAATAACAGATGCTAACTACAATTACCATTCTGATGCATCTGCTCATTGCTGATTTTTGATGCAAAACAGTTTCCTTAACCAAGTGTCTTATATGTGTGAGCCTCAGGGCTGAATCTCTGTAATGTTTCCTCATTTGCTAGTAGCCATCTTAATATGCACTGCTCTCTTTCCTGTCCATCGAGAACAAGCAGCAGGGTGGGTAAGGTACCACAAACATGATTAATATGATAAACAGGATCAATAATAATGACCCAGAATTTCTCAGTGAGCAAGAAAAAGTGGATGTGCCACCAACCACTTCTTTAACTTTATATAGAAAAATCATATTGAACAAAATATCATATTGAACAAAATATCATAACCAATAGCCCAACATTTTTTTCACTACAATGCATCATTCACAACTCATCAACATTTCTGCCATTCTCGCCATTAATGGATTATAGATGTAAGACTGTGACTTCATTGAGTGAATGTAGATGACAAAAGCTTGGGCTTACACCTAAGGATTGTTGAATCCACTCAAATAACTGGCTATTTCTATGCAAGACTGAATTAGTAAAAGCCAAGCATGTAAATGTAGCATTTGTTATCCACATGTATCCTATATTCAGTAATTTTACTGTCAAGATATTTCTGTCAACACTGTTATTCACACACACACCTGTTGCTGTGTAAATCAAACCTTCCAAAACCTTAATTGATCAGGAATTGATTCCACACCGTGACTCAGAACATAGATCTTTTGAATAGTTTCTTTATTTATAACTTATTATACTCTAAAATGGTTGATAAGAATTTACTTTGAAAAATATCTATCTTCCTTTATAATATACACATTAATTAGTTGTACGCAAAACTACGTACAGAACCTCTTACATTGTGGAGCAGAGGGGAGCACTGAGGAGCCCTGGCCAGGCTGTTATCTCATCCAGGGAGATAGGAAGTATGGGCAGGAAATCTAGAGGGAGGGGGAGCACAGGGCCCATATGGGAAGTGCAGTGTAAACAGTCTTAGTTTTTAATCATCCCAGCTCACGTTCGGAACTGGACACACTTTGATGTTCTCCCTCAGCGCCCCCTCCACCCTCCCATCCCTCGTTCCCAAACGGCCGTGCTGAGGGCCAGCCAGGGGAACGTGCAGATGGTGGCCTCAGACAGCAGAGGGCTCAGGGAGGGACGAGGAGGCATTCAGTACCTTCTGGGACACTAAGAAGGGAGACGAAAGAATGTGAAGTGGTGCAGAGTTAACTGGTGTTCAGTCAATTGCCTGGCGTGCCTTAATTATAGCTGATGTATTTAAGGGAACTCTCAAAGGTCAACTCAACATTTCAAAGTACAAAGACCAAAAAACACAGCCAAGGGAAGAAAAGAAAGTCAAGATGGCTTTTATGATGTACTTTAATTGGGCACATTTCCCATAGGAGGACAAAACCACCTCCTCTTGATGGAGGCCAGAGGACGGTTGACAATCGTCTCAAGTTCAAAGTAATCCTAGAAGCCTTTGCACTTCTCGTCGAGGCACAGTGTGAGCCTCGTTTTGGAAAAAGAGGAGAGAGTCAAAGTTCCTCAGCACTTGTATTTGTCCAAATAGTGCTGGCCATACCCCAGCCAGTGTTCCAATGAACGTGTTCATTCAGAGGACAGGGCATACTTCCAGGGAGATCACAGTTTAATAGATCAGAGGGAGATACGTACCAAAGCAGAGTCTTATGACTTGAATACACTGAGGGAAACTTCTTCTGTCCCAGTGCACTCTTAAGTTTGATCCTTACATGTGTTAGTGGTTATAATCAAAACAGGATCTAATGATTTATGAAAGGACTCTCCAAACTTACTACTACAAAAAGGCTAAAATCCACATTTTTTGTTGTGTTTTATGTAACAACACAATGCAAGTTTATCATCTACATTCTACTACATTCTATTAGAAACTGTGTGTATGTGTGTATGTTTGTTTGTGTGTGTGTGTGTGTGTATGTATGTAATTCACTTATAACAGTATAATTATTATCAAATCATAACACTATATATTTTCCTCTACTGGAGGTGGCGAAGTCTGTGCACTTCCCTGAAATCTGAGATTAAACATATCCGAGGCAAGCTAGTTGATACTTCACACATTCGAAAGCCATTGCAGGCAAAGTAATGTGAAACCTCAAGTGCAGAGTGAACTGTCAGTACAGAGAGAGAGAGTTTGTATCAGTGGTTTGTTTGCCAGTTACACGCAAACAGGCTTATAAACAACATTAACAAATTGAAGACAGTAACAAGTCTTCTCATGTTGATACTTCTACTAGTCATTTTTGTGCACAACAAGTTCCTCATCTTAATCTGGGTCTCACTGAGTTTTAGGAATTTACCTCTCAGACTCTATGATCTCTCCTCTAACACTAACTGTTAGCCATCTGGATTCACACTGCTCATATACCGGTCAACTTAGCAAAAGCAACAGTGGTGGGTGGGGCCTGAGGCCTGTGTTTCATTGATCTAGAATTTTTCAACAGGACAGAGTTGGGACGTGTAGCCACAGTGTTTCTTTCTTGCAGAAACACAATGGCAGTGCACTTGCAAGGTTTAAAAGTTGTAGCGCTCTGAAAAAAGTGCTTGGTGCAATGCTTTTTTTCTAGTTTGGTCAAATGCTGCTGCTTATACCTTCTCCTCACTGGAGACAACTAATAAACATTGGATGTGCGGATGTTGTGTTATCAAAAGACAAGTTGCTTGCCGGTAACTGGTGTGACTACTTGTGCTGAAAAACCTTTTAAGTTAAGGCGTAGTGTGCTGTTTCTAAAGAATAGAGAAGGGATCAAATCATGGCATAGCCATGTGCACTTGCAAATACCCAATCCAGTATCTTAGCCTGTATCAGAGGTATTTCTAGTGCTAGTATCAGCATCAGAACAATCCTAACTGTATGACCAATACAGATGTTATGTTTGTTTAGGGCTGTGAAGAATAGTGAAAGAGTCAAAGCTTAATTTATAACATTGACAATCAAATTATAAATCAACATTAAAATGCCTTATCGCATGACTTTGCAGTATGTTGGAGGACCAGGCAAAGTGGAGATGATAATGATAATTGAAGATGGCTGCTCAGAGATGAAGAGCCCTGGAGGAGAAAGCTTCTGGAGAAATGAACACATTGAGTCACACCGGACTCTGCTCTGATCCAGAGCACTTTACTGGCAGAAGGGGACTCAGAGTTTAGGTTTTCAACTTCTGGGATTATTAAATGGATTTATCTTCACTTCAGCCTGTTTGAAGCAGTGAGCCACGGAGCTACAAAGCTGTACTAATTAGTCCCTCTTGACTAACTGGTTAACTTACTAGAGGGGTTTTGTGCTTTATTTTATTAAAATACAGCAAGAAGAAGAGAAAGAGAAAGAGAAAGAGAATGAAAGAAAATAACAAAGAATGAGTCTATGATGAGTGCTTAGTAATAAATTGAAAACATACACACAGACACAAATACACCATTGGTGCCAGCCATTACGTGCTAGCTTACGGTTAGTGCAGTGTATCTTACTGTTTGAGTTGAATAAACACAAATGATTTCCCACTTAAACCAATGCAACTAACACAAGATAAGATTTGCTTTGTTTTAGGGTAAAAACTTCATGAAATATTACCAGACATTCAAAACTTCAGTTAAAGCTTCAAATTTTACACAAGAGTTTTTGTATAAAATATGCATATAACTTGTAATGACAGTCTCTTCAACATATATATTGTTAATAAGACAGCAGGATAACCCAAAGGTCAGAATGGCCACATGTCTATGAAGATCAATTAAAAGATGTTGTCATGCTTAAGCTTGGTCCAGAATAAATCTGGGGTGGCCTCAAGGATTCCTAAAGTAGACTTGCTGAACTCATGAATTTAATTTAAGATATAACGTGCAAGTGATTTGACTTTGTGGTCATTATAATGAGTCAAGAAATTTTTTACACAGAGCAGAGTGAAATCTTGGGCCGAAAAAGCGCTTAGACAGAGTGAAACTCAATCTCTTTCCAGCCTTCATCCACTCCATCCACTAGAAGACAAGAACATAAAGCGGGAACTTAAAGCAGCCTGCAGAGGCAGTGAGGACCTGTTGGAACAGGCCTAAGCTGCAACAAAGAGCATCCTGCAGCACAACACCACCTCCTTGTACTGTCGGAACAGCCTGGGAAGAGACAGTCTCACAATGCTACACCTTCTGAGCCTTGGACCGAACCACAATCAACAGGCTGAGTTTGTTAGGGACACAAGAAAACAGAGGAACAGATGAAACCAACCCACTGTACAGACCTGTTAGCCAGCCAAAAAGAAGAAAAAAACAGGGATCTTATCAGCACAGGATTAGTCTGTCTCCATTGTGACTCGGCAGAGATAAAAACATTAGTTTGAATGTGCCACTGGTGCACCCTCCTTCACACCTTGAGGGCAATGCGAGCACATATCACTCCTACAATCTTGATCAAGCTCTGTCACTCTCATGTACAGCAGTCAAATAAAGTACAGTACGCTATGAAGCTCTTTGCTGAGAAGAGAGTTGGTGACAGGGGGTTAATAACGTTCCATGTATTTTTTTTCAACAGCACTTCTGGCCCATGGAACACTGTAAAATACCATGCAAGGTTTTATTGGATAAAAATACAGAAAGCTGGAAATCCCAGAAAGCTGGAAGTGTCTTTGATCTCAGCCACACTCTGATATTCATCTTTTACATCTTGTCAACATCCCACACAGACATTAGGGCCAAAACGGTTTTAAATAAAGAGGGAAAACAGCGATGGCTTTTCACTGTGCTTAATACTGGGCTTTCTCCATGGACAAACCATGTAAATCCTTATCAATTATGGCAAACTGCAGCATCTGGCTTGCCATTCACAAAACCTCCCACGCCTGGTGAGTGAGAAGAGACAAGATCCTACAGTGCCTTATATCTATCGTCCCGTTTCTTTGGAGACGGTAAATAAATTAAAACAGCCAAGCTTTATGGCCTGGGAACCCCATAAGCCACTCCTGAATCCTACAAATGTGCACTGAAAAGAGCACATTCTTTACATCTAAGATAACAGCATACCTTTTTCCAACTCGGATAAAAAAAAAAAAAATCTTTTGCTTAAATTATAACTTTGCATTGGTCTAAACATGATTTGCTGTGTTGTTACCAGTCTTTGACCACACCTTGATATTATAAATGTTGGAAGAGCACTTGATGCCATAAATACTGTAGTTATTGCAAAACCAATCTGTCACCTTAGAAAAAATACACCTACAAAGGTTGGGAACTCCAAGCAAACACTGTTTATCAAGGGTACGTAAAAATGGACTAAAAAACAGACTAACCTCAATGGCACCTGCCTGTCATCGCTATTGTTGAAGGAATTTAGAAATTCTATCATCTAGTGCAGAGTGCTGAGTGGAAAATGTGGTGTTGTTATGGGCTCTTGGAAACATACAATGTACTGTAACCCATGGTCACTACAGTATTTTGATGGCGTGTAGCAACAAGTACAGGTGTTAACATCATTTGGTTTATCAAACAGTGGATGCTGTGTAAACTGTTTTTTTTTTTTAAAGCTAGAGAAACATGTGAGGGCAGCAGTCACTCCACAGGGGGACTCATGCACTGAGACATGGGATGGTGTGCTCTGAAAACTCATTTCCTAAAAGAATGCTTTTTACACATATCCCTTCTATTCTAACAACTATATGATGAATCAATATTCAATGATTTAAGGGGGTCCCTCAGCATGACACCATCTAACGTTATCAATGTTTTTTAATAATGTACTATTGGACAGCATTTAAAAATCCTGATATAAGCTCTGAGTCTCTCATAACCCGTCCATTTGGACAGGTAGATGAACTGTGCAACATCTACAGCAGCATTTTTTTTTTTTACTGGAAACAGACCAGTATAATTTAATATTAAGAAACAAGATACCAAATGGTGAAGCTGTCCTTCAAACACAAAACATGGGTTGGAGATCAAATATTCCTGTCTATTTGTATTGCTTGGTGTCTTTGAGCAACTCTAAAAAGATTTAAGGGAGCTATTCTCATATCAGTGTAGCCTGTGAAAACTTTGGGCCCCGTGAAGCAACTGAGCAACTCCTGACAACAGGTGCCCACCCCGCACCCCTGTAAAAAAAAACTGAAGAGAATTCCTGTCCTTTTCGATATGTGTGAAACTAAATGATCAGTTTGAGAGTGAAGACTTTGGGTGCTTATACAGTATACATACACCCTACCTGCATTAGTTTTCCCTCTGCGAAACCGGCACTTCCTCCCACGAACACCCCTTCCAGGGTGATGGGCTTCCCCGTCGGCTCGTGATTCAGCAGTGTCACCTTGATGAATGCTCGAAGGACCGGCCGCTCGGACTCCAGGCCCGGCTGGCCCAGCACCACCTGCAGGGCCGCCATGAGCAGCCACGGCCAGAGCCCGGCCAGGCGCCGCTGGGGGACGGTCATGGCCTCGGCTGCAGCGGCGGTGCCTGGCCGCACATGGTGGACTTCAAAGCAGGCAAGCGCCACGGATAGACAAAACAGAAAAAATGTTTTTATGTTTATACGTCCCTCTTCTTTCAGCTTCGACGACTACCGCGGAACAGATACAATCCAAACTTTTAAAGCTGGAGAACTGCCATCATAACTCACGGGTGAATGTCCTAAAACTTCCATTCAGTACCAGAGTTAATATTCAAACTCCCCACATTTTAGAAATGCATATCACGCAGTGCCCACATGGAGCAAAGCGCTTCGTTTCACAAAACTGTATCTTCCAAGAAAGAATAGGCTTCAATGTAATCTTATCCAGTGTCATTAATGTGAGAGCCGAAACATTGTTTGCCCAAATGCACCATGAAGACACGCTGTGTTGTGTTCGAGCTTGAAGTATGCATTGGTTTCCAACAGCCTGGTCTTCATGAGATAAACAAATGTCCTCATTTGCAACGTGTTTGCCTTAGAGTTGATCTGCTGTATCCTCTCTCAGAAGGGCAGGTCCAGGCAACAGTGTATCGATCTTCATCTGTATCCAAACTACCATTAATAATATTACATTATACACCAGGCACTGCACCTTATTATCACATTTTGCGACCGAACCCGAGTGGACAAACAGCGTCAGAAGGCAGAGCGTGCTGCGGGCGCCACATTTTCTGGATAAATCCACAAAAACGCTCGAGAGTGACGACTTGAACTTCAAAGGCTGCGTTACAGGTTGCCGCCGAAAAGTTATAAGGCATGCTGACAGATTATGCGGTGCCAGCGAGTTGGGTAATATCTTTACAACCAAGCAGTTGCGAAAAATAATGCTCGAAGTTGTTAAATTCAGTGCACCGCTTTATCTAATTATTAACTAAAGAAAATGGGCCGTTGCATTACTTTACGTATAACGTGGTGATTACACTGGGTCAGAAAACAACGCGACTTCTGTAACGGACCGAGCCGACCTTTTTTTTTTTTTTTTTTACAGTCCGTCATTAATAAAACCAACTCGCTGAAAGAAAAAAGAAAACACAGGCATTCCTCTCAATTCAGCGCCTCAACTGCACAGTGAGAAATTAGATACGATCCTCCTGAGAACGCCAAAGAAAAAAAAGAAAGGAATCGTTTATCAAACTCATGAACGACTTAAGAGCAGAAGCATTACAAAAAGTACGGGATAAAAGTGGTCCAAACTCCCGGTGATCTCCATTTAAAGTTGTTAATGTGGAGAGACGCCGTGCACAGTTATAATACCGTCCCAAAAGTCTACCTCCCGGACTGTCTCTGGCTCTCCTGGGAGCTCATTGACAGTGCCTACCTGCTCACTGTCCTGATGCCTTCCCGTACTGTCGGAGACTGGGCATTTGAAGAAATGGTTTACATGACCGATGGGTTGTGTTCGGGAAAAAAATGACTTTTCTCATCTCACTTGTTTGGAAAAAAGAGAGCCACATGGTGTTATAGGTGCTTAACGTACTTATAATAATGCTAATATCGATATACTAGTTAAAAAGTTGTAGCAGATGTTACTCTTCTTTTCACAAGATCTGATGTTTATTTACAAATAACAACCATAGTTTACTACTTTTTATACATAATGTTATAATGTTTTATACTGTAATACACCATAAAAAATCGCATAACTAAAATAAGATCGGCTCCAGATCCAATGATTAAAGATACTTGAATGAAAAAATACCGAAAAATATTTGAAGAAATATTATAACAGGAGCTTCCAAGGAGCACTTGAAGGCCACATTGGACGCTGAGGGCGGAGCGGCCAACAAGAAGCAGCGCATATCAAAACCAAGTGAGTGGCTCCCTCTAGTGTACAAAATCCCACAGAGGCAAAAAGAAATATTCAAATACACATAAACAAACCATCCAGCAGGTGCATCACAGCAATCTTTAATTAAAAATATTTGTTAATTTACATTAAAGCATTTAAATACATTTCATTTTTAAAACGCTGAATCTTTAAAGTAATGCAGTGAAAACTAAAGAGGTGGGAAATGCAGCTACCATTTAGTCAAAAAGCTAAAAAGCAATCAATCACTTTAAGATTTAGAATCCCGTTTTCATCAAATTATTGAATAGGTTCTCCCCAATTACAGCAGTTTCTTCCACTTGCTATGACGCATTTCACCAGATAATGTTAATAAAAACAAACTGTTAGTCTAAGATATGCACATTAAAATAGGGAGAGGCTGAGTCAAGCTAGGCTTACTTGCTAAAACCCTGCATAAAGCATATGTAAAATTTTCATTCTTTAAAAACATCACGTTATTAAAAATTTTTTTGGTAATTATACCTTTAAAAAGCAGAGATTAAACCTTCGTTGACAGTGTACCATGGCCCAAATCATTCTAATTTTTAGACAAACAAAAAATACTACTTTTGAGTGTTATTCAATTAAAAAGTCCAAAGGCACGAACAGCTAGGGGAAAAAAAATCTATTAAAATATACAACATTCACCCCATTTGCATTTGTTAAACTAGCACCGAAATGAGAAAAACAGCAACACAATTTACATTTAAAAGAATGAGTAAAATATACAATAGTCTGGTGATAACTAGAGATCACGTCCCAGAGTGAATCAAGCCTTCCTGTCACATGACATTCAAATCAACAAGTTGAGATCTACAACAAGAAATATAACTGTCAGTAAACTTGTTGCAGATTACCTGCAAACATATGTACACTTCAGTTATAAATGTCTGTCCTTAAACAAGTTTTACTCTGAAAGGGCTCCCTACGTTTTTAACAGTGCCTTACCTAAGCAACTCCTGTACAGCTCCTTTTTCAAGTGTGACTGGTAACCTTGAAAATGTTGCTACCCTGGACATCTACGACCTCAGTGTCCTTTGTATCATCACTTGTAACCTTGCCAGGGCACAAAGGAGACCACAGCAAACAATGTTTATGTCTTCTGTTGTTCTACATTCTTAAATAAATATACAACACATATGGTATGTGTCGTATATTAAATTAAATATGCAAATACACATCTCAGATAAATATTTTTGTTTGCAAACTGCTAAACTTACAACACCCTGCCTTCTGGATTTCAAAAATGATAAAGCTAATTGTCTAAGGAGATCTACCATGTATAGGCTTACCTCACATATGGCATCTTCAGGCATTTGTTCAGGCACTGAAAGCACAGATTCCTCCTGCTGTTTGTACGTGGCTAGATCAGCTTTGTCTGATTCAGCCTTTAAAATAGTTCCTGGACACACTGGGTTAGCTTGCATGGGCTCAGAGCTGTCAGGCTGCATGGTATTACAGGTGTTGGAGGAGGACACTAACACATGGCCTGGCTTCTCTGGTGTCACAATTCTAACCAGGCAGCTACTTGGAGAAGCCTGCATAACCTCATCTGCAATCTGGAAAACTGTGTCCAAATTAATGTCATATTTTTTCACCTCCTGATCTTCTTTTTCCTGTGGGCGTTGGTTGTGGTCGCCATTACAAAACACATTCACAGGAATTCTTGCCTAAGGCATTGAAATAAAAACACACTTCAGATACAGTATATGTTAAAAATACTCATCAATGTTAAAATACTCATCCTTTGAGACAAGCAATGATTTTCAGGAACATTAATACTGATCACACAAAACAGTAAATATATTCCAAATCACCTACCTGGTAATAAGTCTGGGGAGAGTATGACCTTGTCTGAGGTTCACTATCTGTCAGATGTGACGCCAAAAGGTTTGGCTGGTAGTAGTGATAAACTTCAAGAGTGAGAAAAGACAATATTTTAGATTACAAAATTCAGTTATATTTGGGGTTCCTAGTGGATTTAAAAATTACTTTTTTTTGCATTTGTAATTAAGAAATAATATTTATTATCTAAAATACAGATGCTTACAAGTACATAATGTTTTTCACTAATTTACAATTCAAGAGCATAACTTGTTTCTTTCCTTTCAGGATAACCTCATGTCACGCTCACCTGGGGGAAAGTAGCCGGGCTGACATTGTGCATTAGATGGATTAAAAATTGCAAAATTTGGATTCACTTGGCTTGCGTGTGCCAGTAAGCCCTGCTGAATGTGCACAGCATTGGTGCCTGAGGCTACTCCATTGTAGTGCTGCTGTAGAGACGCTGGCATCCCTTTGTCTGTAGCAAAGACAGTAGGAGAAAGAGCTGCTACATGGTCCCTTATCAGGTAACGTGGTGGGACTGGGGTTCCATTGTTTACTGTTATGGGCTGAGCTTTATTTAAATAGTAAGGATGAGTTGACTCCTGATGTGTGTGGCTAAACAGTGATGAACTGCCTGCAGAAAAAAGCAAAGCATTATAAAACCCTGTCAGGGTTGAAGAAAGAAAAATAGTTAGAAGATTGATTCAAATAAAAAGATGCGATATGTAGAATTTACAGTAATTTTAAAGTGCTGTTTGGTCTTCTTCCAGTCTTTTAATTGTTTAATTTTACAGTATTCACCATGTACCCCCTGAGAAAGGTATGCCACTGTTACAAGGGGTTCCACTGTCTATAGCTGCTCCCTTGTTGAAAAGCAAAGCAAAAGAAACGAAGTGACACTTGCCTCTTCTCACATTTGCATCTTTGCTGTCACCGCCCACACTGAAGCGCTGGTATCGACTCGGTGGCTTGCAGGTGACGGTGAGACCAGCTTGTAGCTTGGCCTTATTGCCGACGGTGAGTCTTTTTAGACTTACAAGAAGTTCAGGGTGGTCTCGCTTGAAGTTTGGATTGCAAAAGTAATGATACCTCCCAGTATCCCCGCTGGGATGGTGGTTGTCCTTATGCGCTGGATCAGCTTTCCGGAAGCCATACAGATTGAGCTGGCGAACAAAGCTGGAGAAATTGGTAGTTTTGAAGGCGTCAGCATTGTCTGACATGCTAGTGCTTGGACACAGGACCTGTTTCTCAAAGAGATGTTGATCGATGATGACGGCATCGCCATCGGTGTCCCAGTGGATGGCTTTATTCGCCGGGTTGTTCACCAAACGCCACAGTTTGGCAGGGAAGTTGTTGGGGTTGATGCTATCAGGGATTGGGCTTCCAACAGCATCCATGCTTCTGTCTTTGAGTTGGAAACAGAGATAGCATTAATGATCGTCAACCCAGCGCTTCATCACATGTGAATACGCCGATTCAGACCAGCTGTCAACAGTTCAGTTACTTAACTGTTACCTAGATAATAATTTAACAAAAAACGATCTCGACCAGTGATACAGTAAGAAGTGGCTCGCTAAAATAAGGTTAGCCAAGATTGCGCACTTTCATAGTGTTAATTAATATTAGGAGTAACTAACCTTAAAGATATCGAAAACAGATTCTTTCACCTTGTAATTAACTAGAAACCCATTATCATTCGCAACATAGAATTTTAACTTTGGTTTCAATTTTAAAATAAAAAACATTGTAAATATCCAGCGGTAATGTTACTCAGAGGCGAGACACGACACTTAGAAATGCTAACGGTAACTCATCTAGCATAGCTATGGCAACCTTAGCTAGGCGATATACAGCCAATGATTTGTTCTTTAGTTGTTTAGAAAAAAAGTAATTGTAAAACAAAAACGTTGGTCAAAGTTGCATACAATACTTTAGATTCTGGTTTGTAATTTCTGGTCATATTAATACACCAAGAAGAAAACCATAATAAGCGAACCTGGACCCCTCTGCTTTCCTCAGGACCGTTGGAAGTTCCCGAACCGTTGGAGCTGTTGAAGTCCATCGGTTCAAGTTCGACAGTAACATTCTGATACCAACTGCCAGTGTTCTGTTATGAACTTCAGCTAGAGATGACAAAAAGACTTCAAGGCAGTTTGTGTGTCTGTTTGATGAGGAAAGACACTGTTGTGGAAAATGCAGTTAATACAATTTAATACAATACAATTGAAAAATATTCCATGGCACCCTTAAGGTCCGCATTCAAAATGTTTAAGTGTTGTTAAAGTGTTTAGTGCCGATGTAGGCCTTTAAGTAGTAAAAATATCAGATGTAAAAATGCCCCTTGAACAATATTGTGCTACAGGTTTATTTTATTTTATTACATTATTTGCATATCCTGTATTTACTCATGTAGTAGCTCTTGGGGCATTTTTATGTTCAGACTACCAGTTTTTAAATTAACATAAAATGTTTTGCACAAAAATGTTTATCAATAAAACAAAGGTAATCAAGTAAAAGGTATATTTAAAATGTTGGAGTCAAAATGGAGTCAGAGCCTAAAATAATAAAAAATAATTCTCATATTGAAGTTACCTGAGTCAGTGCATTTAACTACTTTTCACTTCTAAGAAAAGTTAGCCATAGTCCCTTAATTTAAAAAGTTTTTAAATAACCTCACAAAAATACTTTATTTTTAATATTTAAAATAAGGTAGAACAAATAATTGTAGAGGTAGAAAAATCTTCTTTGGAGTCTGCTGTTGATATTTAATGTAGATTGATACTAACTGAGGACACTTGAGGTCTGATGTGGATACACCCCAGTCAACAGACAAATATCAAAATCCACATCTTCATTGGAAGATGTTGTGCTTTGCAAAGTCCACCATTTTTTAATACCCCTATATGTTTAGGTTAGGCTTTAATTTGACTAAGTCTTTTTTTTTTTACTGTGGACAGTATGGCTCATCATAGCAGAAAAGCACAAGTGTACCTAAAATTCAAAGACAGGTCTGTTCCATTTTATGATTAAAGTTAGACGATGCCAGTGAACATTAACAAGCTGGTAATAACAACCCTCTGGAAATGGCTATAAATAGAATGCAGGCAGCCATGAATCAATTTGTTCATCAAACTTTATTACCTGCTTACATCTTTAACTTAGTGACGCCTTTAGAAGTGAAATAAAAATCCTGGTCCTCTGCCCAATAACTTTTAATAATCATCACCAAAGGCAGAAGAAACCACTTATTAAAGCAGTCCATTTTCATATCAAAGTTAAATTTTACTGCGATAAAGGTCAGCATGACCGAATCAGCAAATATTTGTTTGTTAATTTCCCCCACATATATTCCTTCAGCTTCTTTTTGCTTCATGTTTTTCCTTGGTCATCCATGCCTCGCCTGCAGTGACTCCATGCTCCACCCTGCCCCACAGTTTTAGAATCACTAAGCCAACTGTTAAAAATATCTGTTAAAAGAGTGACAACTGACAATAGGTTATATAGCAACATGGTGATATATTTATGTGGTGAATACTAAGCATGAGTATGAGAAAAGACAATTTATAACAAGTTAAATAAATTATTTTTGTAAGAAATGAGGCTTAGTATGGAATATCTTATCAAGGGGAAACCAGGCAATGGTGGGGATCAAAGGGCTCGAGGAATATAATCATGGTAACATCATCAACATTATAGCTAAACCGGATCCCAAACTTTATCCTACAACCACCAGGGAGTCAAAAAACTCAAATCTTCCTGGATTAAAGTTATCAGTGTATAGTTATATAAAACCCCCAGATGGTCTCTATGAAGAAACACGAGTAAGAATCCATCCAGTGGCCTATTTATTCATCGTACATGATATGTCACATCTGACTTTTGCATTTGAACATACCCTTATTTTAAGATAATCACTTAAATTATGCTGACTTAACAATATCAAGTTTTTCACTGTTCAGGATCCCATAGATACCCAAATAAATAACAATCTGTGCTTGGTCACAGAGGAGCAAATATGAAATATAGTACAATACGAAGCAAGTTGAGTATAATCCCTTAAAATCAGACGATTACACGACGGAAACGTAAAATTTAACATAAACCAAGTAAAAAAAATTTAAAAAGGACAAAAACAGATTTAAAATTTTTTTTTTGGACAGGCGCACAACAGGGACGCCTCTGTGCTCATCCCTTGCTAGGTCCTCAGGTAGTGACGTAATTCCCATGCGACTGCAGCTCTCAAACATAAGCATTAATCTCTTGATATCTCGATATTATTAAAGTATTTCTTCGAGGAGTTTAACGTAATGGCGTTGGAAACTGTCCCAAAAGACCTTCGCCATCTGCGAGCTTGTCTTCTTTGTTCTCTAGTGAAGGTAATCCATGAATTGAGTGAAAAGAAACGCTGACGCTTTTGCGAACATGTATGCTAGCCGCTTTCTGCGCAGTGTTCATAAACTGAAACATTAAAGCAATTCTTTGTGAAGCTTATTTGTATGCGATTAGATACTTGGTTATTGTTTGTTCGTCTTCTCACGTGCCATGGTAATTCGGCGTAACTCAAACAGACAAGCAGTAACTGAAAATAAAGTCATGTTGGTAACGTTACCTTTTTATTTACTAGTCGATCAACGTTTGTTGTTCCTGTTTAGAAATAGTCTTGGTCTTGTTGCCTCAGAGTTTATTAATTTAGCCCGTCCACTGTTGTTATCAGAAGTACTTTGTATCTAACTTTAAATGTTTTAGCTGCAGATCGATCCTTGTAGTTGTCCTGACCATTACAAATCTAATCTTCTTTTTTTCTTGTTCAGACCATTGACCAGTTTGAATACGACGGCTGTGACAACTGTGAGTCATACCTTCAGATGAAAGGAAACCGAGAGATGGTCTACGAATGCACAAGCTCTTCGTTTGATGGGTAACCACCGGTTTAACATTATGTAAAAACTTTCATGTGTGTTTTTCACGTTGATTGAGTTTTTTTTTTCTAAAATGTTTACCATTGCTATTTGTATGTCCACAGTGTGATAGCCATGATGAGTCCCGAGGACAGTTGGGTAGCTAAATGGCAGAGAATAGGTAAGGATGTCTGCCTATTCCTAAAGCAACATGATCGGTTTTTGAATATGAACTATACACCAAGTCAAGAAACACATATATAAATGCATAGCTAAAATAGCCAAAATGTTCATTAAGTTTTCACAGCTAACTTGTAAACAGCTGCTGCCTTAAAATATATGGCACACAAAGCAACTTAACCATACTAATGCAAATACTGCAGTTTCATGTAACCTGACAAAAAAATTAAAAAATTCTTTTCTTGCTAGTTGCTAACAGTACGTAATTGTGTTCGGGATTTTTTTGCTCCTTCCAACAGGCAACTTCAAACCAGGTGTATATGCAGTGTCAGTGACAGGCAGACTGCCACCAGGTACACTTTGTTACTTTATTGCTTGCTGTATTGCAAGCAAAAGAGTCTTACAAACTAAACATGTTAACTTTTTTAATTGTAATTCCTACTATATTGAGTTTTACATTAATTTGGCCTTCCTGCTATTTCCCTCGCTAATTTAATCCCTGAAGGTGTGGTGAGAGAGCTGAAAAGCAGAGGAGTGATCTACAAATCCAGAGATACAGCGGTGAAGACATAAACCTGACTGCTTCCATTTTACATGACCTGATTTACCCCACCAGAGCTGGATGATTCTGTACTGCAGCACCAACACCAGGGAGAAAAAACAACATAGGGACTACATTTGATCGTATCTGTGATGTTATATTAAACTGGCCTCAATTGGTCCTCTTTTTTGTCTTGTGTTATAAAAAGAAAAGTTAGCATGAGGACTTTTGGGGGGAAAAGTGGATGTTTTATATTATTTTTGAAAAATTGCAAAAAATAAAGATCTGTTTTATAAGAAATGTGAATAATTCTTAATGACTCCTTAATCAGGTTATTTTTTCACAGTTTTTCTACAAACATAGTAAGGTTGCTGATTCAGGGACAAAACTGTACTATGGAGGGCCACAAGTTTGCATCTTCTCATTCTGTAATTCACTAAACAGTGGGTCTACTGAGTATCACATTTGGCCTATGGTGTCTCAGTGACACCTAAAGTTTTCCAGTAAGTGTCTAAAAAATGGGTAACTTAAATAAACACAAAACAACAAAGGGATTCGATCTAACTAAACTTTTAAATGTGAGAATTTTTTGTTGTTGCAATGCAAGCAGCAAAGCTCTAGGGGGTAGCAGTGTGGTTTTGCTTATTGCTTGGTGCAGGTTTACGTTTCAGCTATTATATATTGCCATGAAATTTTGTCAAGACATTCGTGCCTTTCCCATGTTGCCCTGCAATCACTTTGATAAACCCCTTAAGTTCAGTGCCATCATTAGTCAGATTTTTAACATGTATAATACTTTGATTTATGACCAAATACCTTCAAAGCTAATGGCAGTCCCATAATCATTAGCTGTACTTTGTAAAATAGTATTAATTAGAAAATGTTAGCATGCTAACAAGCTTAAATGGTGAGCATGTTGAAATTAGCCTCCTGCTAATCATCAGCATTGATACTGTCTCCCCCGAGCTGCTATCATATCATATCAATAGGGTGTTGTATTGTTGGCAGAATACAGAATTAAAACATGTTTTCCTATATTCTAATGAATTATCCCAGACCTGTTCAGATCCTTAATGCATAATTTTTTACTTTATTTGAACAAGAGTTGTTTCACCAGATAGAAAGACTAGACAATCTAGGCCAACATTTCTGGTTTGAATAAATTTTAGTAAAACATACTTGTGTTCATGTTTTTATGAGGGGCCACGAGATGGTGCTTCTTGCTTAGTGGCAGAATTACATGCAGTATCAAATATAGCCAGTGGGGGGTAACCATAAACAAAACTACTAGTGGTTTAAAGCTGTTTGCATGAGTCTCACCTATTGTTTGTCACTAATAGTTCCTCCAGTTAAGTTTTAAGTACTCTACATTGTCAGTCACTGCTGTGACTACTGTTTCATTGTACAATAACCTGTTATAAGACCTCAGACTTGTAGGCCCTGTGACATCCTGTGCTGTTGTGTGCATCAGGTAATGTTTAGCTGGAACACTCTTTAGCTGGCCTCTATACTGGGAAGGAAAAACGTATTTGTTTATTGCCAGAGGGTTTAGATGTTGCTCAATTTTCCTGTAACCTGACAGAATTGGGTCATGCAGTCTGAGAACTCTTTAAATCTCTGACAGTGAGCTCAGAAAGCTCTTACTATCATTTCACAGGTACCTGCTATTAATGTTATGTTAGACACAGTGAGTGAGTGAAACTACCTTTCGTAAATGAGGTTATGGTTTAGTAAAGTAATGCAGGTGTTTTTAGATCAGGATTCATCTTGACACAACCAGTTCACAACTGACTGAGTGCAAATTTACCTTCTAATTTTTGCTACAAAAATCAATTATCATAATCATTGTTTAAAGCGTGTAAAGGTGAAAGGAATGACCTACAGATAAGATAGGATGAACTTTATATTTCCACACCGGGGGAGTTCCCATGTTACAGCAGAGCAATAAATATAGTATAGGAAGAAAGGGAGGGCAATACATGACATAACAGACAAGATAATATGTCAGAATAAAATAAAGTATCAGAATATAAAATTATAATAGTTAAAAGTTAATAAATACGTTTAAAATTGACGATAAAGAATATGGGTTGTGAATTTTACGAGTTATGTACATTATATACACCTCTCATGACAAACAGGTGGGAGCAATGGGAATTGGACAACTGAAAAAAATAAAATAATAAATTCAGTAAAATAACACCTCGTAAAAGCAGCCAAAAAAACCCCAAATCTTTCTGTAATATGATACACAGGAAAGCTGTCCTAGTTTCATGTGCAGGAACATTTCTGACTCTTTCTGTACAACAGGATGCATAGCAGCAGCATACACTGGTGTCACATTGCTCTTTGCAGGCTTTGACATTGTGGCCAGGTTTCCACAAGAGGCAGGTTCTGAAGTTTGTGTAAATTCAGTCAGCTTGTGGTGCGTTTGATGCAAACAATTTCAAACATCAAAAAATGTATGACGTACCTATGTTAACTGTAAATATACCGTGGGTGTGCATTAAGATTTTCCATCAAGGTCCAGTATGAATTTTTTAACATTAATTTTCCACAATCATCTTGTGTAATCTTTTGTACAGTAATCTTACAATCTTTTGCCACATTTTGCATTTTCTTATCATCCAGATATCTGACTTGTAAGAGAAAGCCTAATTTTAATGTTGAACAATTATCATCATTATTGATATTTTTTAATTAATAGCAAAACTAACTTCTCTTCCCCAGCGTTCGGCAAAAGCATGACATAAGAAAATTCTGTGTAATCAAAATTAGTTATTAGGCTTATGAACTTCATTCTAAGTGAAGGTCTACGTGAAAGTGAGAAGAGGATACAATGTTCTGAATCTGTTAACTAAAAAAGACAGAGTTAGGTGATTGGCTCTGTGGACATTCAGCAAGCAGCCTGGATCTCATTGCACTACAGAGGTGTAACTCGGCTCAGGTAGACAGAGACACACAGTGTGAATAAGAAGTGTGAGTTTCTGCATTTTGAGGGTAGTTTCTGCATGTTAAAATATTCAGGGTTATTCCACCATCTTCTGTTTGATGCATGCTGGGAAATCGTCACCCCTGAGAGTCCTAACAGGAATAAATAGCTATAAAAATATTCTTGCATGTGCAGCCGCATAAATTTCACTCCACTGAAACTCACAGTTACATATATGATGATTTTCACCTCAATTCCAGGTATCAGACAGGCCAACCAGTCACTGACTCATCTGATACCCATCATGCCGTCTGCCTGTCAGGCACCTGCAAGTCAGACATCTTAAAAATTAAAAGAAGCAAGACATATAAGAAAATATAAATCATTAGTTACGCCATCACTCATCCATCAAAACAAACACCTACATCTATTTTAAAATATGATTTAAAATCTGAAACTCTCTTTGATGCAGCCGGCCTCAATGTGTAAATTTTGTTGCAGTTATTATTATTTTTAGTTGATATTTGCATTGTTCTTTGCATTCTCTCTGGTTATCTGACTTATAAGAGACGGCCTCATTGTAGAGCTAAACTATCAGTATAATATTATTGCTTTTTATTTTTTCGAAATAATGGATTTTTTCTTTGTTGTTAAATATTCATAGTGTTACTGGAAAAAATGTCATTGCTGTTTTGATGATAACTCAAAAACTGAACTGGAAATCATACAAATTAAAAAACACTAATTTAAATGCACATTATGTTAAATATTTCTCATTCTTTCCATTTCAAGTGGAACAAAGACTTTTTTAAAATGAGAATCTACATAAAGTGGTAAGAGACAGTTTATAATCAAATGAGGAGTTAACCACAAGCGTCAGTCCGTATGCCTCCATGTGGGTGTGTAAGTCAATGCAGGACTGAGCGTGTGTGAAGATGAGTGCAACATCATCTCACTGTTCAGTTACCTCCCCATCTGCCATTTAAAACAAAATAATTCCATACAATAATAGTATTTTTTTATTCCTTTTTTTCTGTGTGGGACTTGAACCTTGTGAACTCTCCAGCCTACATGTGGGTGAAGTCATTTCACGAGAGTTGCGAACTAAAAACAAAACCGAGAACTGGCCCCAATGCTGCAAGACTTCCACAACCACAGGCGTTGTCAGGAAGGCTTTTCAGCTCCGCCCCTGCTCGCTCTCTCCTCTACACCCTTGTAGCAGCATCTGAGCGAAGCCACGCCAAGCACGCCTTTCATTGCCGCACACACGGGGACAACACAGGCCCGTCTGCCACGGCCTCATTGGTGCTCACTGCTGAGGCTTTTGCCCTTATTTGGAGATGTCAGGGCTTCAAGCTAAAGGGAAAGTATTAGATCAGAAAACAAGGTGTTGTCTCAAGGTTTGTGGGGCCTCGGCTGCTCGGTGAGCTCTGTGAGAAAAGTGTAAAATAAGTGGACGTTTCATCAGCTCAGGCAAGAAATGAGCTGCCTCGAAGGGATTCAGTGGAGATAAGGAAGTAAAGGGATGTGTTATTTATGGGGGATGGACATTACCAACAGAAGGCCTCAGACTGGGAACTGCTCTGTGTATTTGTTTGTGTTTGTGTGTGTGTGCGTGCGTGCGTGTGCGTGTTTCATAAGGCTGACAAAACTTCCTCTCTTTTGCAGTGTAGAAAGCAGCTACAGAACTGAGAGCAGCCTGTCATATTTAAGGATTTCAATTCCTTTTTACACGTGATGGCATCTGCCTCAGTGTCGGCATGTTTTAGAGGAAAGTGGGACACATACAAGGCCACTTCCTCACTGTCGCTCAAACAGACCCTTTTTTAACCACTTTTATAAAGCTAGCTAATCATGTTCAGTGGTTTCAAACCTAAAGGCCTCTCCCCTCTGAAGGAACTCATAGATAAATCTGAGGGGTCGTGAGATTTGTAATGACAGAGGAAGGTAAAAAAAAAGGTTATGATACACCAATTTGTTTTTAAATTATTTTCAAAATGTTTGTATCTGAGAATAGATTATTGGACTGCATGGGGTTTGTAACAGTTAACTCAGTGACACTTTTTTATTCATCCTTTCAAGAAAGTGAGTATGTTACAAAGACAAAACTTTATTTATACAAACTATAGTGACAAGATGAGAAAATCAGTTTAAAAGTGCTGATGTAGGGCTTTCACACACACATGCACACACGCACACACACTTTGTGATAAAACCCTTTTTCATGAAAATAGACTGAATTGAACTTATTCTGTGTATGAACTGTGAAGTAAAACTTCATACTACTTCTCTATAATATGCTCTATAATAGTACCTTATGATGATGTCATATCTGAAAACGAGTACATTATACATTTCAAATTTTTTCAGTTTTGTGTATTTTTGGTACCTGGCTGATTTAATCTTTATTTAAACAACAGGAAGGAAAATTCACACTTACTTCTGAGTTGTACAGAAGGAAGAGATACATGTGTGGGGCAAACACAGTTCAAAAGATGCTTAAAGAACACACCAAATAATGAATAGTTAACCTAGTCAGCATGAACTCTAGAGGGTTATAATTGCATCACATGGGAAGTTAAGAAGAAAATGTCTCTTTGGTAAAACTTGCCAAGTCTGAAACATGACAACAACTTCCTGTTCCTGTGTTTCTCAGGTCATAAGCACAAAATGGTGAGAACTGTCGGTTTAATCTTTAAGTGTTATCCAATCTAAAGCTGCTAACAGCTATGGAGTGAAAGTATAAATTATCATAAAACTGAGCTTAGAAGTTCTAAAACTTTTAACCTGCTGCGAGTAAATCCTCCCCCCTTCAGCTCTGCAGAAGCCTGTAGAGCAGCTCAGGCCTCTGAGAGGCTCGCAGGTCTGGGAGGGATCTCCACATGCGGGTGGCTTTGTGGTGTGAACACCCGGCTGTGGCCCGGGCCGAGCATGGAGAGCGCAAGCAGGGAGGGGAAATGGCTGGCGGCCCAGATAAGGTCTATCATGAGAGGCAGCGTGGGCTCGAGAAGGTCCCGGCTTTAGCACACTCCTCACACAGGGAGTCAGGATCACTTCCCCACTGGCGCACACACACACACACACACAC